>OW203899.1:0-450000 GCA_934046635.1 Buathra laborator | reverse complement strand
CTTCGGCTCCACATTCGCATGTGTTGTCTTCCGCCAAATGGAAGGACAACAGTTTACTCTTGAAGTCGCCGTGACCAGTCAAGAACTGGGTCACATAATGGTCGAGTGATATCCACGTCATTTTCATTCTCTCGCTGATGTTAGGGAAAAACTCGAAAGTTCTTCTGCCTTTGCTGCTAGTCGTCCATCGTTGTTGCCAGCGTTGTAAAAGGGTCTGCTCGACCCTCTTTTTGATGTCCCTTTGTCGGTCCTCGGGTGTGAACCGAACGTCGTCAATTTCGAAAGGTATACCCTTCCGGATTTTGTATGCACAGGTGTACTTTATTAGTATCAGATCGATTGGGATAGCTCCCGCGATGACCGCTAGTGCATCAGTCGATGTAGTCTTGTATGCTTTGGTGATCTTCAACAGAGCGTGTCTCTGTGCTCTGAGAAGCGCCGTCTTCGTGTTTTCTTTCAGTAGGTCACTCCAGCCACTTGCCGCGTATGCAACAGTGGGTATGAAGAGACCTTTATACAGTGTTTGCAGACATTTGTGTTTGAGTCCCCATTTCGCTTTTGCCACTTTGGCAAATGCATTGAAAGATTGCTTCGTTTTGTCGCGTAAGATGTTTATGTGTCCTTTGATGGTGAGTCCTTGTCCAAAGTGGACGCCTAGGTATCTTACCTGTCCTTTAAGCGGGATTTGTTTTCCTGCAATCCGGACTGTTGGCGGTCTCCTTATGTCGAGTTTTCCTTTGAGCATTATCATTTCGCTCTTCTTCTCAGACAGTTTCAGTTTCTGTCTGGTACACCATCCGTTTACTGCATCAGCTATTTCTTGTCCAGCACGCTCCAGCTGAAGGCGGCTTCTGCCGTGTACGAGAACAATTAAATCGTCCGCGTATGCTATGTGTTCCACCCGCATGTTTTTCAGCTCCATCAGTAGATCGTCGAATACTAGGTTCCAACAAGTTGGCCCCACAATCGAACCCTGTGGACAGCCTCTGTTGACCATCTTAGTCACGCTATTATTGTTTGCAATGATTCTGACCTCCCGGTCATCGAAATAGTTCTGCATCAGTTTGTATACGTTATTCGGACACTCTCTTCTCCGGAGTGCCGTTAGTATACTGGGCCACCACACATTGTCGACTGCGCCCGATATGTCAAATAGCATTGCCATTGTATACTTTTCTTCGTTAGATGACACCAATTCACGTAAGTGAGACAGTGCATCTTCCGTCGATTTCCCCGGTTTGAACCCGAATTGCATTTTCGAGGCCTCATGTACCTCATGATCTGAAATTGCTCGAAGACGTTTCATAATTAGTTTCTCTAGTGCTTTGCCGAGTATTGGCAGCAAACAGATAGGACGGTATGACCGCGGGTCGGTCTCGTCTTTGTCCGGTCCTTTAAGTAGGACACATACGGATCCAATTTTCCAGTTTCGGAGGAATTTGCCCCATTTTAAACATCCGTTAAATAAGAGCGTGAGCTCGTCAAGAAGTACCAAAGCAGAACGCTTTAATACCTCTACCTCCATGTAGTCCAGGCCGGGGGCTTTACCATTATTCAGCGACATGATTGCATGTCGCACTTCTTGTCTCGTAAACGGCTCGGCATCTAGGGAGTCAGGTGCTAGTTGGCACTCGTCCCTGATCCTTCGTTGTTCCTCGTTGTCTTCTTGATCGTCCGGTATTAGTGCGTCCAGAAGAGCTCTAGCGGTATCGGACCATGTGGTCGTAACCGCTGCTTCGCCCAGCTTTATCGTACTCATGACTGCAGCAGGTGAGTATTTTTTCCTCGCAAGCTTGTATACGATTCCCCACGGATCTTTATTCCCTTCAGCAGTAACAAATTGTTCCCAGCTTTCTTTCTTAGCCTTTTCCGTGGCTTTCCGGTATCCTTGCGTTCCGCCCGCTGTTCTGCATTTATTGCTTTCTGATAGCGTCGCCTGAGATAGTTGACTCTCTTTTTCATAGAGGTCAACTGCGGAGTCCACCATGGTACCGGCTTGATACAAGGCCTTGTTCGAGACATCGTCTTGCGGCATGTTTGCATTATTAAGTCCTGTATCCTAGTAGCTAGAATTTCAACATCGTCACTCCTTTCGTTTACTTCACAATCGTCCATTAGATGCATGCTCCCAATTGTTATTAGCGCTTTGAATCGCTCCCAGTCCGATTTATGCGGAGCAAATTTTCTTAACCGGACTACGTTTGCTTGGCCCACAGGTCCTGCTAGTCTAATCTCAATTACTCGGTGGTCGCTTGTTGTCCAGCCGTCATGAACCTTCCATTGGTCCGTTGCGGAAATCGTCTGCAGTGTCACAATTGTGACGTCAATATTCGAGCAGCCATTCGCCGTAGCAAATGTATGGAGATTTCCCGGCTCGTTCATTAGAACAAGATTGTGTTCGTTAATGAATGTTTCTAGCGCTTCGCCTCGCGCGTCGGTTGTATCCGAGTACCACATTGCGGACTTGGCATTAACATCCGCGGCTATGAGCACTTTTTCGTGACCTAGGCTAGTCAGGATCAGCCGAAGTTGCCTGAGATACGGTTCTATCTCGTGAGAGATTTTGAAATAGGCGCTTAATAAAAAGATACGTCCCAAAGGACTCGTAACTTCGATGCATATACAATTAGTAGTGCAAAATTGTGATAATTTTAACACCGTGTAGTTCGGATTATGGACTATGATAGCAGCCCCAGGGTCTTCATCGACTTTATTCCCAGTCATCACCTGGCTGCGACCCCAACCGGTAACTTTTCCTTGGTGAAAATAAGGTTCTTGTAGGAGTAGGAAATCGAATCCTCCCTCTACGGCCACGTCTCGGAGCTCTTCAGTTACCTTCTTGGCTCTTCCAGCATTATGCTGAATTATCCGGTATTGACCGTATTGGTCGTTATTGGCCATAATCGGTTTCGTTGGTTATTCGTTCGGCAGCCACCTTGAACGATGGGCACGATTTGCTATTAACCGAGTGATCACTTGGTTTTTTCGCTCTCATGCAAACAACGCATTTTTTCGGTTGATCCTTCTTATCGCAGTCCGCGAACTTGTGGCCATTCTCGCCACAGTGCGAGCATGTATCCGCCTCTTGTTTGCAATATTTTGCAATGTGCCCGATTCCCTGGCACTTGAAACATCTGCTTAGGCCCAAGAAGTCCTGGACCCTGCACGACGCCCAGCCCAGGTACGTGCGACCGTTCTTGGTGCGCATGATACCTCTGATTTGCGCATTAGTCTCGATAACAACGTTCGTTTCGCTTTCCCTACGCTTTCCTGTGTAGAAGCGCACGACGAAGTTCTTACAGAACTCATCGCGGGATATTCCTGCCTCCGAGTACTCCGGGTTTTGCTCGTACACCCGGTCGGCAAAATTGCCCCCTTCGAGGATGTCCATAGGCACGTCGTAGAGGATTACTCGAGGTCCTCGTTTGCCTGGTGTTTCCACCTTTAGGCCACTTTCTGCGATCTTTGCGTTTTTCAGGATCTTATCCAGATCCTCTTTGGTGGCAGCTTCCACTACCACGCCGTTATCTCTTGTTTTGCGAACATTTCTAATGCGTACATTCTCTTTGCGCGGGTCGAAGGTCCGCATAAGAAGAGCCTTCGTTTCGTCGCAACTCGATTTTTCATTTGGCTCAACGGGGCGGACAACCACCGTTGGCTTCGATGTCAGTTTTATTGGACGCTTGTTCTTATTGTTGACAACTGGCGGTGTCAGTTGTACCGACTGTATCGTCTGCGGATTTTTTGTGCTCTTAGCTGATTTTTGCGCAGCCTTTTGTGCATAAGTCGGCTGACCTTGAGGCTGTTGGCACGGATGCTGCATCTCGCGCTCCTTTAGCCTGCCCGCCATTGTCGCGTTCGCCAGAAGCAACGTATCGATGATTTCCTTGAGGCCCAACACTTTGTTGAGCACAAAATTCGCCTGCTCTGAATTGATTTTGTTCTTGGAGCTTAGACAGTATTCTGTCAGTTCATGGACCCATTGAGCCGCTTGTCCACTAGCCGATAGGCTATCGATCTTGTCTGGCGTTTTCTTCTTCCCAGTGACCCGTTTGCAGTTTGACTCTGCGCCTTTGTCGTCGCTTTCAGCCGACGGCGATCTTACTCTTTTACGGGGCGTTGAAGTTCCCGATTCTTCTAGCTCCATAATGAGGGCTTCGGATATTGAAGTCCGGGTTGACGAGTTTCCGTCGTGTGTCCGAGAACCCAGGTTCACCGCAGCCTGCGACTGCAGTTGCAGTGCCTGGCGTATATGTTCCGCTTGTTCAATGGTCCTTCTAGGAAGGATCGGCGTTCCCTGTGGAGTTACCTGCAATGAGGTACTCCCGGACTTTCGGCTCGTTGTTGGCGCAACTGTCATGTCCACGACTATCGGTGTTCCAGGCCTTGGTTCGCCATCACCGCCTTTGCCGCTTTGTTCTTTTGGGATAGCTCCCAAGCTTGTCTTTTTTGTTTTTTGTTTTATATTTTTGTTAATTTCCATTTTTGTTCCCACGAGTATGGTCGGAAGTACTGATAACACGGGGGTCCAGAGCCGCCTTGTCCCCCCCGGGCGAATTGAATACGGTTTCGGGGGCCGCCAACCGCCCTAGCCGCCACGCATGAGACAGGACAAATTTATTAATCCCTTTCCTGCCATGAGACCATCGGTACGTAGGTACAACTTAGTCGAGGGATGCGACCGTGGAGGAGTAAACTCCTGCCACGGACCAGAGGGTAACTTGGCCTACGCGGCATTGCTGGCGCGCGTTTCCCGGCTCTCACCACGAGGAGGCGTACCTTGGCTTTCGAGAGCCAGTAGATAGGGACAACTAATGTGAAAGTGACAGGCCGTAAACCTGCGACTATTGCGATGACCCAAAGATCGCGCCCATGAAGAGCATGCGCAACCACCGGCACAATAGTGCCGGGCGTCTATCTGTACTTCCTATTGCAGCAGGATTTCCGGCCTATTTCTCTTTTAGCCTTACCTCCGTTGAAATTCAGCACTGCCACCACGTTCCCCCTTTGCTCTCATAAAGGGCAAAAATAATCATTGAAAAGGACAACACCGGCCGCAAGGGACCGGCAGAAGCCTTTTCTCATTAATGGGGGTTCCGCCCGAAGCGGACCTTCCCAGAGTGCGTCATCGCCGGCGGTCAGTAATCACACAGATCAATTTACTGACCTTTGACTTAGCAACTCAAGCCCGTAGTACCTGTTAGTTGCCGCTCGAGAGTCTCCGTAAAGGGTACCTATAGTTTCACGTTAGGCGGTTTGCACCGATTACTTCTCTGACTCAGCGAGGCGGATGACGTTACAGGTGGCACGCCAACACTGGCGGTTACGGGCGACGTTCGAAAGGAAACCGTAACCACCAGTTGTGAACCCTATTAGTAGACTCGACCTCTGGAACCCGCGGAGGGTTTGTCCCAAGAGACAGCGCTCTCGTTGGGACACCATAGCGTACATAGTCTGTCAAGCCCTATCACCACGGCAAGGTTGGGTTCGTCGATAGGGTGTAGATAGGGACAGTGGGAATCTCGTTAATCCATTCATGCGCGTCACTAATTAGATGACGAGGCATTTGGCTAGGTAATTTATCATAAGCCTCACGACGGACCGTGGCTTATTGTTTTAGGCATGAATAGTTGGCTGCCCATGCGCCGTAATTGTTTATTATTCTCTACATGTTTCTATCGGAGATACGTTGATTTCATGAACTCCTTATGAACGATAATACTTCCTATTATTGTGCTGCAGATGATACTGCGGACATCAGATTGTGTAAAGCCCAGTCTCCGAATTGCGTGGTCATTCAGCTGACACCATGTACCTCGGGGCCCCACGATAACAGCTTCTACCTCAACGCGTGAATTTGGATAACGCGAGTGTAGAGCTTCCATCGTAAGGGCGTCGTTGTACGTTGATTTCTTATTCTGATAGGCCACGTTAAGGGAGGTTGGTGACTCCCACCCGACCGATACTTCGATTACTACTGTTTTTCCTTGTTTTGTGCATATTAGATCCGGTTTTTTTAATATTCCATTCCGACAACGTATATGAGGTTCGGATTCTACCACCCAACCATGCTTTATAGCCGTGCGTTTAATAAGATTCGCGACTCTGTCATGTCGCTGAACTCTTGGCCAGTGCGCTACTGCGCATCGTTGGAGAACGTGCGATAACGATTCAACCCTCTCGCATCCACCTCTGCACATTCTGTTCTCCCGCGGGTTGGAAGGAATACCTTGCGTCGGAAGTAAATTTCCTCGTAGTTGTACCGCTTTCACGAAGTCTCCTCCTGACCAGAATGGCGGCGGGTTGTCAACCCAACTCCCACTGTGGAAGTTAGATTGCCCCTGTATAAGTCCACCTCCACTGTACGACTTATCGAGTTTTTCGGCCCACCATCTCGCTGCAACTGTTGGACTGTCACCAGCAAGCGCGCTCCAATTCTCTAGCTTCCTAGAAATGTCGTTTAGTATGCTTAGATGACAGGCATATTCGTCATTAGTTGTTGCTAACTTTGCCATTCGTCCTTTTAGCACGGATGGAACTAATGTCCTCATTGACAAGACCCCAAGCCCCCCGAATCTGACTGGCCCGTGTATAAATGCATCGGCACAGGTGCGGTTAAGATGTAGGATTCGCCTTACTGTCATTCTGACAAGTTTGTCAGATTCCGTTAGCAGTTTCAGGGTGATTCTCGGTGTTTGGAGTAGATGTAGAATTCTCGGGGACAAATATGTTTTTATAAGACAAAGCTTCTGGTGAGGTTTAAGAGGAGATTTTTCGATACGCGTGAGTTGTATTTGCAGATCTTCTATATACGGCTTCGATATGCCGAGCGCGTCGATTCGCATGCCAAGGTACTTCCAAAATTCCCCTGGTGAGTGCTGCGGTATAATGGACCCCCCTACGTGGAATAGATTTCTCGTGATCGTATAGAGAATCTTTTTTCCTGGTACGATTCCGACTGAGGTCGCTATACATTTCCCGGCATTGAGCTCTAACCCTCTATCCGAAAAGAATTTGCCGGCGTGTTTCAGAATGAGTTGAGCGTCGGCGACTGATGTTCCCATCAGGATCATGTCATCTGCATACCCTAGACAAGATACCTTGCTGTTGTTGAGTGGTATACCAATATCCCTGGATTGCAGATCACAGATGAGTTCGTCGATTACCATATTAAGAGAGTCATAGTTACTCCCGCCGTTTACCCGCGCTTGCTTGAATTTCTTCACGTTGACATTCAGAGCACTGGGCAGAAATCACATTGCGTCAACACCCGCGAGGGCCATCGCAATGCTTTGTTTTAATTAGACAGTCGGATTCCCCTAGTTCGTGCCAGTTCTGAGCTGAGTGTTGAATGGCGGCCGAAGAGGACGACCAAGACGGCGCGAACCGCCAAGGAAGCCTCGCAGCAAGGAAGATCCGCGGGAGGCCAAGGCACGGGACCGAGCTCGGATCTGCAACGAAAATCTCCGTGAAGAGAAAATCGCTGTTCACCTCGCCCAGGCCCGGCACGTTAGCCAAACCCGCTTCCCTAACAAGCCCGACGCGCCCCGCTCCTCGGAGCCAATCCTTATTCCGAAGTTACGGATCCAATTTGCCGACTTCCCTTACCTACATTAGTCTATCGACTAGAGGCTCTTTACCTTGGAGACCTGCTGCGGATATGGGTACGAACCGGCGCGACAACTCCACGTGGCCCTCTCCTGGATTTTCAAGGTCCGAGGGGAAGATCCGGACACCGCCGCAACTGCGGTGCTCTTCGCGTTCCAAACCCTATCTCCCTGCTAGAGGTTTCCAGGGAACTCGAACGCTTATACAGAAAAGAAAACTCTTCCGGGATCTCCCGACGGCGTCTCCAGGTCATTTTGGGTTACCCCGACGAACTCTCTTGCGAGGGCCCGAATTGTATACGGTTCCGCTGCCGGGTTCCGGAATAGGAACCGGATTCCCTTTCGCCCGACGGGTGTGTGTCGTAATTAGATATTACATTCGTGACTCAAACACCGTCATCAACATAGGATTTCTCCTAGGGCTTAGGATCGACTGACTCGTGTGCAACGGCTGTTCACACGAAACCTTTCTCCACGTCAGTCCTCCAGGGCCTCGCTGGAGTATTTGCTACTACCACCAAGATCTGCACCGACGGCGGCTCCAGGCAGGCTCACGCCCAGACCCTTCTGCGCACACCGCCGCGACCCTCCTACTCGTCAGGGCTTCATGACGGAAAATAAATTTTCCGCCTCACTTGCCACTGACGGCAGAGTATAGGCGCGACGCTTTTCAGGGCTAGTTGCTTCGGCAGGTGAGTTGTTACACACTCCTTAGCGGATTCCGACTTCCATGGCCACCGTCCTGCTGTCTTAAGCAACCAACGC
This sequence comes from Buathra laborator, assembly GCA_934046635.1. Taxonomy (NCBI): domain Eukaryota; kingdom Metazoa; phylum Arthropoda; class Insecta; order Hymenoptera; family Ichneumonidae; genus Buathra; species Buathra laborator. The sequence continues at coordinate 441,628 of OW203899.1, read as the reverse complement.
CTTTCATGGTATCCCATAAGCGTCGACTTAGGCGCCTTAACTCTGCGTTTGGTTCATCCCACCGCGCCAGTTCTGCTTACCAAAATTGGCCCACTTGGCACTCTGATCCGAAATCTCGTGGCTTCAACGTTCAAGCAAGCCAGAGATCTCACCCATTTAAAGTTTGAGAATAGGTTGAGGTCGTTTCGACCCCAAGGCCTCTAATCATTCGCTTTACCAGATGAGACTCGCATAAGTTCAATAAGAACACACGAGTGCCAGCTATCCTGAGGGAAACTTCGGAGGGAACCAGCTACTAGATGGTTCGATTAGTCTTTCGCCCCTATACCCAGTTCCGACGATCGATTTGCACGTCAGAATCGCTACGGACCTCCATCAGGGTTTCCCCTGACTTCGTCCTGACCAGGCATAGTTCACCATCTTTCGGGTCCCAACGTGTACGCTCTGGGTGCGCCTCTTCTCGCAATGAGAACGAGACGCCCCGGGAGTGCGGGACCGCATCGTGACGCGCCCCATCCTCCCTCGGTCGGCGCAAGGCCGACCTTCACTTTCATTGCGCCTTTAGGCTTAATAGTTCCCAATGACTCGCGCACATGTTAGACTCCTTGGTCCGTGTTTCAAGACGGGTCCTGAAAGTACCCAAAGCAGTAGCGTCGCCGACCGGTATCATAAATAAAAGTCCATATTTGACGCGCATTGCATCGGACTTGGAGAAAAAAAAATATTAAATTTCTCGCAAAGTCCATATTTGACGCGCATTGCATCGGACTTGGAGAAAAAAAAATAACAAATTTCTCGCAAAGTCCATATTTGACGCGCATTGCATCGGACTTGGCGAAAAAAAAAAAGCAAAAAAAAAACTATCTCCCACGCCTCTTTCGCCTGTGAGCGGAGAGAGAAATTTTATTTCTCCCTACGCCCAACAGGCGAAAGAGACGCGTTGGAGAATGTTCAATGTTTACTCTTAATAATGGGGTCTCGTCTAACCGACAAGACGAATCCCCAAGCCAAGGGCTGAGTCTCAACAGATCGCAGCGTGGTAACTGCTCTACCGAGTACAACATCCCGCCAGGTACCTAAGTCGTCTACAGACGATTCCGAGTCTCGACATCGAACTTGTAAAACCCATGATCGACCTTTAGAAGCCAAGCTGACGTACGGTAAGATCCCGTAGCCAGCTGCGTCAGCTTCGCGTCAAAGCGTCGCGAAGGTCCTCGATGGATCGCGCTGTCGCCTCCGTCGGATCCGTCTTTTTTTCGAACAATAAATGCGGGGCTCGCGTACGCGGAGTCGGTCTCCCTACAAATCCCGGCTTCTTTCATATCGCGCACTAATTCGCGTATCTCGTCTCTTTCTTTTTGACTCGCGCGGTAGGGTTTACTACCGGGAGTTTCGATAATTTTCATCTCCGTCGTGACGGTTTTCCCTAATTCCGACATATTCATCGCGATGGTGTCGCGATATTCGTTTAACGTCTCTATGAGGTCCTTAATTTCACTGTTTTCGGCGTTTTCACCCACGTCAAGATCCTCTCGTACGACGGGTGCCCGCGTACTGATTCGTTGAACGATGGGTGTCGTTGTCCTGATGCACTTTTCAACCTTCGTCCTTCGATCGAGAGTCTTCGGAGTCGATCCGCTATTGACCATCGGCAAGAGGAGCACTTCGCCCTCGGACCGCATCTGTACGAACTGAATCGTGCGCGGCGGTATCACGGTCGTCTCGCTGACGACGGGTCGTGTTATCCTCGATGTCGGTTCTTTCGGCTCTCTGAAGAAGCGGAACTCTTCGTTCTGCTTGCTGTGCGCTACTCCGGGCGCGTCGATAAACGAGCGCCCTATCAGCGTATCGTGCGCTTGGCAATCGTCCGGTACCGCGTGCAGAGAAATTTCTTCTACCGTGACGTCATCGATTGTCACCGATTCCACTACGGAGCCCGGCGACTGCACTTGGTTCTGTTGTGGGCCGAAACAGTGAAGCGTCTCGGGTTTGTTGACGAACCGCAGGCCGCATTGGAGTACACGTGAGACTCGAATCGTACAATCCGAGCTCCCCGTGTCGACAAAGCCTGTCAACGCGTGCCCGTCGACTTTGACATCCTTCGCGTAGATTCTCGCTGAGGTAATATTCTCATTCCCGACGTAATTCACGGCCGGTGCGGCGGCTGCTGCGGTCGAAGGGGCGGTTGCGTTCGCGGGAGCGTTCTGCGTCGGGCAGTGTCGTTGCGTGTGCCCTGTTGCATTGCACTTGAAACATTTGAGCTCGCGACGAGGCTGCGGACAATCTTTCGAGAGGTGCCCGTATTGGTTGCAATTATAGCACTTTAATTCCCCTTTATCGTTCCGCAACGGCGGACGGGGATCGTTGGTCGTTCGCGAGGGTTGTGTGGCATTCGCTGCTGTCGTTGAGCGACTCGAGGATGTTGAGGATGTCGTAGACGTCGTTGTTGTCGGTGTCGAGCGAACACCGTCCGAGGCGGGACGTGCGGTGCGTATGCGCGCCATTCGTTGCGACTCCAATCGTTCGTGACGCTGCATATCGCATTGGTCGCGTGCCGCCATGGTGTTGCATAGTTCTCTCGACCATAATCCGATGAGCGAATTGCTCTTTCGTGTCCTGAAAATCAAGACGGACAGCGCGGCAAAGCGCCGTCCGTCATCAAATTACTTCTCTATACGAAGACATTTTAACGCAAAAATGCATTTTGGAACAGTCTGTAATTAAAAATTCACTGTCTTTGGCATCAATCGCACCGGATGAATTTGCGTATAATATTATGAAAGGACCTGGGTAAATGGCTGCAAAAGTCGATGAAGTTGTTTATATAATGAAATGTATCCCTAGTGATGTAAAAATCAGGCCAACAAAAGATTGTTATCAACAACTTCCCGTATATAATCGGAATGAGAGCATGTTTGTAGCTCCAAAAACACATGTATTACAAAAAAACGGATTACAAATAGACTGCGATAACATTCTCCGACCCATGTATGTCATCGACGGTCAGTGGTACACTGTGAATCCTCGATTGACTGAAGGAAAGGCCCCCATGGCCCTAAAAGCGTCTAAGGTAGCTACTTGGAGATATACAAGTCCCAAGTGGCTCATGACCAGTGGTATATACTCGATGAATGAGTTGAAAAAATACCGTGACCACCTCATGTTCCCGATCGAACGATCCAGGGATTTTAGATACAATAGCGCGTACTATAACAGGACATGAAACTAATCGCAACGGGGTGTATATGTCAAATCTCATTGAAGAAAACATGATCGAAAAAGTCGTCAAATCTTACTGGGAAAAAATGTCTAATTGGTTAATTCGATTTGCTAACTATATGTCAACGTTCGTTGGATTTTGCTCAATCATAATGATAATCAAATACTTGCTGGATATAGTGATACACGCGTACACTTTACACGGAATTTATGGGTGGAGTGTTCACATAATGGGTGCATTATGGGATTCGCTCACACATTTTTTGATACATATTGCTAACGGTCGGAATCAAACACAAAATCCCTCTGGTCCATCGCCGCGTAATCATATAGAAATGAATGAGGTAATAGCTGTTGCTGCACCCAATCAACGACTATATCCTCATTTACCCATCAGTAATACGGAATGTATCGTACCATCAGCTCCTATAGTATCGAGACCAGCATCTGTAGTCGAATGTGAATGTAACGACTGCGTACAATAATCGGATTGAGTAAAATATTAGATTAACGACGATATACAAATCTTGTAAAATCGACTGCACAATCTTTACTCCAATGTGAATGTGATGCCTACTCAAAACAAGAAAATATTTTAAAAACAACGCGTGAGCCACAAGTATATTGTTGAATACACGTCAGTACCGTAGAAATTATAGTACTTTGTGCGCTTCCAATATCTACCACATCATTTGTAATCGACTGTTAATATGATGACTGAGCACAGGAATAAGTTCGAATAAGAATAACATGTACATTGATAGTTTAACAAGTAAGTTGTTTAATAATAAAAGTAGTAATAAATATAAAATAAGTACATTATAATTAAAACAGAAATATTGCAGTTATATCATACCTATTCATACCTTCAAATGTATTCATACTATATTCAACTCCTATTATCCTCTGTTCAAAAAAATAAAATACCGCCCCCTTTTTTTATTGCTTCATTCCAATTTAGTTTTCTTGCAAGATTCCTCTTGTTCTTATTCTCTTACAAAAATTACCCTACCACTGAAACTCGAACATTAATATTTGAAAAAATATCAAAGTTACTTTTATTTCCTAACGGTCGTACTTTTTAGCGCCACAAAAAGAACATATTTCGGCGGCGATATTGAGATATGTTCGTTTGAAAGAAAAATAAAAATATTGTAGTGATACAAGTCAAACATGAAAAAAAAAAAAAAACCCCCACTGGAAAAATCCTCATACTTAAAAAAATCTATTACAAAAAAATGTGAAATAAGTAACAATGATTGATAGGGCAATGACTCCCGAATCTTTACCATTGCACCAGTAGATTTCAATAATTTATGTGTAATTATTTAATTCACCTTTTTCTGTACTCCAGTCGGGAGACGTTCCCCGGTGGAGGAAAAAAAAGAGTGGAGCGGGTTATTTGGTCGCAATCATTAAGATATATCGAAAAAAAAAATCGAGATGAATTTTAAAACTATTTGCAGTGTCTTAGCTCTGCTCTATTGCGAGATATACAACTAGATGGATATGAGGGGGTGAGTTTTTGAGATAGGGGGTGAAGCGGCAAAATCAATCAATGCGGTAATATTGAGCCGTTAAATCGAAATGAATTTTAAGACCAATCGCAGGGTCTTAGCTCTTTTCTATCGCGAGATATACAACTATATGCAGATGAGGGGGTGAGTTTTTGAGATAGGGGGGTGGAGCGGCAAAATCAATCGATGCGGGAATATTGATCCGTTAAATCGAGATAATTTTAACACCAATCGCAGGGTTTTAGCTCTTTTTTATCGCGAGACATACAACTTGATGCACATGAGGGGGTGAGTTTTTAAGATAGGGGGTGGAGCGGCAAAATCAATAGATGCGGAAATATTGAGCCGTTAAATCGAGATGAATTTCAAGACCAATCGCAGGGTCTTAGCTCTTTTTTGTCGCGAGATATACAACTAGATGCATATGAGGGGGTGAGTTTTTAAGATAGGGGGTGGAGCGGCAAAATCAATAGATGCGGAAATATTGAGCCGTTAAATCGAGATGAATTTCAAGACCAATCGCAGTGTCTTAGCTCTTCTCCATCCCGACATATACAACTTGATGCATATGAGGGGGTGAGTTTTTACGATAGGGGGTGAAGCGGCAAAATCAATAGATACGGAAATATTGAGCCGTTAAATCGAGATGAATTTCAAGACCAATCGCAGTGTCTTAGCTCTTCTCCATCCCGACATATACAACTTGATGCATATGAGGGGGTGAGTTTTTAAGATAGGGGGTGGAGCGGCAAAATCAATCTATGCGGGAATATTGAGCCGTTAAATCAAGATGAATTTTAAGACCAATCGCAGAGTCTTAGCTCTTTTGCATCGCGAGATATACAACTAGATGCATATGAGGGGGTGAGTTTTTGAGGTAGGGGGTGGAGCGGCAAAATCAATCGGGGCGGAAATGGTGAAGTGGTAATTTAATATGATTTTTAAAACTGAGAAAAATGCCTATTTTAATTTTTTAAATAAAATTGATTTTTTCCAAGATGACGAGGGATGCGTATCTCGGCAAGGGATGGTCCGATTTAATTGTAACTAGTCTCATTCGAAAGCCTTTAAATAGCCGTTAAATAATACGTAGGGTAGAATTTTGTAGCACTCACCCTTCAATTTTTTGGCTGTGGCCATCCCAGCTTCATGCGCAGTCAGAACGGTCACACGTTTCTACCCTTAGGGGTGGAGCGGAAAAATTATTTTTGGGGCACTTAAATAGCCTTTAATGAGCCTTTAATTATGCAATTGGTTTCATGTAAAAATTCCAATGTGGTTATCCTAGGTTATTTGACATGTCTCGTCACCCGTACGGAGGAGGCATTGGGTAGTGGGTCGGCTCTACGACCCATTTGCCGACGCACATCGAGTCGGTCGTCCGGAACTCACCTGTACCGTATCTTAAACCTTTCTCTACTTCTAAACTAATATTAATATTACCTTAAATCAGTACCTATCTCGGAAAAATATTTTGTCGCGTCGCCTAATATGGGATTTATTATTGAACGTTCTCATTCTTGGGTTTTCCTCTTCTCGCCTGCTGCGAAGTTTTTACCTATTAGCGCGCGCCAGAGCACAGAGACAGTCGGGGGACAGTAGGCTCAGAAAGTTATCTATCTTTAATTATTGCGGGGATGCTATGCCGCGTATCGTTGCGAATCGCGCGCGTTACAGTTACTGTTGATTCGTGCGAATTCGAAAGGGAGTTTCAAGAGTTGGCGAACGTTTACCGATTACCAGTATTCGTATTAAATGGATACCGGAGTTTTTGTGGTACAATGGCCGAGATACTGAGCCGCCTATTAACTCCCGACTTATCAGCCTGGAGCTGAACCATCCCTCCGAGAATTTAGAGTCTCGCGGTCCGTGAAGAGCGGCGTCTTGCTAATGGGGCTCGAGTGGGAAGAGTGCATCGGGGTGCAGTGAAATTTCGTACCGTGTGGACCCACCGTGAGAGAGAAGAAGGATTCATACTCACGAGGGAGGTCTCCCCCCGCTGTAGTCAACCATTATCGGGTCCTTCGAGAAAGATTCTCGAAAATTCTCAAAATTAATTTCGTGTACTTGGAGCCCAGACTGTACTTCGCGCGCGACAAAGTATTCGGCGCGGCATGGTTATCCTCCCAAAGTATCGTTGTCCCTTTTTCTTCGCTTGCCTTTGTCTGCGCGCGTGTATGCGAGAAAAGGAGATTATTACCTATTGTACGACTCGTGCGTCATCACAGAGTTCCAGGAATTCTTTTGCACGCGGCGCGTAAGGGTATCGCGCGAGAATTGGGGGAGAGAGACAGTGGGTCTTGTCGATCAGCCGAGAGGTGCGAGTGATTAGTTCTGGACGTACCGGCAAATCGATCGCACGTGTTTCGGCGTGTACTCTCGGCTGAGCACTATTGCAGGGTGAGCCCGAGTCCTTATTGTCTCTGTGCGAGTCGTTCGGATCCTCGCGGATTTTTCCTTTTGTTGCGCTTTCGGCGTGTTCGGCAATTAACGAATGTTAAATAATTTGGCGAATCGGTTCGCGCATTATTTAATTTTTCTCGTGCTCGACGAGTGAGTTAGTTTGCGCGCGAGGATCGGCTCTGGTCGACATTTAGTTCGTTATCTTTTGTGTTCCTCTTATTTTTACCTATTGGTGGTTCGCGATCTTTCGGATGGGTGAATAGAGTGAAATAACTGTGAGTACGTTACGTGATTTTTCTCCTATATTATCTCTGGTCGTCGCAACGTATTTTGCGAATGACGATTCGCGTTATTATTTTTCGGCGTCCCCGACTTATCAATTTTGCGGGGATTTCTTGCCGTATCTCTAGGATTTTCTACCGATTGTTTCCTCGTTTATGTTCTTTTGGTCAATCAAAACGAAGTTCTCTACCTAATTAGCTCTTACTACCTACCTACTCGTACTACCTACCGGCGCTATCTACTTCGTTGCGAGTGATGGCATATTTCGTTCATCATATTATCTACCGTTACCTTATTTATCTGTTATGTTACATTACTGCCGAAAATTGCCTATTTATCTACCTTTACTACCTACTCGGTTTTCACCCTTATGGTGCTAACTGGCGGCCGAACTTTTCTACTGAAGTATTTTATGATGTTACCTGCCTATTTATACTACCTACCCGCGTTTATCTACTCGCTGGCGAGTACGACCAAAATTTCTGTTGCGAGTACCTATCACTATCTTACCTACCCGCGTTTATCTGCTCGCCGGTGAGTCTACGGAATTTCCGTTGCGAGTACCGACCCCTATCTTTCGACCACTATGTATTTTTGTTCGATCAGAATTTCTACCTTCTCTTAATAAATTACACAGTCAACTCAATTTCGTCGTTTCGTTACTCTCCACGTCCACCCCCCTCTACTATTCTCCCAAGCGGGCTGAGTTAGCCGAATCTCGATTGCCGTACGCCTTTCCTCAACGTCGGGGCCCTCCTTCGCATCTCGGAGTTCAAAGTAAAACCGATCGTTGATCGGCGGTACGTAGTACCTGGCGCCCGGGCACCCCGAGGTGCGAGGGTTCTGTTACCTCGTCGTGGGTTCGAGTCTGAACCGCCCGGCGGTGAGGACGGGGTTATCGGGGCCATAGGGTGCTGGAGTCGGGAAAATCTCCTCACAGCACGTAGCTATTTTATTGCCGAAACGTTTAATGTAAGAAGTAAAAATTTACACCTTTAAAAACAGTAAGGAACATGGGGGAGTCGATACTTGCGCATTAATTTACAAAACACCTCGTGTACGGCTCTAAACATTATTCTCACTCCACCAAGGATTTCAACGGCCCCGAACGAACAATCGATTCTGAGAAATTTAACCGCCCGAAACCTTGGAGATACGTACGGCAGGGCGGACTATACGCACTCTTACACCCCACTCTAGGATTTTGATCATACGATCAAAATCCCGCCTCGAATTTGTCCACCTCATCGAATGTATCCCCACCATGTTTTAGGAAATATCTTACATGTAACACAAACCATTGTCTTCCTATACGAAAAAAGGCCCAGCAAAAACGCCCACTCAGGGAGAGTCAGTTGAGTCAGCGGACAAAGCGTTGTGCTGTCAAAATTTCTAGCCACCAGAATTTCGATTTTCGTAAACCTTACTTTTCGAACTTTGTAAAACTCATATCCTTTAAGACATCGTTGATTTGTTACCGGAATTTTGTTCCCGGTTAACACCATAGAGATAATTCCACCTTTTCGATCAGCTAGTTATTCCAACGTTTGTAAGGAATATTACGTGTATCATTTAACATTAATTTGTTTATTTTTCAATCATTAAAAGTGGTGAAACCTTAAGAAACGATTGTTCGTGATTAATTCATTGTATACGCGACCGCCGATCCACCGAATCAACGAGAGAAATCACGCAATCTCCCCGTCTTTCGCTGCTGTCCAATAACAACGTAAGTACATTTTTCTTATAACCTTTTGCATGACCGTTTAATGATTTCCTTTGTCAATCTTCTACGAGTTCAGTTTAAAGAAACACTCCGGTAGTACGACTACTCAGGTAGTCTCAGGGTTCGTAGACCCTTGGCACCGCGCGATGGGTTAGAATACAGATTTAAATGCCCTTTAAACTTTCGTAACGACAAGCATTCCTAGGGCTCTATCCCAAGCAATTTTCCGCGAGGTTAGGCTTAAAAAAGAGCTCACGGTGTCACCGGAATCGACTCCAGGTGTGGTATAGATCGATCTTTCATCGTTCTGACCAGAGCGAGGCGATTAAAAAGGTACAACAGTTACCAACAAATTCTCGAGGAATAAAACTCGGTAATTTGGACGTAACACTATGCTTATTTCTGTTTCCGTTATTAATTCCAACACTGGTACTTATAGCTTGATCGTATGTTGATTATTATTTATTACGTAAATGTACGCTTTTCCATTTTTGTTGGTCACTAATCCAGTTTCTATTTTGACTCCCCCTCCATCTTCTAAGATTGGCAAATATCCTTCGCGGACTTCTAAGTTTCTTATTCGAACAAAACAGAGTTTTCGTGTTTGCCCCGGAATTACTATAGTTTCTTGAGTAGCGAAAGGAATTTTTAGTTCCTGCATTTTTAATCGTCGTTTTTCGTAATCTATTACCACCCTATTTCCGTCCAAATATTCTGATCCCAGTATTCCACCTTCATTGATGGGGAAATTATTTTCTACTACATGAAACATGGTGAGTCGTCCGAAAACGTCGAGCGTCACACGTCCTAGAGTGTATATCGATATTGTGGTAATTCCGATCAGTTGTAAAATTTCGGTATTATCGATTGGCGTTGTCGAATTTACAAATTCCCTTTTAATGATGTTTGGTCCAGCTCCGGTGTCGACCATCAATATTATTGATGGTGTTAAATTTCCAGTTGTTAACTCCATCGTGGGGACGCTACTTTCTCGGTGTAATTTTATCGTGCGTATTTTTACTGTTCGTGCGGATTTGATACTACCGAGATCACATGTAGTAGGTGCGTGATCTCGGTGGTCCCCGCTGCACCCGTCGTCGGGAGACCGCTGGAGTTTCCCAGAGACGTATTATACCGCGATTCATTCATCTTTTTCGCCGGGCACTCCCGAATGAAGTGACCGGGTTGCTTGCAATAGTGACAAGCGCCCGTTGTTTTTGGAGCGCCTTTGACAGTGACTGCGAAAGTTTGCTGCTGAGAAGCGGCGCTTTGGGCTTGATTGTGGCGATACGGACATAGATATGCACCGTGCCCATTCTTTTTGCATATTTGACATACGATGTTGGCGGTCTGCGCGAACTGCAAACCCTGCGGCACGGGGTTGGTACGAGTGTTTTGATTGCTCGTTATTTTTTTAGCGTGATCCGGCAACAAATGACAATCTTGCACTGTGTGTCCTTGGTTTTTACATAATTGACAGGTGGTAGAAGACTTCTCCTGATTCGATGGGGGGAATAATTTGTAGCATCGGTCAGCGATGCTCTTTTGTCACAATACTGGCATACTGGCATACTGTCATACTGGCGTACTGGCGGTGATTGCAGGAGTATTGGGCGAAGGATTATTGTTTTTCTCCGGAGGGAATAACTGAAAGTATTTGCTCGCCACGTGCCCCTTTTTGTCACAGTTCTGGCAGGTAGGTGCTACCTTTTCCTGGCTACTTGAGTCCTTTAATTCCGCCGCCTTGTTTCCAGGTTTATCAGGACAGTTCACAGCTATGTGTCCTGTGTTGCTGCAAAGCTGACACTCTGGTGTCTCGCTGATAATTGCCCGGATAGATCGTTTACCCTCGACTCTCGCATCCTTTGTATTTTCTGAACTCCTGATACCTTCTCGCAGCGCGGTTCGGGCTATTAATTGTTTTTCGATTTTTAAAGCTCTTTTTACTATCCCGTCGATCGTTCCTTCGGTTGTCATTCGTGCTTCGATTTCGGGTTTTAGCCTTTGTATGAAACACGGCGTGAGGCTGACGGCAGTATTATCCCTGAAAGCTTTATCCGCGGGTTCGTTATTTTCGGATTCATAGGCTTCCAGAATTTGGAAACCCAAATCGCGGATTCTGTTTGCGTATGCTACTACAGTTTCTTCAGGTCGCTGGTATATAGAACCGAGTTCTCCCTGCAATTGGTATATGTTCCTTGCAGGTGCGTAGATGCATTTTAAGAATTTATGTAATTCTTTCATACTTCCGAATGTTTGTTGCGCTATGGATCGTCGTGGTTCCCCGGCGATTTTTATGCTGACTGCCTTGACTAGTTGCTCCTCGCTGGAAGCTTCTAGCATCTCCAAAGCTTCCTCGCAGCATTGAATAAACAAATTCAAAGAGATATTAATGCCATCATATGTAGGGATGACGCCCAAAGCGTCTTTGAGAGACACCTTTAATCCGGAATTAGCCATGTCGTTCTTTCTTTCTGTCCGCGCAGGTGGGTCCCGTGGAGTATCCTTGATGTGACTTCCTGTGTTCTTTGCTTCGGGTGTTTCGGTTTTACCCGTAATAGTTTTGCCGAGATCGGTAAGAGGTTGTCTTTGGTCCACAGAGCTATTTAATTTTGTTTTCGGCTTGGTACCGGTATTTTTACTTACTTCGTTGAGTTGGTTCGCGCCTTCTCCTATGATAGGATACAGGTCACGCCTAACTGGGTCAAGTTGTGAGAGAGAGGTTTTAGGCACAATGAGTTCGGCTTCTGGTGGATAAAATTCCTCCTCGCTCGTATCATATTCAGCGAGGCTTTTGTAAATCGTCTCGTCAGACAAAGATAGGTATGTTTTTGACCCTATGTCCTTTTCAGAGAAATTGTCAATGATAGTTTGTGTGCTATCGTCGTCGGATTCGTTGGTTGTTTCGAAGGAATGGGGAACAGGTGTATCGGGTCTTCGCGATGGGTCAGCGAGCGCTCCAAGGACCTTCCGTTCGGTTAGTTCGTATCCCTCGGTTCTCAATTCTTCGTCCGCCAAAGTCAGAGCCTGGGCTCTAACGCTTAATAGTTCGTATTGTTCCTCTAGATATGTTTGATCCGCTGTATCCTTGTCTGTTTCTTTTCCTTCGGTTACCTCTTCCGTTAGCTGTATTGGAATTTCTTCTTTCGTCGTTTGTATCTCTTCTTCAATGTCTACCTCTTCTTCCTCCTTTAGGGGTTCGGCTATTTCTAATATTTTTTTATGAGCGACGTTTTCCGCAACGGGCACTGACTTGTTACCTCTGCCACTTCTTCGTTCGTTTCCGTACTCGTGCACTATATGATCGGGGATACCGGTGTTGGATCGGGTTGAACGAGTGGGACGAGACGGTGGTTCGCTTCCTTTTCCGGGGTTAGTAGAACTCATTTAGATTTCCGAGAGGGAATGGAGGAGAATTATTACGTTGGTTTCCTCGCAATTTGTTGTTTTATCGATTTTTTTTTTATTATTTTTTTCTGAGTTATCTGCTCCTACGCTTATGGGAGCGTGTTTTAATGAACGATATTTTGTGTTTCGTAATAAATTTTACCTATGGGTAGCGGCTAGATATGAATAAATGGCAATAATTCCTAATCAATTTTCTCAGAACCTTCAGAATGGATTGGGCTAGCATGTAGAAAATTAATTGTTTCTCTCCCCTTTTTTTTTGATAACGGGAATAACTAATAATCTACTGGAATTCAAAGTTACTGGAACCAATTTTCGGGGACAACAAATGTTTCTGACGGTTTTATAGGCGCGATTATTAGTTGCACTTTTTCAATTTTAACTATTTGTGGTTTATCCTCTGATGTCTGTGTAAAAGTTTTTTCCGTGAGGGGCTCCCTCCAAATTTCACAAACTAATGTCTCATCAGGAGTCAAGTACAGAAAATCTAGTTCTACTGTTTTTCCCGTTGATCTATCTTCTAGCGGTGTCGGGTCAGGCTTTTCTTTGCCCGAGGGTTTCTGTATGCTACCGTGAAGTTCGTTTCTAATCCCCTGTTCCAGTAATGCACGTAGGGCTTGTTGCTCGTCCCCTCGTTTTGGCATGGATTCTTTTCCTTTCCCCCCCTTTTTTTATTATTTATACACAAGGTAGGATGTTCTCGTACTGTTATTTTCAAGAGAGGTATTAGCGTATGTTTTTAGGAGAAATGTTTGCGTGTGTTTATGAGAATGTTTGCGTGTGTTTGTGTTTTCATCAATTTGTACTCCTCCAAGAGGCGTTTGAACAAATGATGGCCTGTTACTAGGTTGTGTTACTTCATCAACTTGCACTCCTCCAAGAGGCGTTTGAACAAATGATGGCTTATTGCTAGTTTGTGTTATTTCGTCAACTTGTACTCCTCCAAGAGGCGTTTGAACAAATGATGTTTTAGGTAGGAGAAGGAGGAAGTGCAGGGAACGTGTATTGTTATATTTTCTTTTTTTTGTAAAATTATCTTTTTTTTTCTTTTATAATAAAATTCTTTCAGTCAAGCACTCTAATGATCCCGGACGAGCCCCCAAAATTCTGTTACGTCCTAACTAGCGTTCTTTTAATTATCCTAGTTTGCGTTGTAACAGTTGACTCTTGTTACTATCGCACACGCTGGTCAGGAGGGTGTTGAACCGACCTTTACCACACCCGGTGTCGATAAAGAGAACAACGTTGCTCCTTTTTAAAGCCTAACCTTGCGGAAAATTGCTTGGGATGGAGCCCTTAAGAATGCTTGTCGTATTTGTGTCTTAGGGTTTCAACTAATTGGTAGTGGTTTCGGCGTCTTTGGGACAAAGAGAGAGATAGAGAGGAAATCTTCAGTGGGACGGCGGCTACCTGCCGGCTTTTGGCCAGGTGTCGGAACGCGGGGCACAGTAGAAGGAAAATCTCGAAGAAACTTTATAAATCACTGGGTCGCGAGAACGGAAATAAAGTCATGCGTGATTAATAATTTGGTAGAAATGTACTTACGGTTGTACACGATGAGTTGCAGGTGCTCGTTGACTTCGTTCTCGTGGTTTGAATTCGTAAATGAGTTGAAAGGTGAATAAGATGTTTCACGAAAATACGAGGAAAATGAACACTGTCTTTAATACCGAAAAAAAGGATATGGGTGATACAATTGGTAAAGAGTTAAATTTACTGAACAATGCGAGCCCCGAATGTCTTTCTTTGAATTGCGCTGAACAATGAAAATTGTAATGTACACAGTTTTCGATCTTTATCGAAACTTCAAAATTAAAACTCGCTAGTTTTCTCGTCGTCTTATATAGACTAAATCGGTTTCTTTAAATGATACTTCAAAGTGAGTACTTCTAAAATCGGTGCTTCTAAATGATATTTCGAGGAGTGTCTAAATATCTGGTATCTGGTTACATGGTTGTACGGTATATGGTCCCGAGCCCATAATTTCCGGCGTTTTTATACGATTTTTCTTGGTGACAAATAGAGGGGATTTTTGTTATAGGAGTAACTTTTTATGTCTATTCCGTATACAATTTTGGTACAGTAACGAGAAGATGAGGTGATGCTTCGGATCTTTTCCGTGATTGGCCCGTGATCTTAAGTCCTTCTTTCAGGCATAATTTCGTTTATCAGGTCCGCGCCGTAGGTGATGGGGTGGGGTATCGAAAAGAAAAAGGGCGCGGACGAGATTACGTAGGCATCGGTCCCCTCTTTTCTTGTTTCCGGTTTCCTGGAAGTCATTACCAGAGAGACTTTTGGTGTCGCATTGCCGCTTTATAGGTAAATACTTTATATGCAAGAGTTCACAGGAGTTGTGTTCCAATCCGACTATTAAATGAATCTCATCGGTGTCTAGACAAAGAAAACCGGTATCGTCGAATGGAAATACGCTCTCCTATGTCTACTGAGTTTTATGTGTTACGTAAGAAAAAAAATGGTGTCTTCTTAAAGTGATTTTCTACCCGGGACTCGTTTAACCTTTCGAAAAAATGAATTTTACTATGAGCCGTGTTTTAACGTGAACTCATTATTCAACTTTTGACTAGCTGCACTCGTTTGCTCTGGCTGATGCGAGTATAAATGTGAAAATAAAAATATTGAATTTCACTCTTAATTTAATTTCTTTTCCGCGTTTTAATTTACCTAATAGCGTGTTGCGGAAAAGAACTTCATCGGCAAATTCCTGACAGTTTATGCCTTTAATTATTTTGTTTAGACAAAACAGCGACTAAATTAATTACTGTCAAGAATTTCTCGAAGGTTACACTATATTGATCTAATATCGAATGTGAAGTATTACAACTATAATTGGAGAGTGCATGGCCCGTTCGTTTACCTGAAACAAAGAGGGCCCCCCCTTTCCTTACTCGGCTCTCTGCACTAGACACTATCGAGCGGAGATCGTTCGTACAGTTTCAATGAGGCAAAGCCCTTTTTGCTTTTACGGTGGTATTGCTCTCCTTATTATAAATTAACGATACGTGCTTAATCGGTACTGTAAGAATAAACACAGGCGTTCAAGAGAGCAAACCCTGTATATTTATCGTATCTTTTATTATCTTTCTGAACGAAATCCATTCTCAGCCTCGTTTCTCTATCTGCCGCTATTTATTTTAATTGTAGAAAAACAGCAACTATTATTCTTTTAAATGTTTATTACAAATAGTCGGGGGTTTGTGTTTTTTTTATTAAAAAATAATCCCTTTTCCCTTTGCTGAGATCACAATCGAAAGCTCCTTCTATTTTACTTTAACTGGTGGAGTTTGGCTCAACTAGAACATCATCTTTAAAATTGTCACCTTTAACGAAGATAATTTGTCGACCCGCCTGTATCTCTAGAACCCGAAAGTTCTGACCGGCTGACCGTAGATCCCTCTCGAATGTTTTTAGCTACGGTAAAGTAGATTCATTGAGTTGAGGATCCACGCGACGGTAGTCGATATGGATAATAGCAGATCCCTACGGTAACCATTAGTGGGCCCACTTTCTTTTCGTTTCTTTTTGGAACTGTAGGAGAGTGTTCGGAAGAGGGGTCAGAGACCGCCTTTCTCGGCCTCCGCCTGTGGGGCCCGGATCTGCTTTATCTAGATCAGTCAGTGTCGACTCGTTAAGGTAGGACCCAGAGTTTGTTAGAATTTAGGCTAACTTGATTTTGATCTAGCAGTAGGTAAAATAAATATCGGTAGGGCGGGATTTAACCCGATTCTCTTCCTTTCCCTTTTCTTAAAGTTTCAGTGGCGACTTTTATTAGTGGTGGCCAGAAAAATAAATAGAGCGTTACGCTGGACATAACAAAAGATACACTGTGAATTTTAAAGAAAACAGATTATTCATTAGATAAAAAGTGAGATTGTTCGTGTACTTTAAAATAATACTTCGTGCTGTATTTTTGATATTCATTTTTTAAGAATTAAACATGACATAACCTGTAACGTCACACCAAATTTATAAAAATATTTTTGCAATTTTTATGCAATAATACAAAATGTATTTAAAAAATTTGTTGTGTAGAGTTTTTTTGACTTAATGAAACAATACAGTACAGTGAAAAACATTTTTTATATTTTTTTTTCAATTTTTGCAGTACGGTACGACATCCTGCACAAGAAAAAAAAAATTTGATGAAAAAAATTCTGACAGAATTATTTCCAGGTGTCCGAATTACTTCAAATTTTCTGTGCATAATATTTTTTAAATAACGAATCAATGGTGCAAAGGAGAAAAAAATTGGTTCGTAGAATTCATTATTATGGCACCGTACGGACATTTAACGTAACAAAAATACAAATTTTAAGAAATAATTTTGTTTTTAACATACTTAAGCGGCTCAGTTTATCTTCAAAAGTGTTGTGTATACTTGTGATAATGTGAGCAAAGGCCCCTGCGAATAATAAAATTGGTTCATACAGTCCAAAGCTACAGTGTGATATGGACGTCCGAGAAGAAAAATTCAGTGAATAAGCCATTTTTATTCAACCGCAGGGTAAAAAAAATATTTCCAGTCATCAGAGTCACTTCAAATATACTACACATGAAGTTGGAGGTACACCGAAGAAAATGGTGAAAAACTAAATGTTTTGAAGCATACGCTGCAGAGTAACCCCATCGAAACCTGTGTGAAGAGGCCTCGCAGGTCATTTTAATAGGCACTCTTTGCCTATTGTTATAGTGAGTGCCTAAAAATTAGAATCGAGAAAATGGCACTCAGCTGTTTCGGTAGAGGATTAAAACCGGATATCCGTCATAAAATGGGCGACGATGGCATCCTTAGCGATTAATTGAGAGCGAGATATCGAGCGAGAACTCACGGATCTAGAACGACTCCGGAAACGTAAAAATCCGAAAGAGAAATCGAGTGAAAAATCCTAAAAATCCGCGAAATCGAATAAAACCGAGAAATGCGCGGAAATTAATTTCGTTAGTAAGTTTACCGATAGTAAACCAGGGAGTAAGAAGCGGACAGGAGTTAGCTCTGCCGTCCCGACTTGCCAGTACTGTCGAAAAAAGGGACACATTGCTAAGAGCTGTTGGTCCGCGAAAGCCGCGTCTGGTCAGCAGTCACCGGCCACGTGCGAAATGTGCGAGCAGAAGGGTCATACCGTGAACAATTGACCGCTGTTGGCTCCTGCTCCACAGGCATTTGCGCCGAGCAATGCTGTAACGCCTCCAGGGCGGTAGTAATTTGTCAGCTATGTACGAAAAGAGGGCATCCCGGTCAGAAATGCTTCTCTATGCCGTGTACGATCTGTGGGAAAAAGGGTCATCTACCGGAGAGTTGTTTTCTAGCGCAGCGAACTGCCGGAGTGCAGGCGCCAGCGGCGAAACAAAATCATCCGTCGGTCCAGGTAAGTAGTGGCCGGCCTCAGCCACCCGCGATTCAGTATTATGGATGCCAAGGATGGGGGCATTTTGCGAGAAACTGTCCCGCCCGCAATCCCAGCAGAGGTAATGTTTCGCAAAGTGTGCCGCTATCAACGAGTCCGATGACTTACGCTCAGGCAACCTCTCCTCAGTATCCGCCGAATGTGTGCCGATATTGTAAAACAATCGGACATAAATTGGAGGAGTGTCCATCGCGAATCCGTAAATACGGTCAGATCGTCACCGCTCCGGGAAACGCGAATGGCCAGATGGAATCGGGTTCCAGGTGGAGGCAACCGCGGACATACACCCGAATCTCACCCTGAAAGTAGTATAGGACAATGCGCGCCCGAGGTCGCGATCATTTTTATGGCGCGTTACGCTGACGACGTAATTGGTCCTATGATATTATTGCAAGGAAAAGAGCTATCGGAAACAGTTACTTTGATGCTAGATACAGGTGCGAGTAAGAATGTTCTGAAAGAGAAATGTATAGGTCGTTATGTATATATTGATCGATCCACAGTTCTTAGGCTTGACGGAATAACAGCAAACATCGTAGAAACCCGCGGTTCGGTAGAAATTTTCACGCTAGGCAAGGACACATAGTTTCATCTAGTACCGAATAGCTTTCCGATCCGACAATCCGGAATATTGTCATCCGAATTTTTCCGCGATAACCTTGCAAAGTTTGATTATGAGAAAAATTGTTTACAAGTTAATGGATTGAGAATACCGTTCCATACGAGCGAAAGTATAGTCTTCCCGCCAGGTGCAAGGAAACTTTTTATGACAGTGTTACGTCCTGATTAGCAATTTTCATTCCATCTCGGTCAAGAAGGGTAGAGGACCATTCCTTTACACGTTTTTCAGATATGACGCTTCATCGGGAATTTTGCCCCGTTTTGAGCCTAACCTTTCGGAAATAAACTCGGGATAGGGCGTCGAGTGCATACAGGGAAATGTATTAGCCAATGAGATGAAGGGAGGGTTTAATTACCGGTTAATTTACTCGAAAACTCCCCAACTAGTTATTTCTCACTCTCTGTCTCTCTCTACTCTGGACACTCTACTCACGTGGTAATCTCGTTCTTTCGCTTTCTGTTCTATCGCTGTCGCAAACTTCACGCGCCCCCAGTGGCCGTGCGCGCACGATCTCTATCTCTCTCTCTCGCTACACTGCACTTTTCACACTTGTCATTAGATTAAGATGATTCAAATGGGATTAATAATTAAAGACCTCGATATTGAGTGAAATTGAAGATATTGAAAGTGATTTGATAAAATGCAGAAATAAATCGAGGGACTAATCGTCCAGATAATTTATTATGGGTGAAAACACCCTCAACTTGCCATAGGAGATTGATAGATCGGTTTCGAAAATATAGGTGTGGACTAATGTTCGGGTGAAAACCGACTGATGATAATCTTCCCTCAAATATCCCTGGATGAGATGAATGACAGGATGCGAATGATGATTGAAAAGTTATAGCGAAAAACTTGATCGCCAAACGAATAAACGAAGGAACTCCAATATTTGTTAACAATATGCTCTTTTTTCTTTTATTAAATTGAAATGAAACTTGGTACAAGATATTTTTAAAAGGATTTTGAATTTACAATCGTTGAGTATCTTTGCTCGATAACTCTTAAATTTTTCTAGATGCAAAAGTTAATTTAATATTAAATTCGAACTGATGGTTCTTCAAAGTTTTTAATTCTCCTGATGTAAAGTGACAAGACTGTCGGTTGATTCTCTCGGTTAAAGGTCCGTCGATGGAGTGATTTAATTCCGTTGTCGTGCTGTCCAAGTTGACGATAGAAGGCGGGGAGGGTAGTTGATAAGACCCTGTGGCTCTTCATTGGTGCAGGTTTCTCCTTTGCGTTATTGTTGCACCTCGTCCTTCGACACCTGCGATGCATTTCCCCCACTCCTTCTTAGGCTATTAATGTTCTGCTATGGATTTGTTAATTATTTTTCTGATTAAACAATGTTGTCAAATTTGTTAATCTTCCTTTCTTCGATTTTCTTTACGGGTTTTTGAGTTTTCTGTAGGAATTGAAATGGTAACTTTATGTTGATTTTTACTCGTTTCACCATTTTTAGTTTAATAATATTTTTGATTTCTCCTTGTATGTTTATTTTGGCGATTTTACTTCTCGTTTTCAATACTTTTGTTTCCCATTTTTAATCTGTTTTACCCTTTGTTCACTCTTAAACTTTTATGGTTATTTTATTTCCCCCGATTAGTTATTATTTATTTAACTAATGATTATTTACTATTAACGTATTTCTTTTGATGATTAACTTTTGTTTAATTCCTTTCCATGCGGTTTCCCGTTTATTTCACCATTCTCCGCTTTTCTCAGCGTTTAAAACCATTCATCGATATCGATACATTTGCTGACCGTGAGGTGCTGCTCTCAATACCGCCGACGGGCGATCCAGGCGTTACTCGCCTCGCGCTACGCGCCGTTCAAGCGGGAGCTGCACCGACGCATGTATTCGCGTGTTATACATGAGTCTCCTTATCTCCTCATTCTCAAGTTTCTCTAGTCTAGTCAAGTTTCTCTTTCGTTCTCCTACAACTCTCTTTTCTACGGGGTTGTTCATCCTATTCCACTGGTTGTGGCGGCACCTATGCTGCAACCATCCTTTTCTATTCCTCGCACAGGTTCGGCTTCTCCGAGGGTGGCTCGCGCGGCAGCGTGGTGCCCGCGACTCACGCTTCTCGGCCGTTCCTCTTTGTGCGGCTATTCGTTCTCTCGCCGATTCCCCATTCCCTATGGTATAGCAGTTCCGCGCTCTGCTCGCTTGCATTACTCTACCTTGACTCTATACTGTTTCCCTTTTTACCGACTCCTCGCGTACTCTTCCTTCCCTACTCCAGGGTATAGCAGAGCATGCGTTCGCTTGCCTTACTTCTTCCAGCTGCGTGTTACTCTGCTCTTCTTTTATCGAACTTGCATGTATTCCTGATTCCTTTATTTCTTTCTACTGCTGTTTTATTCGCTTTCTTTTTTACATTGCGATTGTAATTATAGTATCATAAATGATTACATTTTTCTTTTTACATTTTAAGTATATTATTGATAATGTATATATATTTTTTTCTAACCTTCCGCTTTATATCGGATTTGTTCGGGTTTTTGCCCGAAAGGAACGATGGTCGTTCCCCATCGCAAATACTTGTGTCCTCCTAACGTTACTCCTTGCTTTTTGTCGAATGCTTCTTTCGTCCAAAACACCAATCGTGCAAAATCCAATTCCTTCCATTCCGGTGGTACCCATACTCCTCCCGGTCCTCTCCAATATTCACATTCGGCTTGACGTCTCTCTAATATGTCTGTTACTGTCGGTCTATTAACGGTCATTTTAACGCATATCTTTCCTCTCTGGGGACGCGTGCCCAATCGAAAACCCAGCGAGTCGTAGAGCCACCTTTGCCCCCTTCCTCGTTCTCCATTGCTCTTTAACAATAGTAATTTACACGATTATTATATATTATTATATATTGTTTGTTTATATATATGTTTATACTTTTTTTTAATTTTTTTTTTATGATAAACGTGGATATAGTCTTCCTGATTTTACTGTTTCTGTTTGATTATTTTTATCTTTACTTCCATTTCCCTGTTCCTTTTTCTCTATTTCCTCCTCCGAATCGGATTCCATCCGTGACTCTGTTTCTCCCTTTTGAAAATCTATCTGACTTTCATTTTTTTCCTTTTCCGCATCAGTCGCTGTCTTCTTGAGATGTATCAACAGATTGGTTACCGAATCCCAAATTGCTCCCATCAAGAATAATGACCACCCGTATACGGTGTGCAATGCATATCCATGTATGATTGTATCGATTATTAACTTTATGACCCTTATTATCATTATTATTCCTATCAATCCTGCGCTAATATTGCCAAAAGCAATGATTTTTTCCAACATCCTTCTCCATGCATTTTCCATCAGTTCCTGTAGTTCAGGGCCGTCTATTAATTCAGCAAACGAGCCCCCTTGTGCTACGGTCGGTTTTCCCAGTATTCCTCTGGCTACTGTGTTCAACACCGCTGGTCGTTCCGCGGGAAACATAATGTGCTCCCGTACAGTTCCGCTGTTGAATACATTCCGCTTGTTGCTAATGATCTTGTACGCTTATACGTCCATGTTGGTTTTGTATTTGGTCTTATCATCTCTGGTGGATATACGGGTATAGGTCCAGGCATCATCCCATACTAATCTCCGTCAATGTAGTACATTGGTGCAACCATCTTGTTGCATGTAATCTGCATTCCCGTTTTCATCAGTATGTGAGTCCTTGGCGCCAAAAAGTAGCTGTTGTTGCCCTCCGTGACGGGTAGATGTGTGTAGCATTCTTCTTTTTGCTGCACTTGCACCTCTTTTGGTAAACACTTGATAATGTGTACTACTTCCCCTGATATCACGGCCATATTTCCCGGTCCCTTCATGAGATGATACGCGAATTCGTCAGGCAATTCCGTAGCTATTGCCAACCGATTTTTCAACATTTCTCGTTCCAATTCACACTTGTGCACCAATAGATCGTGATACACCTGTTGCGTCTGTGTCTGAATATGCCTTTCGATATACACGAATTTTGAGTTCACATACGTATACATGTCCATGTTTAACACCTCCATCTCCTTTCCTTGTAAGAATATTTGTCCATTCTTCACTTCGTAAATAAACAACGGATGTTCCGTTCGCACTCTGTTCGGTCCACACACGGCCACTGTTCCACGCACTACTAACGCAAAAATTATGTCTGCGGTGGTTACCGTGTATAACATTTGCGAGTCTTGGTCTACTCCTTTTTCAGCCATTCCCGAATATAACACTCCATATTGTCCTTGCCGCAATTCCCAACTGGTACAGTATCCCAAAAGGTATGCCCCCCTTCTAGATCCTTCACTGAGTTCACACCGAATTCCCGATTTAAGGTATACTTTGCTGTTTTTCAATCCCACTGCTGCACGATAATCTCTCAAGGTAATTTTTACTTCCGCTAATACTATTACGCCATCCCAACTACCGAAAGAATCAGAGTAAGAGGTACCTTCACAGGCACCATCCTGTCCTACTTTCCCTGCTATTGTTATTGCATGACTTATGCTGTGATTCCCTACGATACCGGTAATTAACGTTTTCTCTACTTGTAGCGATCCGTGTTCATACATTCGGATGCATACATCCCTGGATACCTCATAAACATACGAACCTTTCCCGTTCGCTACATCGCTCGTGTGCGAGAACATTCCGCATTTTCTAACATCCCTATCTATTTCTACTTTACACTGTCGTACATGCACAGAGGTGTAATCGTTTATCTGCAGCAACTGGATTCGAACCGCGGTGATGTTCAGCGTTGGCGATGAAACATCGCTTTCCTCGATTCCCAGAAGTGACAACGTTGTGACGTTTGACTTAGCTGTCCCACAATCGTATCCGATCATCCCCGTACATAACCTTGTTATCAGTAACACCCCTAACATGGATGAGGGTATTTTCGCTCTCATCCCCATTTGTGTTCAAAGAAAAATAGCTAGTTTTAGCATCTCGGTATTTATTGTGTAGTATATGGTTACATGGTTTTAACATGATACATTTTGGTTATTGTTGATATTATAGATTTTTAAAGGAATTTCTTTTTCCATATGCGTTGATTACATTTTTTTTTTTTTTTACATTGTTATTCTAACAATCTTTCCGTCTGGATTATTTTTATAATGGATTATTTATCTTTGATTATTACATATTTATGTTTACTTTATTATATTTTTTTATTTTTTTATTCTGTCTCATTAAAGGCTTCCTCTCCCCCGAATCGCGTCATTAACTCATCCAACTTTCCCTGGAAGCGATTGCGACCATTATACAATACAGCCACCAATGCCTTCATTGCTATGGCCGTTGTCTGCTCAACCGTTCCAAATTCGATAGCTACGAATGACTCTTCTTCTGGCCAAATCGCAACCAAAGCAATGGTTTTCTCATGCTCCCCTTGATATGCTTTTTCCTCCAATCGTATCTTAAATTCTCCCATTACTTTTACTGACGAGTTCATATTCTCTACCCCGTCAAAATCCCCAATATACTCTTCGTAACTCTCGATTTTAATTAGCAAATCACTTATTGTCTGAATACCCACTTTAAGTGCAATTCCTTCCCATCTCTCCGCTTGTCTTTTCCAAACGGTTTCTTTTCCCGTTCTTTCTAACAATTCTCTCACTGCTCCCTTCTGAGCCATTTCTCGGGTGGCTCCTAACCCCGTTCCCTTAAGTCCTGCATAGCTTGCTTCTATTTTAAATGAGTTTCCGGGATCGTTGCCGTCCGTTATCTCTTTGAATTTCAGGATTTTCCTGTTTCCCATGCTCGCAGGTTGGTTTACTTTCTGTCTCGGCATCGTGTGTTGTCTGTAATGGTCAGAAAATGAGAACATTTACTCAGGTGTTATGTGTGAAAGTCTCAATCGATTCGCGTGCACCACCTGTGTGTGTCTTTTGGTTTTGATTTTTATATTATAATTGCTCATTATTTTGACAATCTCATGCGGTCCTGCGTATAAATCAGTCAATTTCTTGGGTTTTGGACCATTTTGCAGGAAAACATAGTCACCAACTTTGAAAGTTCTCACGTTCAATTTCTTATCATGCCTCTCTTTGGATTTAATTTTTGCGTTTATCAAGTTGTCTCTCGCGGTTTTTCTTATTTCATGTAACCGTGTCACGAGTTTCGTCAAGTAATCCCTATAAGTGGGAGGTTCGTCCTCCTCACCCAAGGGTTCGCTAGATGGCACTCGAACCATTTTCCCAAATACCAGTTCATACGGTGTATGTTTCGTTCCTTCGTGGACGCTAGTATTATAGTTGAAGATTGCTAATTGAACCCATTCGTCCCAGTCGAACTCTTTATCAGCATATTGTTTCAGATATTCGCCTAACGCGTGATATGAACGCTCTAATGAACCATTGGATTGTGGATGGAAAGCGGTTGTTCGAAGTCTCCTTATTTTGAACCGTTTTGCTACTCTCCTAATTAATCCACTAAGAAAGTTACGACCTTGATCAGTTAGTATCGATTTTGGCGGTCCGAAGATGCTGATAAAGTTTTTGACCATCGCATCTGCAATTGTTATTGATGTTGCATTTGGAAGTGGAATTCCGAGACAAAATTTTGTCAATTGATCTTGGATCGTTAATATGTATTCATTATCATTTTTCGTTTTTGGTAATGGTCCCACTATATCGAACGCAACTTTGTCGAATGCTGACCCTGGCGTATCTGTCAATACTATTGGTTGCTTTGTCTTGTGTCTATCACACTTCTTAAGCTGACAAGGTAGACTTTGAATGTAATTTTGAATGTCAACTTTTATCTTTTCCCAATAGTAATGTTGTCGAATTCTATTGAAAGTCTTTGTGACTCCCCTCTGTCCCCCTACAGCTGAACCATGCATTTCCTGGATTATCCCTTCGCGTTCTTTTTTGCTAGGATACCGAATTATCCCATGACAGACGATTAACTTATTTTCGCCTTCCATGAACCCCATTCTTAATTCTGTTGCTATATTTTCCCAAGGAACATTCCCTACGGAATCCGATTTTGCTATACTGATACTTTGAATCCCTAGTTCCTTTGCTTTTTGGTGCAGACTACGGATTGCTACCTTGATATTCTCTAAAATCAACGAGGGTCCTTCTCCTGTCTCGTCGCTGATTGGTAATGCCATATGATATCTGTTCCCTTTTTTAACTACTGCAACTTCTCCTAATTCCAAACCCGGAAAATGTGGAAGTTCACTTCGTTCTGCTAACTTTTTCGATCCTGTATCTGACGATTCTCCTTTAGTGTTCAAAAAGTAGTGTCTGAATTAAATTTCCTTTTCTTACTTTCTCGTTTCTTGTCTCTATCTGTCCATTTTCTTGGGTTTCGTTCCCGTGTATTCCGTCAAAGTCATCGTCCACGTCATAATTGCTCTCGATTTCTTCTTCACTAGAGATCTCTTCTTCCTCCGATTCTGCTGTTGTAATTCCCTTTTCCTTGTTGTTCGTTATTTCTATTGATTCCTCTTCTGTTTCTTCTTCATCAGTGTTGTCTTTTGTTCTCTTCCTTTGAGGATTTTTCTTCCGAGTTGTTTTACTTTGCTCGATCTTATCCGGTTCTACTTTTTCTTCTGGTTTTTTGTTGCTTTCTTCCTGGAGTTTTACTTGTCTTCGTGTAATCATCGCGTGTTTGACAGGTAATCTTCGATTCGTCTCCCTCTTGGATGTAGATGGCTCCTCTCGATCTGAATTTTGTTCATTGTTGTCAACTCTATTGGATTCTTCCTCTCCATCCAGATTGTACATATATTCCTCGACTGATTCATCCGATTCAATTATTTCACTGATTTCAGCTCTCTGTTTTACGGTTAATGATTCCAACCATAGTTCCTCCGGATCTTCTTCTTCTTCTGGATACTCTTCTTCCTCGAAATCGAAATCGTCTTCTTCATTCTCCAGGATTATTAATATTTCTTCTTCGGTTAATTCCCTTCCTTCCTTAAGTTTGACCACAAACATGTCGGTAACGTTGTGCCCCCGGAACTCGAGATTTAGCTTCCCGAAATTGCATTTTTCGATGATACAGGTGAGTGTATGGAGGCTGAGTCGCTCGAAGAGGAATGTAAGATTCTGTAGGTGTTCTTCCCAACTGTTTGAATATATTATTATATCGTCCAGGTAGACAAACAGAACCGGCTTAATAACCCGGGTAGCACCTCTTGGCTCATGAATTTCTGAAAGGTGTTTTGCGCGTTTTTAAGCCCGAACGGCATCACCCGGAATTGGAAAGTTCCTCCGTCCGCTGTGGAAAACGCCGTGAGTCGTTTGCTCTCTGGGTTCATAGGAATCTGCCAGTATCCACTCTTTAGATCGATGGTGCAAAAAATGCGAGCGGGGCCGATCTCCTTGAGGATCTCGTGAATACGAGGAATCGGTTGAGATACATCCTCAGTGATCGCGTTCAATTTTCGATAATCGATGCAGAATCGCGGGCGTCCGTCCTTTTTCCGAACGATGACAATTGGTGAGCTGTACGGGGATGAGCACTGCTCGATGATGCCGTCGGCTAACATTGCACTTGCTCGCGAATAATTCCCCGTTTCTCCTCCGAGTATTGCCTGAGTGGAATCCGGAACGGAACGTTGGATGTCAGTTTGATAGTATGTTTGGTAGACTGTGTCTGTGATAACTTCATTTCGGTTTGGAAGATCTGGCGGAACCGTTGGACGATGTCTTCGAACATAGGTCGGACTTTCGCTGGAAACTCGGCGCGGAGATCTTCGAGATTTACCGCTGGAAGGGTTGTTGCGGGAACAGGTGCGTCCGTGGTGTGCACGGAGAATCTCTCGGTCGTTCCTAGATACAGAATTCCGCCGTGATAATCGTGGATGCCGTGCTGTTGGACAAGCCAAGGATACTCCAGAATTAGAGGCTCCCGAACGGTAGGTGCTATCCATGCGTTTACGTTGAGAATCCATTGAGAATGACCAAAAAAATAAAAGAACGTTATTTCGCAACCAGATGGCCGTTTTGGTCAATTGACGTTCATGTCAGACCGACAAAAGACGCAAATTAAAATGGATGTCAACTTTATTTAGAGAAATAAGTGAAAATAAAGTGACGTCAGAAGACCATCTAACAACTGTACATTTTTTTTGCCATTTGACCAATCGACAAAATGACCGTCATTTCGCATCGTTAATTTCGATAAAAACTATTTTGAACGTTATTTTTTTTTGTTCAGATAGATATTGTGACCGAAATTTCCTCGGAGTGGCACCCTGTCACTCCGAAAATAAATTATCAGAAAAAAAAAATAAACAAAATTACCCGTACCCCGTTGGCCACAAAAAATCGTCTCGATTGCTTATTTATTTTTATGGGCGCCAGCCGAGTATCGCGCTCGACGCGATCGGATTTTCCAAAGTATTTGAATTAACGAAATCGATGTCAGCCGACTAGCTGCAGCTCACAAGGGCAGAGGGGCGGTCCGAATTTCTTGGCGATAAATAAATTAATTACGAGGCATACTTTTAAATTAAGTCACAAGAGCAAAGATTGTTTATTCGTCGTAGCAACAATGGTTCTTTTTCACAGTTTAATGTTTTATAGGGGGAGTCGGCACCCCTTGACTCGACACAATAAAAAGACAGTCCCTGCTAAAATTCGCTCCAGCTAATAAGTTAACCGGTGCGAATTTCTACTCCAAAAAAAAAACATTACACTTCAAATGAAATAGATCGATAAAATAGATAAGATAAAGACTCGATAAGAAAATGACCTTACTAATATTCGTCGCTCGACGTACAGCTCGCGCACATCGGTACCGATAACGTGTCGGAAAAATAATGCAAATAACTAATATGCCGCGTGATTATTCGGCGCGAAGCGGGCACTGGATTCGTTTAATTTTTAGATTTCGCGATACGAGAGCGAACAGCCAAAGCCGTCGCGAAAGCCTACGATTACTTACACGCGTCCGAACCCCGTAAACCGCTCGCCACACTTAATTGCAGTGGATCTCTCAAAATTTAGAATTCTTCTTTGATAATAAAAAAAAACTAACAGGCAATCGCGACACAAGAAATATCGAGTGAAACTGAAGCTAATAAAGTTACGATCGCGAGGCCGTCCTACTATTACAGGCCAACTTCCCCCTTGACGAAACACCAAAAAAGACAACTTCACAAAAACTATACGCGCACCAGGGAGAAGCTTTTCCAGTTTGCCTGGGACGGTACCCGACCATCTTCCGAGCCGCGTGTATCTCGGCAATAATTACAAACAAAAATATCGCACGTGTCCACGAGTAGGAGGCAAAAGCCTTACCGTTTTTCAGGATATTTAACACCTCGGGAAAATTTGTCTCGACTTGCTTCCTTTCTTCCTTCCACGAAAATCGAGTAATCCAACTCGGTAACGGTACCGCGAACAAATCCCTTCTCGGGAATACACGAGAGAGAGAGAGAGCGAAGCACACGTACTTTCGGCACCACAAATATTTCGAGAGTTCCCGAGAAAGTTTCGTTAGTCGAGCGCGAGGCTTCTCTGTCTCTCCCCACCCCTTACAATTTAGACTAAGGTGTCTAGTACCTGGCGCCTCGCTATCTCTCGCTACACTACCCGCAACTATTCGCGAGCGCGAAGTTTCGAATAAAGATGACAACCAAATCGTTGCATGCTCGCATAATGCCGAGCTGTCGTGAAGAGGCCCATGGATATCGGTACCGGACGATGCCATTATCCAGCTGCGACTTACAATCCTGCGCCCAGGTCAATGTTGAAGGAAAAATTCGGTACAACCCGCCAAGCTGCGACTTACTATCCTGCGCCCAGGGCGGTCCGTACTATTAACGTCCGTTATTGACTCTTCTTTCGCATTCGGCTCAGCTTCCCTCGTTCCTCGTGACCAAAAAAAAATAAAAGAAAATCCTAGAAATTAAGAAATAAAAGAAATCCTGTTACACGTGACAGAAAGGATACACAAAATACTAAGCGCGAAATCGACAAATAGGTCAAATGAAAATGATTCACGCGATCTGTTTCTATTCTCATTTATATTCGAGATCCGGGTAACACATTCCGCGTGACCGGCGAAGTCAAAGACTAGAGAAAAGTACTTTCGAATAAAAATCAAATTACGAAGGCGAGAGCACATTACCAAGTCATAAAATCACGCCGCGGCACAAGCCTATGTCACCGAGGGGCCCTATGCCCATCCATTTCGAATAAACGCACGTACGATCGAGGATCCATGCTAGCTTTGGACTATAACCAATACCTCCCCCCCCCCTTTTTGGTACTAACGATGCAATACCTCAACGGGTCTCCGAGAGACTTCTGATGTCAAAAAGGAGAGAGGCAAATAAAGGTGCGAAGTTTCTTCCTAGCAACAATCACGCGCTAAAGAAATAGTAGTAAAATTATGGTAGAGCATGGGGGAGTCGAAACTCGCGTATTAATTTACAAAACACCTCGTGTACGGCTCTAAGCACAATTCTCACTCCTCCAAGGATCCCAACGGTCCCGGACGAACAATCGATTCCGAGAAATTGAACCGCCCGAAACCTTGGAGATACGTACGGCAGGGCGGACGAGACGCACTCTTATACCCCACTCTAGTCTCGCTGCTAGAGACGGGCCTCCCAACGGACAATCAATGTACGATCATACGATTAAAATCCCGCCTCGAATTTGTCTACCTCATCGAAAGTATCCCCACCATGTTTTAGGAAATATCTTACATGTAATACAAACCATTGTCTTCGTATACGAAAAAAACGGTATATAACCCACCAAAAACGCCCACTCAGAGAGAGCCATTTGAGCCAGCGGACAGAGCGTTTTACTGTAAAAATTTCTAGCCATCAGAATTCCACTTTTCGAATTTTGTAAACTTATATCTTTTAAGACATCGTTGATTTGTTACCGGAATTCTGTTTCCGGTTAACACCACAAAAATAATTTCACCTTTCGATCAGCTACCTATTCCAACGTTTGTAAGGAATATTACGTGTACCATTAATACATATTTGTTTATTCTTCGATCATTAAAAAGTGATGAAACATTAAGAAACCGTTGTTCGCGATTAATTCATTGTATACGCGACCACCGACCCGCAGAATCAACGAGAGAAACCACGCAATTTCACCGTCATTCGCTGCTCTCCAATAGCAAGGTACGTACATTTTGATTCTTTTGTAACCTTTTGCATGACCATTTAATGATTTCCTTTTGTTAATCTCCTACGAGTTCAGTTTAAAGAGACACCTCGGTAGTACGACTACTCATGTAGTCTCAGGGTTCGTAGACCCTTGACACCACGCGAGGGGTTACAACACAGATTTAAATGCCCTTTAGACTTTCGTAACGACAAGCATTCCTAGGGCTCTATCCCAAGCAATTTTCCGCGAGGTTACGCGTAAAAAAGAGCTCACGTTGTCACCGGAATCGACTCCAGGTGTGGAATAGATTGATCCACCATCGTTCTGACCAGAGCGAGGCGATTAAAAAGGTACAACAGTTACCAACAAATTTTCGAGCAATAAAAACTCAGTAATTTCGACGTAACAGAATTTTCGTTTTTCAACTTTTTCCTCCATATTTTTAGTTTTTTAAATCTATCCATTATCTCTCACCCGGCAAACACTATTTATTTAGACAAACAAATTTAACAGGTGCCTCATGACTGTGACCTTCAAGTGGATTGAGGCCCCTCATAATATTTTTGGTCAGCGGGCTCCTTCCTCGAGGGTCCGTGGGACACAAAAATACACATACTTTTTTAGTGGGAAGTAGAAAATTAAAAAAAAAACCTAAAAATGAACCCCCTTATTAATGATATTATAAGCTGTTTCCACTACCACACCCCAGTCTCTTCGCGACAACCGCCGACGATCCATCGTACATGATTTGTAAGAAATTAAGGTAAGTCAGGTAAATATTCGTGTGGGATTTTTTTTTCAGCGAAGTAGCAAAAAAAATAATTTTGAAATTTTTCGGAATTTTTTTTTTGTGTACCACTTTGACGCATCCCACTTCCTATTTTTTACTCACACGCGAAAATGCTCGCACCTGCAGTTACTTTCATCGCACAGTGGCGACAGAAAACTGAGAGGTCGTGGGAGAAGTAGTGGGGGTATCTCATATATCTCATGACGGTAGCAGTGGGGGATCTTATATCGTCCTCCACATAATTGCATAGTAATTTTAAGGTTTTATACTTCACGGTAGGTTTTTGCAAGCCATAGAGACGGTTCGTTTCTCTGAACATGATGATGCCATAGACTTTTTTATGTCACAAGCCGGTTCGCAGTAGTAGGCAATATTCAGTATATTTTCCAACCATTCCGCCAACACTAGGTCCTTCATATCTAGACTTCATCCAACTTTATCAGGGAATTATTTAGATTTCACTAGTTAACAAGCTGGTGAAATCAAGACTTCTAAAAAACTGCTGAGTTACATTATATGATAATTTGCTCGCATATTCACTCTCTTTACTCGTGCCATATTTGCTATATCGTTGTAACTCTGCTGAATCAATAACTGACTCTTATCTCTCAGGAAACGCCACCCGGTTCAGCTATTCGGTCGGTGCTACTAACTGCCAACCTCGCACAAGAAAAACTTGTTATCCCACAATAAGTATGTGATTGGAGAAAAGAAGATTACAGATTAGCATTTATTGTCACAACTAACCAAGTTTTTCGAATTTCATGACAAAAATACACAGACAATATTGCCAAGTAGAATTTGTAACAATATTATAATGAAGTTAGGTATTCGATGTCGAATAAAGTTTATATTGCTTCTGCTTTTAATGGAAAATTGAGGTTAGGCTTCAACCAATGTGTATGCCTCATCGTGGTCGAAATAGTTAGAACGATTTTGTCTTCACGAGCAGAAAGTCATGCATTTGGTTAAGTTTCACCTTATATTTTCAGTGATTATTGTGCCCTCATACCTTGCTGTCATTTCAATCAACACGTCTGATCACGATAAACACTCCAAACTCGCAGAGGCGGTGGTAATATTTTTTATCATCAACTTAAATGAGGAAACGCGCAAACAAAATTCAACATCTGACGGGTTTCACGATTTTAAGGTTGAAATCTTGACTTCTTGTTACCGAAATCGAGGAAATGGGGTAGTTTTTGCGGGAAATTCGATTGGGTACCTCACGAGAAAACTATGGTCTCGGTTATACGTTCCTGTATCTCTTTTGGACAACAACGATACAAAACGATATAAAAATATTGCGGTGGGGCAAACAGCCCACAAACTGCAAGTCTTCGTGGTCACATCCTCGTCTTTGAAAATGCTCACACCGATACTTCAACAAATCAAGGATTCGCCATGGTGGAACCACATGGCTTCGGTTCTCATACTTGACTGGTCTGACTCGATGCGCGCATGCGTCAACGCTCCGGCAATCTTGAAGGAAGCCTGGAGACTAAACCTTCTTCATGCAAAGTTCATGTGTCTTAACCGTGCAAAGAGAACTTTACTTTATAGTTACAATCCTTTTATCAGTCGTGCACCACACCCTTGGAAGTTCGTCGCGACTTTTCGATCCAAGAACGATCATCCTTGGACTCTGCTCGTGCAAGTATATCGTCAGGATGGACAAATTTGCAGAGAACTTGACTTTGAGAAACGAAACGATCTTGGTGGGTACGAAATTCGGGTGGTCGTGAAGAATATAACAGGGGTATGGATCACCGAACCCAATAAGAATGGTACAGATGCTTTTGATCATTTAGATGGAAAAATTGCTAGAATTCTCTTTTATGCATTGAATGCAACGCCGAATGTTGTCACACGGAGTGAAACGTATAGTATCGTTCCAATCGTTCGGGACAATGAGACTTTCGGTGGTGATGTAGACGTTAAGAATGGAATCTTTGATATGGGCCTCAATTCTCGATTTCCAGATAACTATTCAAAGCTATCTTATCCAATCAGAGAATCCGGAATTGTCATCATGACACAGTATCGTGGTCATATGTCGCAACTTGCAAAATTCATTGCTGTCATCGATAGGTGTTCAAGAATTGGTATGCTCGTGGTGGCATTGATAACTCTGATTTTCTTCAAGTGCTTTATGTACCAGGCACTAATGCCGGCATTGCTTAATGTTTGGCGTATCTATTGTTACACGTGTATTAAAACAATCCCGAAAACTTCGGCACCGAGGATTTATTTAAGCGGTCTCTATTTACTTATGATTAACATACATGGACTATATCAGGGACAAATGTCTGCTCTTGTAACAAAGGTAGTGGCCATTCCGGACGTTCATACGTTGGGGGACATCGCAAAGTATGACCTCACTGTTTATGGAGGGAGAAGATACGTTTCTTTTTTCAATGATCCAATTTTGATGGGTCGTTATGTCGTAGTCGACGGGGCAAACTGTACGGGATTTGTGCTGAATGACTATTGGGCTGCTTGCGTGCATGAAAAGAATCTGTTGACTCACATAGCAGCAACATATAAGCAGCATATTTCCAAAAACCCAATAGTAAAGCTTTATCGGACGTATATCATGCGTCCGGACTGGCCACTCGAAGGTAGAATCAACAGGGTTATTGCAAGTTTATCAGAATCTGGTCTTGTTGAATTCTCAGATAATGAAGACACCTTAAACACATTGCGTCAATTGGAACGCGACGAAGATCTTCACAATGATGAACCGTTTAAGATCATGACGTTGCCGGAGCTCAGATTCGCTTTCGTAATTCTTGGAATTGGTGTTTCTTTTGCCACTATAAGTTTCATTGTTGAAATAGCACTTGAGCCAACTCGTTCGAGCATGGAAAGTGCGATGCTTTATGTATGCAATAGGCTTGATCAGAACGAGGAATAAACATTGTATACTATTTTCTTTGTCTCGATGTGACGTATATTGCTTTCCGGTTTCATTTTATTTTCTCATAGAGCAGTCTTTGTATTCTTGTGATATAAAAGACAAACCTAGTGCAGTGAAGTGTAAAAAGTATCATACATAACATATCATACTGTTTGCTATAGTACTTTGAATCGAGCGAGTGAATTTAATTACCTCAGGATTGCTTTACATACGTACATTTCCGACAAAGTGCACGTTGAAGCAATACATTTCAAGACATACAACAATACAAATAATCATTGTTTGCACATCAACAAGTGTTGTAAAAAAATCTATGCCAGAAGGAAAAGGCATCAAATGAGTTTATGCTTCAAACAAGTAAGAAGTCTTAAGAATTTCCAGGTTGTAACATTCAAGAAGATTACGCCATAAATGTTGCTTAGATCACCTATTGCGATATCAATTTGCGAGTGAGCTATAACCCATTTATTCTCTCCTCAATCCACCCACCATACCCTGCAACTCTCAAAATGTGCTAGTATTATGACCTATCAATCAACTTTTGTGGCTGCGAATCAGTAGCATAGTTTTTAATGTTAGTAAAGTAACACGTGAATATAAACAGACTGCGTGTAATAGAAGAAAAATAAATTGTAAAACTTCACCTGTTCCCAACGATAATAGACTGTCACCTGAAGACTTTAACCCTTGAATGATTTTAACTGCAAATTTTTATCATTGAAAGGATTTAGTTATTAGAAGTGACAGTTTTTAATGCAACGTCACAAAAATATGTAAATTGCGTATTTTCGTTCCGGCACGGAGCGTTTAGTGGCGTTCTGGTTCTCGGATGAATTCCGTCAACAATCCAACAAGGCAAGCGATAGCATTAGCGAGCATTATTGTTAATTTCTTTTGGTTTAATTTTATTTTTCGGATCGTATGATAGTCCATTCATTCATGGAGAACCAACTAATCGGACAACAAAGAATTCAAACCACGCCAGCGCGTTGGTAGGGCAGCTTGCGGCCACTACACATTCCGTTCCTTCGCTGAACTCGCTCTCATCGTTACGCGAAGTAACGTGACGTCACGTGCTCGATGCACGACACAAGCCTCAACCACTTCGCAAAGACTGCGCTTCCGTATCAATGGGCGGACGGCTAATTTCAAGCCTCGCCCGTCGCTATACCTCACCAGCCGCAGCTTCGCCGAAGATGAGCCTCTTCTCAGCTTTTTCTAGATTCCAGCCACTTTGTTACCATTCTCGCTAATCATTTTCCAGCCAGTGAACTCGGCAAATAATATCGCTACCGCGAAAAGAAAATATTTAATTTGTGCGCTCGGGACATAGCGTTTTCCAAAATTCGGCTACGAGGGCCAAATATTACAGTAGACACGGGCGGGAATCGGGATTCGTTTCTGTGAAGTCGCGAGTTGCCTCGAGGATTCACGCGTTGTCTACCGATGAAGCGGGATGTTGCTACAGTGTCGGACTGTTCTTTCCGACGAGCACCGACTCCGGCCACCGGCATTCCGGACGGCTGCGAGGAATTTCCCAAGTGGCTTCGATTAGTGCAAACCCGCAGGTAAGGCCGTCGTTCGTCTCCGATATTATTTCGTTAATGTTCCGTTACCATCTTAGTTCTGTCATGCATTATATTGAAGCTTGTTGGCTTAAATATAGCATTGAAGATTTTGTTAAAGTCGCGCGCGCTTGCATGTTCTTGCATGCCAGCGATTTATTATTCGTGAGTGTTTTGTTTCCGTTTGTTCTGCTACACTCTTATCTGAAACGTTGTAAGAATATAACGTATTTAACCGAATTAATAACATCAAGAGACGCAGCAGCGTCTCAACGTCAAGTACTTAAAAAACATTTCTTTACTGCGAGGTCGGCCGAATCGCTATCGCTTCTTAGTTTACGCCAATATGCTGGAAGTTCAAGTTTCGATCAAGATTTCTTGAAGACTAAACTGCGAATCTATTTTTCAGCGATACTTTTATAATATAATTCTGACCCCAGTTTTTGATAGCGCCTAATTGCGATTTGGTCAGTGCAGCCGATTCCGAGATATCGAAGTCATGCTCAAAAAACTAGTCGCTTCATGATTTCTAACGAAAGTCGTGTTAAAAGCTGTCGATGAGAAAAAGAAAGTTCAATCTTTCACAAAGAAATTCTCTTGAAATAGAAAACAAGCGCCTCAGCGCCCTGCGGGTACTGAGGCTCTTGTTGGTAGGCTCCGCCCCCAAACCCCTTTAAAAATGTCCCAACGGGACATTTTTTAAGGCGCTCACAGGCGTACACGTCGCGCTACGCGCTCCGTATCGAGTGTATTTACACTTCGCGGAATGCCCTACGGATAGACTATGTTTATACGTCCCGCTCCGCGTTTCATTTCAAAAGTACGTATGAAGGAAAAACATATATCAGTTATGTAAATTGATTCTGAGTGTAAAAACATTCGTCTTTCGTTTTAATTCAATTTGTATTAAAACAGTTCGTTTTAATACAAATTGATTATTATTATTCACGACGGATATTTTCTTTTTGTTTGACGATAAATTGTCAAATATTAAGACACGAAACAAATATAACGAATTGCATCACGTAATAGATGGAATTTGTGATTTTCAATGCAATTTTGGCGATATTTATGGATGCTGCAAAAAAATGCTATCTTGAGAACGAAAAAATATATCGTCTTGGTTCCTGTCTTGTATTGAAGAAGAAGTAGTACGTTACTCAAATAAAAAAATTGTCATCTTGGATGGCTCCGAAATATTTTTTACAAATTCTTTAAATTCTCGAAAAATCCGACTGCTTTGACAGTCCTCTTATAAAAAAATGCGTTTCTAACATTTGAGATGTATTTTTTTCTTTCTCATAATACATGGAATCAGTTCGTTATTGTCTTTGTAGAACAGACAAGTATTGGAGACGAGAAGTTCGAGAAATTCGATTTTTTTTTTCGTTTTTCAATGAAATTTTGTTGGTATTTATCGTCGCTTAGAAAAAAACAAATTTAGCATCACATCATATCATATTTTTTTTAATTTTATTTAATTACAAACAAGGATCAGTTGCTCGGTCCGGAAAAACTCGTTAAATCGACAAATTCAGTTTTTTTTCACTTTGTCGATAAATAATTGTTTAAAATTGTTCTTTAAGAGTACAATTGTTTTACGTAAATACGATTTCTATGAGAGGAAAGGATTAGAGACGGCAAATGCGAGAGATTTGAAAAAACGATTCTTTTTTTGACGAAAATGCGTGAAATTAGTTTATGCTTAAAAAAAATAATATCTCGGCAGCAAATAAAGATATCGACTCGTTTCTTGCCTTGTTTTAAGAAGTAGAAAATACATTGCCAGAAAAAATGCAGTTTTTTTATTACCTATAAACGAATATATCGAGTGAACATAATTGACACAGATTTCGACTGCGATGAATCTTCGACGGTCGAAGGATAGAAAATTATTTTTTCCATGATTGCACACTTTTTATTTGCGCAATAATGCATAGAATCAATTTGTATTTGGGTAAAATACGAACAAAGATTGAAACGAGATGTCAATTTTTGTTTAAATCTGAAAATGTGTACCGTCTGCTATGAAATTGTCATCTGCTTCCAAAGTTTGACAGATAGAACAAAACGAAAAATTATATACTCGCGTTTTTTTTTTAGTTCTATTTGGGAAATTACAATTATTTTGGATATTCGATGAATCTTCGTTGTGAGTTAATAACCAATTTTTTCAGTGAACACGTGAAATTTATAATTTTTATTACGAATGTGAATAAAGTATTGTACAATATTGTGAATGATTTTCGGTGAAAATATATTATTTTCGAAATAAAAAGCGCAAACATTTATGAATCTGTGTGTAATATTTCGTATTTTATTTTTCGCAACCGAAGTTTTTTTTTAACATGATGAAAAATTGTTTTTTTGCAAATTTAAATAACATAACCTTTGAAGCAACGCTAGTTGTAACCACTTTTTTTTAAAAAGTTCATAATTAAAAGTTGATTTGTCAGAATGTCTCAAAATTTGTTGTGCATAGTGCTTTTGATGGGTGGATACCGAATCTACACCTCCCAAGACTACACGAAGTAAACTCTACACCAAAAGTGTACACCGACTGACTGTATACTCGACAAACTCTACACCAAATAACTCCACACTGAAATTTTAACACTGCATAACTATACGCCGACGGTCTGCACAAAAAGTGTATACCGACTGACTGTACACGCGAAACACTCTACACCAAATAACTCCACACTGAAATTTTAACAGTGCATAACTGTACACGCCGACGGTCTACATAAAAAGTATGCACCGATCGACTCTACACGCGACCAAGTCTACATCGAATAACTCCACACTGAAAATCGTACACAACGTTACTGTGCACGTCGACGGGTTAACGCATTTGGTATACAGTGAATGGCGCTACACATGGATAGGTCTACACCAAAGAACTCTGCGCTGAAAACTCTACACATCCTACCGATATAAACTCTACACAAACATCTGTACACAGTTATAAAAAAACACGACACGGTGAAATGTCGACACCGAAAACTCAACACGCGGAAAAGTCGACACCAAAAACTCGACACGCCGAAAGGTCTACACCGGAAACTCGACACCGCGCATTGAGAATAATAATTTCGCGATTTCTGAACCGTATTCAGAATGTTCCAAAAGAATTCATCAATTTCTCACTGCTATGGGTCTTCGATGGCGAAAACTCTATTGGTGAGTAGACTTTCAAGTCAATTACGATTTCTCCATTGCGAATGACTAGTTGAGCAAGAAAATCATGTTTTGACGAGCGGCGGAATTAAATTTAAAAAAATAAATGCAAATATTCAATCAATTTCTGCGTTTTTATTCGATTTTTAGCGGTAAAGTAATCGCGCAAGAAAAAATTCATATCTTTGTTGTTAAACAACGTATCGACTCGATTCAACGTGCTGCACGGATTTTAAAGACCAAGTTTCCAATATAAAAATGTTCATTGTCGCACATTCGATTTTTCTACTTTCGCAGAGGTTTCGAAAAATTCACCAATTTCTCACTGCGATGGATCTTCGATGGCGAAAACTCTATCGGTGAGGAGCCTTTCAAGTTTTATCTCGAAGCGTTCTTCAATCGTACTCTACTCTTTTCCGACGCGTTGAAAGGATCGTCGAGCATCACCGAGAAAACTTGAAATTTTTCGCAATAATTCGCGCGGTTCGTCTCGACGGTACTTCCGTCGTCGGGTTTGAAAGTACCGCGGCGATCGCGTCCCGCCGATGATCTGCCGATACCTGAAAAATGGTAAAAGAGATATTAGTATTCGGTTATTATTCATCCAATTCATCGAATTCTTGATCCATCGTCGACTCCGCCGATGATCCACCGCTACCTGAAACAAAAAAACATAAATATTAATATTCTATTATTATTCCATTCAATATTTAGAATGAACTTACCTGTTGAGTATCGAGTGTCTCGAATTTTCTTTAAACCGAGTTATCCAGCGTTTTTAAGTTATAAACAAAAATGTAAACATTGCGATTTATTTCCCACCCTTTTTAGGCACTCACTATAACAATAGGCAAAGAGTGCCTATTAAAATGACCAGCGAGGCATCTTCACACAGCTTTCGATGGGGATTCTGCACAGCGTATGCTCCAAAAAATGTAGTTTTTCATCATTTACTTCGGTGTACCTCCAACATCATGCGTAGTTAATTTAAAGTGACTCCAATGACTGGAAATATTTTTTTCGACTGCAGTTGAATAAAAATACCTTTATTACTGAATTTATCTTCTTAGACGTCCGTATCACAGTGTAACTTTGGACTGTGCGAAGCAATTTTTCTCTTCTTCGCAGGGATGATGTATCATATCATCACCATTGTGCAAATACATTTTGAAGCCCCTGCGAAGCATTCGAATATTTGCTTAACAAAAAAAAATCATTTTTGCTTCGACAAGTGTTTGTACGCTGCTGTAACTTTGGACTGAGCAAAGCAATTTTTGTCTTCTTCGCAGGGATGATGTATCGTATCATAACCATTGTGCACATACATTTTGAAGCCCTTGCGAAGCATTTGAATATTTACTTAATAAAAAAAATCCATTTTTGCTTCAACAAGTGTTTGTACGCTGCTGTAACTTTGGACTGTGCGAAGCAATTTTTCTCTTCTTCGCAGGGATGATGTATCATATCATCACCATTGTGCACAATCATTTTGAAACTACTGCGAAGCCTTTAATAAGTTGTTCCAAAATAAAAATTCAATTTTGTTCCGCTAAATGTCCGTACGATGCTCCAATTATGAAGTCTACGAACCAAATTTTTTCTTTTTCGCATCGTTATTTTATTTTATCAAAAGCACTATGTACAATAAATTTGAAGACATTCCGATATCTCTGAACATTTTTTTCAGGCATTTTCCATTTAAAAATCGATTTTCTCCCGTCAAATGTCCGTACGGCGCTGCAATTCTGAAACCTACGAACAAATTTTTTTCTAATTTTCAGCAATATTTCATTGCATCGAAAACACTATGCACAGCAAATTTGAAGACATTCTGACATTTCTTAATATTTTTATTCTACAATTATTTTTAGTGACGAATTATTTTAATTTTCCAAAAAACAATTTTTTATCATGTCAAAAAAGAAAATTTAGTTGCGAAAAATAAAATACGAAATATCACACATTGATTGAGAAATGTTAGTCCTTTTTATTTTGAAAATAATATATTTTGAACGAATACCATTCACAATATTTTACTATACGTTATTCAAATTCATAATAAAAATAAAAAATTTCGCGGGTGCACTGAAAACTTGGATATAATTTCACAAAGAAGAATCATCGAATATCCAAAATTATTGCAATTTGTCAAATAAAATTTATTTAGACATAGACATAGACAGATAGACATTTATTCTATCTGTCAAACCTTGGAAGCCGACGATAATTCCATAGCAGACGTGATAAAGTTTGCATACGCCGCGACGATGGTATTCTGTGGCGGGATGATTTGAATCGAAAAGAAAAATCTCATTTTTTTTCATTTTTTAATGTATATTACTTAAAATATTGGGAAACTGCAATTCAATTTTTTCAAATCTCTAACAATTTTTCGAAACAAAATAAAATTCAAATTTGACCTCGTATTTTTCGAACCACCCTTCTATTTTTTTTCAATTGTTTCAATATACCGATCTCAAAACAAAATAAAACGATAAAAAATAAAATTTTTCGAGTTTCTCTCGGACAGTGACAATAACGAATTGATTCTGTCTATTATGGGCAAGAGAAAAAATGCTTAAAGTGTTATAACCGAATTCTCTTATACATCGACAGACGAAGAGCCCTCGCAATCGAATTCATCGAGAAACTGAATTTTTATTTTTTTTTATTTTGGACGCATCCAAGACACTACAACTTTTTATTTGAGCAACATACTACTTCCTCTTCAATAGACGATAAGAACCAAGACGACATCTATGTTCGTTTTCGAGATATAATTTTTTTGCTACAACGATTAATATTGAGTTAATTTCATTGAAAATTGTAACAAAAAGCAAATTTTTTGAATATTCGGCTCCAATACTTCGGCTCCTGTCCAGCGGTAATAATAAAGTGACTCCATGTATTTTAGGGAAGAAAAAAACATTTAAAGAGATGCATTTAAAGGGGACATTAGACCCGAATGGTAAATGGTAATGGTGTTCGTGTTGGTAAATATTTTGTGTGTTTGTTTTATACTCATTTAATCTGGTCATAAGTGTTAACCCAATAAAACGACCTTTACTAGATATGATTTGATTCGTTACATTAATTTGATCAAGTTCTACGCGTTGCAATTCGTTATATTTGTCTCGTGTCTGAATTTTTGACAATTGATCGTAAAGCAAAAAGGAAATATCAGTTGTGAATAATAATAATGAATTTGTATAAAGACGAAATGTTTATATTCGATGAAGGTTAAACTATGAATCAATTTAGATAATTGATAAATGATTTTTCCCCATACGTTCTTCCGAGATGAAACGCGCAGCACGGCGTATAAACATATTCGATACGTAGCGCATAACGCAAAGTGTAATCATACTCGATACGGAGCGCGTAGCCCGACGTGTATCCCTGTGAGTGCCTTAAAAAATGTCCTGAAGGGACATTTTTCGGGGGGTTTGGGGGGCGGAGCCCACCAACAAGAGCCTCTGCGCCCGCAGGGCCCTGAGGCGCTTGTTTTTTATGTGTACACACTATATAAGAAAATATCGACTTTAACTGCGCTCCTTCTCGTGACTGCGAATATCCGACAATCGGCATGATTTTCAATCACTTAGGTGACATATCGTGGCAAGAGAAGGATTTCCGTTTCCCAATTTAACGCGTCGAGAGCATAATTGTTATTCGTAAACCCTCGCCATCGTTGTCGAATCGAATCGACGTTTACCGAAGAGAGACGTGGGAAGAGTTTTCCGG
The DNA here is from genome assembly GCA_934046635.1 of Buathra laborator. NCBI lineage: Eukaryota > Metazoa > Arthropoda > Insecta > Hymenoptera > Ichneumonidae > Buathra > Buathra laborator. The sequence goes on along the minus strand of OW203899.1, from coordinate 398,751 downwards.
ATCTTCCAGTTTACAAGCGTTGACAAAAAGAAAAAAAAATTGGGTCTCGGCGCTCTCGAAGCGGCCTTCCGCGTATTTAACGATCCCTATTATTATTCGTTTTATTTTATTTTCATAATCTTTTTTCGTATGTCGCGTATTTTATCATATGTCGGGAGTGATTTTCCGTTTCGGTTGTGCTTCCGCTTCCCTCTCTCCTCAGGCCATAATGCGTGATTATGTTTTTTCTTTCGTGTCATCGCGAAAAATTCGTCGCGCGTATTCGATCGTGTTCCCGTTTCGCGGAAACTCTTGAAAGAGTTTTCGGGGAACAGGACACGATGAACCCTGTTCGACGGTAAAAGAGAAGGGTCAAGGAAAACATCGAGAACGCGACGAACGATAACGGAAAAAACCGAAGTATCGTCGCATTATTCAAAGTGTCGGGAGCGCGAAGGGTTTAGTGGCCGAGATGCGCGAAGTGTTAAATTACAAAATTAAATAAAAAATTGTGTTTGTGCGCGACGTGCGTCGGTAAAGTGACGACGGGGAAAAAATAAATACAGCGAATAAAGTGAGTGAAGTTAATGTGTGAGTGAGGTTAATGAGTGCATGAAGGGAAGTGAAAGTGAAGGTTTTAAAACTTTTAATGAAAAACGAGTTGCGGGTCGCGATTCACGGGTGGTTGCATCGATGATTTGAATATTACTTATTTTTTTCCCCGAAAAAATTCGTCGCTTCCGGTCACCTCGATATTTTTCTCAGATAAAATGTAATATTCACGATTGAAACGTGAATCGCATCGACGCAATTTAAATTAATTTTTTTTTCCCGAACATTGTTAATAAAACACTAAAAAACATAAATTTATTCTTATCGATAATTCTCTTTATTTTCATGGCATATCACGTGATATCGTGACTCGTGGCATTTCGCTGAATCTGTTCGGAAGTCTTCATCCACACGCCGTAGACTGCGCCAACGGATGCATCGAGATACCTGAAAAAAAGAAAAACATATATTACCATTCAGTTACAGACTTGTGTGAATTGGAATCTTTCTTACCTGTCGATTTTTTCGTCTGATCCATTGCGCCGCAGGATGGAATCCATCGTTGTGCCACAGCGATTGCGTTCCATTGATGATTCGCTGATATCTGAAAAAAGAAAAACACATATTACCATTCGGTTACATAATTTTGTGAATTGGAAGCTTTCTTTCCTGTCGATTTGTTTCGCTGATCCATTGCGCCGCCGGATGGAATCCCTCGTTCTGCCACAGCGATTGCGTTCCATTGATGATTCACCGATATCTGAAAAAGAGAGAAACACATATTCAGTTATACGCAGAGAAGAAAGATTTGTTGCGATAACAAGAATTGAGTTACAGTAACCAAGAATTTAGTTATGGTAACTAAATTTTTGTTATCGTAATAAATTTTTTTTCTGGGTGTATAATTAGTGAATTTTGGCATCTTTCTTACCTATCGAGTTGTTTCACTGATCGATTGCGTTGCAGCATCGTATCCCTCATCGTGCCGCACCGAATGCGCCCCGTCGATGATCAGCCTATACCTGAAAAATGAAACAACTTATTTAACAATTACATACAGCGGCCATCATTTTAACAGAATATTTCCATCGCCGATCGAAGCATCGTCAAGGAAATAGTAACGATCATTGAACGCCTTGCGCTACCAATCGCACATTCTCTGAGCAATAATTTTTTGTCGAACAGAAATCAAATCGCGTCGATCGACTGCGAAGAAATTGTGTTGCCGATAGAACAAATTTCTACCTTGATTTCGGAAGATTCCGATTATTCGAACGAACAATCGACTGGCGACGTAAAAAACGTCGATTTGACGGCGAATTCTCCGGGAAACGATAGAATCGTAGACCACGGAGTATCATTGTTTCGTTCGCGTTGCCGTTGAGCCGGTTTTAACTTCGATACTCCGCGCAACCGAATCGGCCACAGCCGCAAGTTCGGAGATTAAATACGGCGAATCGGTGGACGATTTGATGTTCAAAATCACCCATATCACTACAGAGGTGTTGCCGAATGTCGGCGAAATGATGACGAGCGGCATCGCGGCGGCGATCGAGGAATGCGGAGATTCCACACGTTTGGTTGACACTTTTTTTCAACCCGGACCATCGTGGAGATCGCCGACGAATTTATTCATCGACAAATCACGAAAGGTCCACAGAAACAGTCAAGACTGCGGTATAGAAAAGACAACGGTATCGATTTCCGAGGATAGCGTTATCGAGAGAAACGAACCGCCGATGGAAAGTTTTCAGGAGAACGTAGATTCGGGCATCGACTCCCAGTGTTCATCGATATGCGCTCGGGTCGACGTTGGAGCCGATGTCCTAAAGGAACGCGCCAGAGGTCCGATCCGACGACCGATCGAGACCGTTGTCTCTTCTATACCGGAGTTTTGACTGTTCCTGTGAACCTTTCACGATTTGTCGATGAATAAATTCGTCGGCGATCTCGACGATTGTCCGGGTTCCAAAAAAGCTTCAACCAAACGTGTGGAATCTCCGCATTCCTCGGCCGTCGTCACGATGCCACTCGCCGTCATTTTGCCGACATCCGGCGACACGTCTTTATTGATATCGGTCATTTTGAACATAAAATCGTCCGCTGATTCGCTGTTTTTAATCTCCGAACTTGCGGCCCTTGCCCATTCTGTTACGCCAAGTATCGAAGTTAAAACTGTCTTCAACAGCAACACGAACAGAACAACGATGCTCCGTAGTCATCGATGTCTCATTGCCGATCGTTACCGATCCCGCGCCAACCATCTTTCCGATTCTATCGTTTCCCGGTGAATTCGCCGTCAAATCGCCAATTCTCACGTCGTCGATCGATAGTTTGCTCGAATAATCGGAATCATCGGAGATCGAGGTTGAAATTTGTTCAACCGGCGCCGCAATTTCATCGTATCGATCGACACGATTTCATTCTTGTTCGACGAAAAATCGTTACTATTTCCTTGACGAGGTTTTGTTCGGCGATGGGAATATTCTTTGCTACAATTATGGCCGCTCTATGTAAATGTTATGTAATTTAATGTTGTGGAATTTTCCGTACCTGTCGAGTTTTGTTGATCTATTGCGGCGCAGGATTGTATCCCTCGGGGTGCCACAACGATCGCGATCGTAATCGCGATCGCGTTCTGTCGATGATTAGCCGATACCTGGAAAATGGAAAAATACATTAGTACAGTCTACGCTCCGTATTCCTAACTCGACGGGACCGGACCCGCTCCCTTTTCAGTATTTCCCCTATCGTCCCTACTCCCGGTCAGTTGCTGCGAGTAGTGGCAACGAGGGGTGTGCACGCGGGGTTTCCCCCGCTTGGAGTGGGGAAAAGGGGCTAAGGGGAAATACAGTTAAGGGGGGAACCTGCTTTAGCGGCTTCAAAAAATCGATTTTTTCAAGGATTTTTTTGGGAAGGAAAGAAATATCCGATTGAAACGAAACTTTCAGGGTTTATTGTTATATATTTCAACAGTCTTCTCAAATTTTTTAATTAAGATACATGTCATATTATGCCTGGTACAAGCATTTCGCCGAGGCGCCTCGAGTGTGCATTTGTCGTGTGGCGGGAAAGATGCAGGTCGCAATTTCCATTTGAAACAAAGAACCCAAAAAAAAATTATTTTTCAATAGTATAGCTTCTAGATAAACTAAGAAAATTCAACAAAAAGTGAAAAATTCAACAATCTTTCGCAAATTGAAAAAAAAAATCATTTTTTTGGAAAAAAAATTCACTTTAGATTGTTTAAAAAGTGGGTTAATCTTAACTTTCTTAAGGTTTTTTAGGTTCAACTAGAAGAGAATTTAATCCCGAATACAATTCCTTTTGTCTCGTTTCGATTGGACGTTTAATTTTTTCCCTATCTTTCCCGCCAATTAGGAAAAATCGTAAAAATGAAAAACCGAGAAATCGAGCGTCAAAGTTTTAGTATATAAAAAATCGTCATTTTCTTGAAATTACCGCATTAATCAGCTATGCTAATCAGCGATTCCTGGTCCGTAGAGTTGCCCTTCAGACTCTTCAAAAAACTGGTTTTCGCCCAGATTTTCGAGTCTGCGGGCTGTTCTGGCCTCTTTACTTGAAAATGAAGCGCGCCTGTTTTCTCGGGCTCCTTGTCGGCACTCTCGGCGAAATTGTTGCATTGCTGTTCAATTTTCAAATCTAGTAACTGCATGGTTTTCAATGCTGCACTGTAGCCTTCATTGAACATTCCTCCAGCGATGTAAGCAGCAATCTCGACGATTTTAATGCCTGAGTGAAGGTGTTTAGGTGTCATACGCCACACAGTGGAATTGAACAACTCGTTCGCATTTTGTGTGTGTCCACCCAAACACCTCGTTAGCAGATCGTCCTTAGATAATTCCTTGTACACAGGACGAATGTGCTTCTCGACATGTTCGTCAATTAGACGTGGCGGATGTTTAAAAGCAGCCAGGGTGTTTGTCGCTTCAGCTTTGCGCCACTCACACCAGCTTTCGGCGCCTTCCGGGCAATTGTCGTGGCGAAGTAATTCATCTGTAGAGCAATAATGATCAAGTGTCGCCATTATTGCATTTCTCATACCTTTTACAGAATTCAAGTTTCTTCGAATCGCCAGACCGTAATAAATTGTTAATATTTTTATTAAAGTCTCGGTGAGCCGCTTCTTTCCACCGAGTTTCTCTTGTTTTCGCTTGTTGCGGAGACGAGTAACCATGCGCTTTTGTACATGTCCCACGCACTCGTTTTTGGTCACTGTGCACTTGTTGCCGTATGGATCACTGTTCAGGATGCCAACAAATGGATGAAGGGACGTTAGTCCCTTTGGATTATAATACGTACAATAGATCGAGGGGCGGAGCGCGCGCGCTCCGAGCGATCCGGCCACTCGTATACCTGCTCGACGTTTGCTCACTATTTCTTCTGTAACTCCGAAAATATTTCGAATTTGCTTCTGAAATTTTAGGGACACATTCTTGGATAGTTTAGGAAGACATTTAAGCAAAAAAAATCGATTTTTTGAAACCTCTAAAGCAGGCTCCCCCCTTAAGTGATTCCGTTACCATGGTAACGGGTTAAAATGCGGAAGCAGTTAATTTAAGGGGAGTTAAGAATACGGAGCATGGACTGTATTTGCTTAAGCAATTTAATGTATTGGAATTTTCCTTACCTGTTGCGTTGTTTCATTGATCGATTGCGTCGTACAATCGTATCCCTTGGTGTGCCCCATTCATCATGTTCCGTCGATGATCCGCTGGTACCTGCAACCTGTTAATATCCTATTTTTTTTTCATTCGATACAATATTTAGAATAAACTTACCTGTCGAGCCACAATTTTTCCGTGGCGACGATGTCTCACGTCGTTTCACCCGTTCTCTCACCTGTTGTCCAACTCCGTCGTTGGCCCATGGCATCTGAAACTAATAAAAACGTCAAATTAATTATTAAAATAATAATAATTATAAACAAAATACCTACCGGTTTCCTGTATTTTTTCTCTGCATCGGGAAAAATAAATAAGCCGAACTGTTGCATACGCGAACTGTCACTCGCGAAATCACTTCGATTTTTACGATTTTTACACTATAAAAATCCGCGAAAAAACTACTTTTCCCGTGTTACAAACGAAGCGAGTTGACGTCGCGACGACGCGAGGTTATGTATCGTATAGTCGACTCAGCGCGGCTTTACGAATTTCATGGAGAGTATAACAGTTTAAATAAAATAACAAAATGAATAATAAATCGAAATTAGAAGAACTTATGCGATCGGCGATGGTGCTGGAGAAGGTACGTGAAATTTGTGAAAATAAAAAGATAAAACTTTAAAAAATGATGAGAAAAAAAATACGCTCGCGTATGCGTGTTAATAAATTTGAACTTGAATTTGAAAATCTAACAAAATAAAAAGACCGTCTATATCGGCGTCTAAAAAAACTGCCGTATAGATTTAAAAAGATTACGTGAAAAACAGAATCAGATGAATTAAAAAAAAACGTTTGCAACTATTTTCGTCATATTAAAAATAATTATCTTAATTGTAAATTAATCTTTAATTGTCCTAGGATGGAGGAACTTCCAGATCAGCGACCGGGTTCGCGACTATATTTTTACCGCCGCGAACCGTACCACCTCCACTCGCGGTATGTCGATACCGAACGAATCGATGCATACATCGGACTACGGATACGCAGTGCGCTGCATCGATATATTTATCGGAACGAGGCGTACTCACGCCAATTGGAGTTCATAATCACCCGTTTGACCCCAATGTAAGAGACGACTGCGTTTTTCGTCAAGAAGTTCGACGACTGGCACGGGACATACTCTTCGAGCCGAATGAAGTCCTTCGACGCGCTTGTCGACAGTTTGTAAACATTTTTTTTCATTTACATTTACTTTTTACTAGAGATTATCGCTGTAGATTATACATAATCGAACGCAAGCTAGAAACGACGTCGCTCGATTATCAATATTTATTATAGCTATTCCCTACCAAGTTGTGTTACCATCGCTTGCTAACATGTTACTCGTAACATATCGAAATAATTTTGTCATCGCGTTAGTGCGTCATGCTCTGTAAAGCGCGTAACGCGTATCATTTCGACTTACTATAACTTGCAAACAGTACAATAAGCATAATACATGTCGCATAACAATCTGACTTTCTGTACCTTGAAAACAGCTCAATGAAGGTAATGCGTAACGCGTAACACTGACTTACTGCAACTTGAAAACAGCACAGCGAGCGTAACGCTTAACTCGTAACACGTATCATTTCGACTTACTGTACCTTGAAGACAGCACAGTGAGCGTAACGCGTAACACTCTGACTTACTAATCCTTGAATATAGCACAGTGAGCGAAACGCGTAACTCCTAACACGTCCTAAACGCCCTTATTTACACTACCCTGAAAATGCAAAACGGGCCTAAAGAAGTTTCACTTCAAAATAAAATAAAATTTCTACAATTTGGTTCAACAATTGTAATTTCCCTATTATATATCTTGATGCACGTCGTATCGCGTGCTTTTTTTTCTAGCTCATTCTTCTTGCATACCTAAAACACAAAATGTATTGAAAAACTGTAAACATTAGAATGGCTACATTTAAATCCAATAACAGTTACAGTTACAAGCGCTTTCACTTACATAAATACATCGTTGTGCAGGCATCCCAGGGCAGGCGAACGGTGTTCGGTTCCAGCGATAATTAGTTTTATCAAACGCGTCCGAAAAGACTTACAGCCGCCAATACCGCACACTCTTGTGGAGCTAGGAAACGTGCTAGCAGATTACGGTCCGACACGCGAAATATATTGCGGCATCGTAACTCCCGCAGATGGCTCATCGGCACTTGTGTTTGCGAGCATACACATGCTCGACTTTTTGTCACGTGCTCGCTGGCTACACATCGATGGGACGTTTTCGGTTAGTCATTATTATTACATATGATATCAAAGTTCATAGGTTTACAATAATATGGTTATTTCTACGTCATGGTCGAAAAAATAGAGGAAACAAAAATCGCGAATTTACTATCCAGGAAGAACAGAAGATATTTGCAGCATTTCGAATTTGGCTCTCGTGTATAGTCGGCTGAAATCGGTTACTGTCTCGAGCGTCTTTTCTTTCACGTAGTATTTATTTAATTGTTTTTGTCTATCGTATTGTTTTGGGTGTTTGTCCGTCCTTGTGGTTCTCGAGCTCGCTGCGCATGGCGCGCTCGAGCGAGACGGGAGAGAGAGAGAGAGCACGAGCAGCGCCGAACAACGGTCGCTTACCACCATACGTAATTCTTACGTGAGATAGTGCGCACGTGCTCCCGGCGAAAAGTTGTCCTGTGCCGTAGCAGCGCTCTCGAGGATTTTCTGTGGGATTGCAGTGAGGAGATTAAAAGGTAAACGACGCATTTCCTTTTCTGTAATATTGTGAATCGTGCGACATTGGTGATAGAGTGGAAACGGAAGGGAAAAGGCTCTCGCAGGCGTCATCTTCGCGACAATTCTTTCGTGGCGAATTACCACGCTATAGTGCTCGCGTGTGTCGCGGGTAACAGGCTATCGCGGCTATCGGGGTTCCCGAATATTAATTCATTGATGGGGAAAATCCAGTATATTTTATTTTACGAATGGGGGTTGTTGATTTTAATCATTGACTTTGTTGTTTTTTTCTTTCAAGTGACACCGCGTGCTTTCTTTCCGGGAACATTTTATTTGAGCGTTAGTGGGTTCGGGAATTCGATATCTCGAGGGGCCGAATAGGCTTTCGTGATAATATTCATTTTATTTCGGATTTTATTCTGTACTCGATAAAGGCTCGAGTTTCGGCTCTCGAGAGTACGCGGCGAGCGACGAACATCGGATATCGCTGTCTCTCTCTAAACACGTGCGCGCGAGACTTCGCTCGGCGTCCCGGTGTTTACAAACGCGACCGCCGAGGGGAATTCGAACTCGAGATCGTGGATATTTTCCCTGCGTCGAAGCGTCGAAACCGCGTCGAAGCGTCAGCGGACACCGATGACGCTGCGTCAAACGCATCGACGCATGGTTTCACTCCGTCGATAGAGGAAGCCGACGAGGAGGACGCTCGGGAAAAACCAGCGACTCCCGAGGTGGCCGGAGCGGGGCCATCGCACAGCGGTTCACCGGTGCCATACATCGATATTGATGATGGAATGCCGATAGGTGAGTCGAAGATTATACACCGCGTCGAAAGTAGACGATATTTTAATAAATTTAAAACGAGCGGTGTAGTGATGACCGTCAAAATTCGCGAGCCACCGGTGACGGCAAATATTGTAGAGTGGTTAGAGGACGCGATACGCGAGCTGCATACGTTAATTGTAAGCGGTTGCGAGCCGACGGATATGGTGGGGGTGCAATTTCGGTCAAACGCGTTCACACGGGGTCCAGCAGGAATTTCGTACAGGCCAATCCGCGATTTTGATTTTGAAAATTTATTTGCGGTGATCAATAGTGTCTCGCAGAGTGCAGCAGGGTTTTGCATCGACGACTCGTTTACGATCGAGTCAAATATAGTTTCGATGCCTGTAGGGATGGGCCGGGCGAAAAATGTCAAGGGGGCTGCATTTTGGGCAAAAAAATCGGTAATAGAATTTAAAAATAGCGACAACCTTTGCCTACCACGAGTGATCGTAGTGGGTAAAGTTTATGCAAAACGCGGAGCGGTACGGCACGGCGACCTGCAAAAATTGTGGGACAACGTGCACAGAAATAGGTCCGTGCTACAGGAGGATCTCGCTAAAGAGTTAATTCGTGAGGCGGGGGTAGAGGTGCCGGAGACTGGTTGCGGTATACCGAAGCTTCAGGCATTCCAACGACTGCTTGCTCGAGAAGGGATCGCGTTAATTATGTTTGAACGCGAGACTTTTGGTAGTAGCGAGCCTGCCGTCTTCAACGGTACCAGTATGGTCTTGCGCTGTCAGCCAAAAGTCTTGCATAATATCTATCTTTTGCTCGACGGAAACCATTACGGTTTAATCCTTAACCTCGTGCAAGCAGCCGGGGGATCATTTTTCTGCACGCCCTGCGGACTAGCGTACAGTTGCGTTATAGCACATCGATGCAGTCAAAAGTGTCCATGCTGTAAGATTAGTCCTCCATGTAACTCTGATGCCCGAAAAATTCGTTGCACCGACTGTTGGCGTTTCTTTCGGGGTGAGGAGTGTCTACGACACCACAAAGAAGTGGGTTCGCATGGTACACAATCTCGCTTATGTGATATGCTGCAAACATGTAGAACGTGTTTGAAGCAGATCTACAAACCAGATCGTGCAAGACATGAGTGTGGATACTTTTTCTGTAGAACATGTAACGAAGATAGGCCCGAAAATCATAAATGTTTCATGCCCCCGTTGCGAATGTCAAAGGCATCGGAACGACCGGACTTGTTCATATTTTACGATTTCGAGACGCGGCAGGAACGAGAGATCGAGGGAGTAGACAACGTCTATTGTCACGACGTAAACCTGTGTGTAAGTCAGCAGCGCTGCACACAGTGTATAGATAAAATTGAGGATGATTGGGAGTGTAGTCTGTGCGGTCCTGATAACGAGAAAATATTCAAAGACAACGCACTTGCTGAATTCGTGGAGTACGTTTTAAACAAAAGACCCAACGTCGGAGGTGTTATCTGCATAGCGCATAACGCGAAGGGTTTTGATGCCCAATTCATTTTGAAATACATTGTTGAGGAAAAACACGAGACGCCGAGACTAATTACGACCGGAACGAGCATTATGGAGATGCGAATCGGTAACGTAAGATTCATAGACAGTTTAAATTATTTTCACATGCCTCTCAGTAAACTCCCAAAAGCCTCCGGCTTAGGAGAAAGTGTTTTCAAAGGTGTGTTCCCACATCTTTTCAATAGAGTAGAAAACGAGCGTTATAAGGGCCCACTTCAACCTCTCACAGACTACACTCCCGATACAATGGCTGCGTCGGATCGGGCGGAATTTCTGCAGTGGTACGAAAAAACGTGTCGCGCGGGTTACGAATTCGATTTCCAGAAAGAGATCATCGCATACTGCAAAACTGATGTGACGATTCTTCGGAAAGCATGCACCGCGTTTCGTCAAATCTTTGTAGAGTGCGGAGAAGTATGTCCGTTTACCGAAGCAGTGACCATAGCCTCCGCATGCAATAAAGTTTTTAGGAGAACATTTTTGGAGCAGAATAAAATTTCTGTTCTACCGCGAAATGGATATCGCCGCGCTGATAGGCAATCCGAAGTAGCGATCGAGTGGCTCCTGTGGTGTGAGTACACTTTTGGAAGACAGATTGAGCATGCGGGGCGGGGTCGCGAGTATAAGCTAGTCGACGGTACGCGTGTCGATGGTTACGTACGCACAGACGATGGTGTACAGCACGTACTACAATTTCACGGTTGCTTTTACACCGATCTTACGCGGACACCGATCCGCGGAAGCGTCAGGAAGAGTTTTATGGTAGCACAATGAACGATCGTTTTGTGCGTACGTTAAATACATCGAACCGTATAAAATCTTTAGGATATAATCTTCATGAGATCTGGGAGTGCGAGTATGCGCGGATGAAGAGTAGAAATCCTCTTATTAAAGACACGGTAAACGGACATCCGATTCTTGTAGATCAGCCTCTTAATCCTCGCGACGCGTTTTTTGGAGGACGTACGGGAAATACACGAAGCTATTGCGAGACCACCGGTGATGCGAAAATTCGGTACGTTGATGTTTGTTCGCTATATCCGTACATTTGCAAGTACGGTCGTTTCCCTATTGGCCACCCTACGGTGTATACGGCCGACTCTGTCCACCAAATAATCGGACCTGAATATAATTTGAGTAGAGTCGAAGGCCTCGTGCGATGCACAGTGCTACCCCCTCGCGATCTCTATCATCCGGTACTCCCCGTACGCATGCACAATCGATTAATGGTCGCGCTATGTCGAACATGCTGCGAGGAAATGTATCAAGGGGCTTGCCCCCACGATAAAGGGGATGATAGGGCTTTTGAGGGCACATGGGTGTCGTGCGAGCTCCAAAAAGCGATCGAAAAAGGATACAAGATCCTGGGCGTACAAGAGATTTGGCAATACAACGTTGAGCAATACGACAAGGCTAGTCAAACATCAGGTCTCTTCGGCGGATATATTAATTTATGGCTCAAGATAAAGCAGGAAGCTAGTGGGTGGCCACGGGAACGTACGACTGAAGAAAGCAAAGAAGCGTATGTGGCGAGTTTTCTCGAAGCCGAGGTTGTGCAATTGGATCGTGAGCGAATCGAAAAAAACCCGGGTTTACGGTCGGTTGCAAAACTCTGCTTAAACTCATTCTGGGGTAAATTCGGACAACGAGAAAACCTCCCAAAGACCGAGGTAGTCGCGACGCGTCAAAGGCTTCTGGAACTCCTGTGCGACCAGAGCTGCGTGGTTAACAACATTATAACAGTCAGCGACGATATAATGTACGTTTCCTGGCAGAAAACTGGCGAAAGCTCCGAAATAAACCCTCACGTAAACGTTGTGATCGCTGCGTACACAACGGCACAGGCCCGCTTAAAATTATACTCGTACCTCGAACAGCTTGATAAACGCGTCCTCTACTACGATACCGATTCGTGTATATATATCGATAGTGGTGTGGCTAATCAATATAACCCTCCACTTGGAAATCTTCTCGGCGATATGACCGATGAACTGTGCGACTACGGTAGCGGTAGTTTTATTAAGCGTTTCGTCTCAGGGGGCCCTAAATTTTACAGATATCTGGTACAGACCCCCGATGGTAGAGAAATAGCTTCTTGCAAGGTTAAAGGCATTGGTCTTAATTATAAAAACGGGCAGAAAATTAACTTTGAATCCATCTGCAAACTTGTTCGCGAACCTGGTACAAGTATATCCGTAAAGTTTGACTCCATAAGACGAGACGCTTACCACCAAGTTGTCACGAGGCCCGAAACGAAAACGTGTAACCCCGTCCTCGTTAAAAGGCGAAGATGGGGTGAATACGATTCGTTACCGTACGGCTACATAGAATAAGCAGTACGAATGGTACATTTTGTAGATTTTTTTGTAAATTTGTAGATTTTTTGTAAATTTTGTAAAAAATAATACGTTTTAATTTTAGGCGCCGGATACATGTGGTACTTGTACCCCGAATTAAGCTGATCAGCGTGTCTATTATAAAAATAAAAAAATTACGTGTAAATATATATATATATATATTTATATATATATTTACACGTAATTTTTTTATTTTAAAAAAATTTAAAAATTTAATTAATTAACTAATTAATTTTTTTTTTTTTTTTTAAATTTATTTAAAAAAAAAATTTTTTTTTAAATTAAAAAAAACAAAAAAACAAACAAACAAAACAAAACAAAACAAACAAAAAAAAAATAAAAAAATTAAAAAAATTAATTAATTAATTAATTAATTTTTTTTTTTTTATTTATGTTTTAAAAAATTTTTTTAAAATTTTTTAAAAAATTTTTAATTTTTTAAAAAATGGGCCCAAGGGGAATCCCCTTAGAGCCCATCAAGCAAAAATATTCTAAGTCCCTCTAAGGGGATTCCCCTTGGGCACCCCACCGACCGAAAATATTCTAAGTCCCTCTAAGGGGGACTTAGAATATTTTTGCCCTTCCCTCGATTCCTGACACGGCGGCGGCGGCGGCGACAGCGGCGGTAACTTTATATATATATATATATATATAAAGAGCCGGAATATCTGAAGAGCCGGAGCTCACTGATGAGGAGCGTCGACCCAAAATTATCACGGCTCCCGTGAACGCTGAAAAACCTACGGAACAAATATCTGAAGAGCCGGAGCAAACAGCTGAGAAAGAAGAAATATCAGGAGTATCTGATGCTGTTATATTAGCAACTGTGCCGAAAACATATAAAAACCAGGCAGAGCAATTGTTGAAACATCTCCACAGCACCCCCGGCCGTAGGCTAACATGGGATAAGTCGGGAATGATCTCGATCAATCGTGAGCCTGTAAAGGGAACCAACATAGCAGACCTCGTGAACGAAGCTATGCGTGAAAGAAAAACGGTGCGCGCCACAGGCCGCGAGCAGTTTGGCGCTGAACTCCGGAGGCTGGGGATCCCTCGTGAATTCATCGGTAATTCAAGTTTATTGTATGAGAATCTTTCGTTGGACAACGCTATAAACGCCAATCTCAGTGGCCTCGATGCATCAACATCGTCAAATATTATTGACACACCCAACGCGAGCTTAAATTCTTCCGTTGGTAGTGCTGAGAAGCGTCGTACGCCGACTAGTGCTTTTTTAAATAAATCGTGGAAAAAGCTGAAGATTTAATGGCTTTATTGGAAAAGTTTTATTACGACCAAACGCATCCGGCCGGATATGCCGGTGCACCGAATTTACTTCGCGTGGCCGATAACGAAAAGATCTCCCGTGATGATGCAACTAACTGGCTGAGAGCTCAGGATACTTATACGTTACACAGGCCAATACGCCGTAGATTCCTTAGACGTCACTACGCGGTGGATAATATTGATGATGTCTGGGAGGCTGATCTCGTCGATTTACGATCCCTCAAAGATGATAATGGTGGCGCAGTTTATCTTTTGGTGGTAATTGACGTTTTTAGCAAATATGCATGGGTCGAAACGCTGCGAGATAAAACATGCGCTGAAACCACTGAGGGGTTTAAACGAATACTGTCTAGGAGTAGCAGTCGAGCACCCGTATGGCTACAGACAGACCGCGGTAAAGAATTTGTCGGCAGTATTTTGCAACGATTTTTGAAGACCCGCGGGATACGATACCGTGTTGCTCGAAATCCGGATATTAAAGCTGCAATTGTGGAACGTTTCAACAGAACATTGAAGGAGCGCATGTGGCGATATTTTACACACAAAAATACCCGCCGTTATACCGATATATTGCAACCTATAGTACAGGCCTACAATAACACAAAACACTCAACAATCAAGATGCCACCTGCGGCCGTTACTCGATACAATGCCTCAATAGCACACGAAAACATGGAGAGACGCTATAAAACGGTTCACAAAGTACCTAAATACAAGGTCGGCGAGTTTGTACGTATCAGTAAAGCGAAAGCCGCGTTCGAGAAAGGTTACGAGTCCCGCTGGACGGAAGAAATATTCAAGATTCACAAGATTCTCACAAATAGGCAACCGCCGATTTATGAGTTGGTTGATCTACAAGGCGAAGAAATTGACGGATTTTTCTACGAAGAAGAATTGAGTATCGTCATAAAGACGCCCGATGCTGAGGAGTTTGTAATCGAAAAAATTCTCAAAACTAAAGGCAAAGGCCGTAATAAACAACACTTTGTTAGCTGGAGAGGGTATCCCGAAAAATTCAACTCTTGGATCGCCGCCGCGAATATAGTGAATAAAAAATGAGAGATCAGTTCTATCTCGTCTTGCCTAGTAATAGTAGTATGAAGTACTACCCCGAGAATACAGTGTCCTACCAAGTCCTCTGAAAATGTCCGGAGAATGGGTCGTGGCCCTGACGGAAATTCAATTTCCTCGCACATTTCTTCATATAGATCCTGCTAAAGGACAACACCGTAAGGCTACTCCAATTACAGCCTATACTACTCATAAACTAGATCAGCCTAAATCATCAACGGCCGCGGTGTCTAGTACCATCAATAAAAATAACAAACGAGTAGTGAGGGAGACCACTGGCGACGGTGAAAACAAACAAGTACCTGTTACGACGCAAGAGGCTCATAAGGTTGAAATCCCCTCAGGAGTCTACGCGTCCGTCAAGACGTTAGTTGACACTATTAACAATACGGAAGTATTGAAAAATCATATTCGTATTGAGTACGATGAGACTATTGGTGTACTAGCACGTATAAGCGTGATCCGCGATAATTGCGCTGCTGAGTGTGAATTTCCTCATTTGTTACATTTCGACGCTAAGCTCTGCAAAGCTTTAGGTTTTAAATACGTCGAAGAGCTCTGGGACATACATAAATACATGTACATTGCCAACTATCCGGCAAACCTATCCATGAGTCTCCCCGACAAATTATTTGTATATACAGATATTTGCGAAAACTATATAACAGGAGCTGTCCAGACACCTCTGCTACGTATCGTACCTGTGGATAACACAAATTATGCTTATGGCTCTACCCAAACAAAAACATTCGCGCCACCACTCTACGTACCCTTATTACGCACAGAATTCCGTACGATCGAGATAGATATAAGGACCGACACTGGCAAACCAGTACCATTCCAGAGCGGAACGCTGACGGTTACATTACACTTTAAGCGTATACGATAAAAAATATATTGTCATGGATCGGTACATTGATCATTACGAATGTCAGGTTGGAGGTGGAATTGATCGCGTTTTTGTTGGTGCACCTTATCAACGCGGTCATGGCCTAGGAAGCTTTCTGAGTTGTTTATTTCGACGTGCGCTGCCTTTGCTAACTCGGGGTGCGCGCGTTGTTGGTAAAGAAGCACTACACACGGGCATGAATATATTGGGCGATATTGCGCATAATATACCATTTGAAGACGCGTTTAGAACACGCATAGCCGAGAGCGGAAAAAATTTAAAGCGAAAGGCTGAGGAAACGCTTGAGAACCTCATGAGAGGTTCGGGATATAAAACGCCCAACCGAGGTCGACAGTACCAGTCGATGTTTGGTCACTCGAGTTCGCACATCGGTACTCAGCCACTTGCAGCTCTAAAATATACCGAAAGCAGTGGCCTGAAGAAGAAGAAGAAAAAATCACCGAGGAACAAGAAGAAGACCTCATCAACTAAGCGCTGTAGAAAAGCCGGGAAATCAAAGAAAAAAAAAATTGTTAAGCGTAAAAAAAAGCACACAGTCGCCGACATATTCGGATAATTTCTGTAAAACGCTGTGAAAAAAATGTCTTTCTTGCATCCACACTCATGCGAGTGTTTAAAATCGGAACTGGATTTATTCACTCTTCCCCCTACGCAAACAAGTATAGAAGCCTCTCAGGGGGTCCATTATAAGCCTGTTTCATCGCTAGCAGACGATGCACCCATTGAATTTGTTATACCAGGTCATGGTGACGAGTACATTGACTTGGCTCATACGATGCTTAGCATACGTGTTACGCTACAACCTGGGACCGGCGAACTGGATGAACATGATAAAGTGGCGCCCGTGAACAACCTACTACACTCATTGTTTAATCAGCTCGACGTGTCGTTCAATCAGAAGCTTGTATCATCCCCGAATAATGCTTACGCATACCGTGCATACATGGAAACACTACTGAACTACAAGGCTTCAACGAAAGCTCACCAATTGAGAGCCAGTATGTGGATAGCTGACACATCGCCAGACCTTGACTCTGAGCCCGTCTCGACGGCGCGCTCAGCGTCTGGTGTAGTACCCATACAGAAGAACAAAGGTCTAGCGACCCGCCAAGCTCTGATGTCGAACGGTAAAGCGGTAGATCTTCTCGGATATCTACATTCTGATATTTTCAACCAGGAGAAGTTCTTACTCAACGGTGTTGAATTACGCCTTCGCCTTGTACGCTCGAGAGACGCTTTCTGTCTTATGGATGCGTCAGGAAAAAGTTATAAAACACATATTTCGGATGCGAGCCTCATTGTGCGACGTGTTAAAATCAGCCCTGGTATACTAGTTGCTCACGCTAAAGCCTTAAGTAGAGGAACGGCAAAATATCCTTTTACGCGTGTAGAGGTGAAACCATTTACCATCCACGCCGGTGTACATGGTGAAACACTCGATAATATTATACTCGGACAGCTACCAAAACGAATGGTGATTGGTTTTGTCTCAAATAAAGCGTTCAATGGGCATAAGTTACTGAACCCATTCAATTTTTATCACTATTCAGTGAATTTTCTTTCTCTATACGTGGATGGTGTTCAAGTCCCCAGCAAGCCTCTGCAGCCTGATCATTTTCGCGAGCTTAACACTCATGCCTATCACACCCTGGTTTCTGGAACAGGTATACTCTGGGATGACGATAATTGCGGTATATCAAAAGACGCGTACTCCCATCGTAATTGCTTGTACTGTTTCGACCTGACGCCTGACATGTCCGCTGGTAGAGCCGGCCACTGGAATCTTGTACGCCACGGTAGTGTACGTATAGATGTACGTTTTGGGGAAGCTTTAAAGGAAACGGTAAATTGTGTAGTATATGCCGAGTTTGATAATGTAATCGAGATTGACTCGTCTCGTCAAGTGGTCGTAGACTTTTCAGGATAAGGACGTGCGCGTGAGTGTGTGTGCGTGTGTGTGTGTTTCGTTCTTAATAATATTTTTTAATGTAAAAATAAAAGGGTTTTTTTTATAAATAAATACACCAAGACAAAATTACAAATGATTGTTCTTTTATTTAATCACAAGCCGTTCAAAAGCGGCAATTAATTCTATAATTCCATTATCCTCAACGAGGTCTTCTTCTTCCTGCCCAGCGACCTTCTCTTCTCTTTGTTCTTCTTGGGCCGCCTTCGCAGTCCTCATGCCTCCTTCTCCAGTTGATATCCTTCTATTTTCACAAGCATTCTGCAACAAATAGATATACATATGTAAGGAGGTGTATTGATATTATGTACATTAAAATGCTGAGTATGATAATAATAATAATACACACCCCTGAGCGTTGTTGCCTTCGCTTCATTCGTGCTCTATACTGACGTCTGCGTATATGCCACATTTTGACGTGTGGTTTCGGTTGTCGTTTTCGACTCTCCAGCCATACGAAAATGTTACATGTTTTGCACCCACATTACGACGAAGAAAGGAAGAGTAGAATGGACTACGTCGTCGATATTCAGGGCTTCTACGATAAGAACGACCGTTTCATTGCTAAGGAAGTAGCCGTGCTCGCACTCGATAAGGCGTTCGTTGGACACGGGATCACTTCACCAACCCATGTTTTCACGGATCTCCCAAAACTCGTGAGAGCAAAGAATAATTGGGCTACTTGCCATCACCATGGCCTGGAATGGTTCGAGGGAGATGTACCCCTCAGAACACTACACGCAAACCTCAGGCAGATTACTCGGACGGCGGGTCTAATTTATACTCGGGGTCGTGAAAAAGCGAAATACCTGCAAAACATCACAGCTCGGGACATTAAAAACCTTGAAGAGACCACCTGCCCCTCATTTCACGATCTACCGTCCTCGGTAGAAGTCTGTATTCACCACGGGCTCTTGAGACGCCCCGAGCTATCGTGTGCTTTAAATAACGCTGCAAAACTGAAGGAGTGGATTCTTCAAGACGTCTCTCTTCCAACCGTGCTCGCACCAGCCCTACGCTTTCCATCGGAGCCGATAAATCTGAAGAAAAAGCCGCGTAGCTGCTACTCGCCATCCGTATCAGGCGATGAATACGATCCAGATTGGCCAGGCATTGCGGGGTTTGCACTCAGCGGTGACGAGAAGTATTCGCGCAGCGGATCAGATCCCAACTCTGTTGACGAGGCCGACGGCCCTTGTTGTTAACACCGATGGACACACACGACCTGGGTCCCATTGGGTCGCAATCTACATCGACGCCCGAGGACGTGGATCGTATTTTGATAGTTATGGCTTGCCGCCGCTTATACCAAATCATGTTCACCGTTTGCGCAAAAACTGCACCCTCTACCGGTGGAACACTAGACAAATTCAAAGTTTCTCTTCAAACGTGTGTGGTCAGTTTTGTATTATGTTCCTTTACCATATGTCTCGCGGTGGATCTCTTCTACAATTCGGAGATCTTTTTACCTCGGACCTCAAACGAAACGATCGCATCGCCGCCCGTTTTTATAAACAGTTGATGAAAAAACTACGAGGCCTAGCGAAAGCAATTGATAAACACCTTGGAAATTCATTAACAGGCGGCGGTGTTTACGCTATAAGACCCATCCAACGCTGCGGTGCCCGACTAAGTTTATAAGCTTAATTTTTTTTACTAAAAAAAGATAGAAATGTACACACGTGGTTTAAAATAAAATAAAAATATTTGTCATAATTTCTTTTTTCACTTACCTCCTGTCGACGACAATTATCAGGAAAAAATAAAAAAATACCAAACATGGGGCTCGAACCTGTGCTCTACCGTGTCGCAGTGCTGGCCTTCGGCGCATCATCATCATCATCATACCCCCTCCCGCGAGCCGCTCGCCAACAGCCGTCCCGCTGGCCTTCAACGATAACACGGCATAGTACGCTGATCCGGCGCTATACGGCCCTGGCGCTCCAGACGCGCATCCCCACACGTTCTCCTTCACTCTCTCCCACCCTACACTCACGCCTCCCACCATACCACACTTGGTCAAGCTAGTCAAGTGCTCGAGTAAGGGCGGGTGGTTGGGACCTGGCAGCCGACGAAGCAACATCTCCCCCGATCACCCTAGCCTACCTCGGGGCATCCAGGGCCCCCGACGGCGCGGTGTGGTGGGGGTAACTCACACACACACCCAGCAGAGGCTGGCAACAGTCCCCACCACCAACCGCCGCCATCTTGAAAAAATCCGTATAGGTACATTACCTACTCGCGCCTAACCATTCCGCGGCACGCAGTCATAGAGCGTCGCCTACGACTAACTCTCTCGGCGTCTTCTATACATTATCGCCCTCGCCTAGAGATGACACCAAACTTTATGCGTATCTGTAAAAGCTAGCGGCAACGCTCGCATGCATGGCAAAGCGAAGGCGCCGCCACTACTCCCTCGCCTATTCATTTCTTACCATAAGAGTCGTTAGATGCTCTACATTATCGTCGTCGCCTACGGTTGACACCCTAAAACTTTAAGTATCTCTGTGAGAAGTAGCGACGGTCTTCTCACGCACCGCAAAGGCAAAAGCCGAATGCAACTGGGACTAATAATTTTTACCAAGACGTTGCGGTCTCGCCTAGGAGTGTCACCTAACTTTATGCATCTCCGAAAAAGGGTTTAGCGGCGATCTTCTTATGGACTTCTAAGTAAAAGCTACCCGAAATCTTTACGACCACCAATTTTTACCGAAAGAGTCGCTAGGCGAATATGCATCTCAAATATTTTTATGAGACTTACGCTCATTAATTTAACCCCTCCGCTTTACAATTTTTAACATTAGACACATAGGGTTAAACTAGTATAAAAAGGCGAGCATTTTCGGTAGCAACTCAGTAGTTCTGCGTTTTTACTCCGACCATCAACTACAAGACTTCGCTGAGCGTGCAAGGCTCTGACCAACGAAGTTATCTACGATCTACGAAAGGCCCTGTTCGGCCTAAACTCTCGGCAGAGTGCGCAAGCTCTGTTCGACAGAGTTCTCTTCGATAGCCCTGTGCGGCTAAGTCCACCGAACGTTCTACGATAGCCCTGTGCGGCTAAGTCGACGCAACGCTCTACGATAGCCCTGCGCGGCTAAGTCTTCGGAGATTTTTCCAACTATTGTATTCGAGAAGATTATTACCAACACCAAACATCGACTTTAAATAAAACATAGTGAGTACTAAAACTACGCAAAGTCTTCAACTTTATTTCTGCATGCTCTACAATTGTGCAACGAGACTATCAGTCTCAAATATCCTTCCAACGTATCTCCTATCTACGGCAGTGTAAAGGCGAGGTCTCCGTCCCTGAGTAAAGGGCTAACGCCTTGACTCGAAAGAGAGACCGACGTTACACATGTTCTGTACGAACTCGCAAGAGCTCGTCTGGACGTAACAATAGTGTCGGTGGTGCGCGAGTGGGGATACGAAGGGCTTCCGCGTTGCGAGAGGCGGGCTCTCGGGGATCGCTGCCGCGTGGGTGTCAGCGACCGACCGGGGCAACTTTCAACACTCGAGATTGCGAGCGGGGCGTCCGAGTAAAATTATTTTGATTCGCGTGACTATCGAATATTATTTATTGGGATATTGTTGGACGAGTCAACGGAATTCAATCAGTGACCCTTTCGCGGGAATTGACGGGGATACGACCGCGTTGCAAGCGCGGTTGCTGACAACGATTCTGTCATCGACAATCCCTCTCGAGGGGACGCCGGTCGATAAACCCGCGCCGAAGATACCGTTAGGGATGCCGCCGGCGCTCTCTCCTCTGAAATTATGGAGGAGCCTGGGAACCGGTACGATACCGAAGACGGGAAAAGGGGGTGTGGGAGGCGATCGACAGAGCCTCGGGGCGTATCGCGAGACACCGCCGCGATATAATTCATCCCCTATTCACAATCGAGAATCGGTGGGGGGTCATCAGGGATTTTACGGGACGCGCGGGGCCGCGGATATTTTGAAGAAATGGGACCTGTCGTTCTCGGGGAAACGGGGGGAGTATGCCGTGAGTTTTCTCACGAGTTGTTACTGTGTATTCCCCTCGTGTTGAAAGGGATCGCGCTTACGTGGTTTCGCGGGGAGCGTTCCCGGATCCGCCGTATGCGCGACTTCGAGCAGTTATTTTTAACGCGATTCGGGGATCCCGACGCGCAGTACACGTTACGCGAAGAAATTTACCGACGCACACAAGGGGAGGGGGAACCGGTCATCGATTTCCTTACGTGTTTCCGTGCGTTGCTCGATCGCCTTGAGCCTCCGATGCCGGTGCGCGAGAAACTCGACTACGCGCATCGTAATTTGCTGCCGCGTTTGCAAACAATTGTTCGACGTAGCGAATTCCGGAATTTCGAGGAATTCGAACATCTCGCGGGGGCGGCGGAGCGCAGCGAACAGGCCGAGCGGTACTACCGACCACCACTCATCTCCGAGAGGTCCGCGTACCCCGATCTCGCGTATCGGCCGTCGCGTACACCGTCGCGGCGTTCGGGTTCGAATTTTGTGGCTCTCGGTACGGATCGAGAGCCAACCTCCCCTTATCGCTCCCACTCTTGCCGGTATAAAGACGGAAGGTCGCGGGAGGGCGATCGCGATCGATCTCAACACCGGGATAATTACCGTGACTCGCGCGATAGGGATTGGGAACGTCGGAGGTCGCATTATCGCGAGCGGGAGGAGCGCGATCGCTCCTCGTCATCTGAGCGCTCGTACTCCCTCTACACTTCGGGTGCGTCGGAGAGAGATCCCTCCCGGCGGACGGAAACGTCGCGCGATCGCTTTCGCGATCGCTCGCGAGAAATCTCGCGCACACCGGAACGGAAAGGCTCTCGGGATTCGCGTAGCTTCCCTCGGATAAAGGATAAGGAAAGGCGCGTGCACTATGCTGACGGGGAGCGATCTCGGCGGTCGGAACAGCGCGATGCGAGGCCTCGCGTCGATATATCGCCTCCTGCGAGAGCCCGCCCTCGCCGCCCTCGTCAAAGTCCGTTAACGAAGGGAATATCGCGGTAACGTTCGACAATTTTCCGGAGTTCATGAAGAGATTAACGGAGTATTTTTGCAGCCCGTTACGATCGTCGCGCTCGAATATGATTTTGCTGGTAGTCGTGAATCTCGCGGGGCGCTCGGTGCCAGTCGTTATTGATAGCGGCTCGACGAATACGTACGTCGGGAAAGGGGGTCTCGCGCTCGTAGAGGAGATAGGTTTTCCCATCCGCGATATCGAGCCGACATTAACGACAATCGCGAACGATACGAAGATAGCCTGCGAGCGGGAGATGGAGCTCACGGTGGGTCTCGAGGGGCGCGAAAGGACGTTCTTCGCGCGTATTTTCCCCTCGCTCCCGGTGCCGTTACTATTCGGACTCGATGCTCTCGAGATCTTTGGCATCGTGGTAGATCACTTGAAGCGGCAGTGGCATTTCAGCGGAGAACCGTCGCGAGCGTTTCATTTTCTGGGGAAGGATAGCATCGAACACGCGAATATTTTATTGGGAATATCCGATCTCGAACGAAGTGAGACAGAGCGATTGAATGAATTTTTAGTAGAACAGTTACCGAAGCTTCGCGCCGCGCCGGGGATTACCGAGTTAATCGAACACCGGATCGATGTCGGAGACAGCGCGCCGATTAAACAACGATACTATCCGGTAACTCCAATAATTCGCGAAGCGATGAATGCCGAGGTCGACCGTATGCTCGCGGAGTGGATTATCGCGCCATCGACCAGCGATTGGTCGACCCCTATCGTTATGGTGAAAAAGCTTAACCATACTTACCGGTTTTGCCTCGACTTTCGGAAAGTAAATAGCGTGTCTCGGAAAGACGCATATCCGCTCCCGTATATGAATCAGATTCTCGATCGGTTGTGTTCCGCGAAATATATCTCGACTCTCGACCTCAGTCAAGCGTATCATTAGATTCGATTAACACCGGAATCTCACGAGATAACCGCGTTTACCGTGCCGCAGAGAGGATTATTTCAATTCACGCGGATGCCATATGGGCTCACGAGAGCGCTGGCGACGTTCCAGCGATTATTAGATAGGTTAATCGGGCCGGAAATGGAGCCTCACGCGTTCGCGCATCTCGATGATATTATCATCGTTACCGAAACCTTCGAAGGACATCTCGAATGGCTTGCGCGAATCTTTGATAGAATCACGGGCGCGGGACTGTTAATTAATCCGGAAAAGTGCGAGTTCTGCTGTCCCGAGGTGCGTTATCTGGGCTTCCGCGTGAATCGTCACGGATTGCAGGTCGATCCCGAGAAAACTGCGCCGATTCGAAATTTTCCGATCCCGATGAATCTCAAAGCTCTGCGACGCTTTTTGGGGATGGCATCGTGGTATCGGAGATTTATCGCGCATTTTGCCGAGATCGCTGCGCCGCTCACGAAGCTCACGAAGAAGAGCCAACGGTGGGTATGGGAAGCGGAACAGCAGCAAGCGTTCGAGCGACTTCGCGAAGCTCTTGTCAGTCCCCCGACGTTAGCCTGTCCGGATTTTGCCGCGAAATTCACTCTGCAGACCGATGCCAGCATGACGGGGTTAGGAGCGGTATTAACCCAAGAGTTCGACGGGATCGAACATCCGATCGCATACGCGAGTCGCACGCTCTCGAAGCAGGAGCGCAATTATTCGACTACCGAGCAGGAGTGTCTAGCCATTCTCTCGTCAATTAAGAAATTTCGCGCGTATCTCGAGGGTTATCGGTTCACGGTTATCACCGATCATCACAGCCTGCGGTGGCTGCAAACGATTAAGGATCCCGCGGGTAGGCTAGCGCGGTGGGCATTGCAACTCGCACAATACGACTTCGAGGTGTTGCATCGCAAGGGTGCGCTAAATCACGTTCCCGATGCTCTCAGTCGTATGTTCGAGGGGTTACCACTGGGTGACCAAGAGACAGAACCCGAGGCGTTTGCGTTCGTGGTAGGAATCGCGGGGGGTGAGCAGGTGGAGAGAGAACCGATCGATGATAAAATGGATCGATGGTACGCGAAAAGAATGAGGGAGGTGATCGACAGGCCAGCGCGTTTTCCAACGTGGAAAGTTCTCGAGAACAGACTGTACGTGCACCGTCGTACTCAGCGTCGCGTCTTACCGGAGGGCGATCATTCCGAGAGGAAACTCGTGGTTCCGCGGTCGGCAAAGGCCGAAGTCTTGCGAGAAAATCGCGACGCGGTACAGGCCGGACATCTGGGCGTTGATAAAACCTACCACCGGATTTTTACTTCCTATTTTTGGCCGGGAATGATGCGGGACGTCATTCGCCATGTTCGTCACTGCGGGGTATGTCAGCGCGCGAAAGTTGAACAGCTCCCGCCGATGGGGTTGATGGGTAGGAGGATAGTCGAAGAACCCTGGTCGGTTGTTGCTGCGGACATCATGGGACCGTTCCCGAGGAGTCATGCGGGGTTCGTGTACGTTCTCGTGATACAGGATTTGTTCACGAAGTGGGTGGAATGTTGCGCGTTGAGGAAAGCGAATGGGAAAAAGATCGGTGAAGCTCTCGAGGAGCTCGTGTTCTCCCGGTGGGGAACCCCGCAAGTTCTCCTCACCGATAATGGCACGGAGTTCGCCAATGCGCATCTCAATGCTCTCGTTGCGGAGAGGGGAATTTATTATTCTCATACTCCGCCGTATCATCCACAGGCGAATCCCGTGGAACGCGTGAATCGGGTTCTGAAGACGATGATTGTATCGTTCATTGAGAACGATCATCAGGCATGGGACGAACATCTGCCCGAATTTCGGTTCGTGTTCAATACCTCGTCTCACTCGTCGATAAACAATACTCCCGCGTATTTAAATTTGCCAACGGCAAGCCGCACAATATAATAAGCATCGTCGAGAACAGACTTTCGGGGTTGGCGATTTCGTGCTTAAACGACAACGCGTGCTGTCGTCGGCGTCGCAAAATGTCGCGGCTAAACTTTTTACTCGTTATCACGGTCCGTTCCGTGTGCTTCTTGTGCTCTCGCCGGGAGTGTACGAGCTCGAGGATCCGACGTTAAAGAAAACGCATACAGTGGCCATCAACGATCTAAAACCTTTTTTTCATCCCACAGATACGAACGATGTGGAGGCCGATAGGACGCGGCAATCTGCGGGGACGCCGAGTGGTCGGGCTCCCGGGGTCCGAAGAGGCCGCTCCGGTGCTCCCGGTGGAGCCGCCGGGCCATAGTGGGCCCCCCGTCATGGAGAAGAGACGCGCGAGGGAGGCCACGATCGCTCCCGTAGAGGAGGAGGTCGCGCAGGGATGGCGCGAGGCGGCCGCCCTGTTGCTGCTGCGATCACCACCGACGCTCCCGGATTCGGACGTGGAGGAGGAGCGGGTGGCATCGGAGGCTATGTCGTTCG
Organism: Buathra laborator; assembly: GCA_934046635.1. Taxonomy (NCBI): domain Eukaryota; kingdom Metazoa; phylum Arthropoda; class Insecta; order Hymenoptera; family Ichneumonidae; genus Buathra; species Buathra laborator. The sequence continues at coordinate 372,572 of OW203899.1, read as the reverse complement.
CCGCAGCGGAGACAAGCGCTCGCCGGGTGACCATATACCCCGGCGGCGGACGCGCCCCGTATGTCGTGGATGAGCCGGTCGTCCGTAAGGGTCCTACGGGCGGTCCCCCGACCTCTGATCCCGACAGCCGCGGCCGGGGTCTCTCGCCGAGAGCGTCCGGAAGTACCGGGATCCCCGCCTGCTCCCGTGTCGCGTCGGCCTCGTCGGGCTTGTGAAGACGAGGCCTGTTGGAATTGTGGCCAACTGTCGCACCGCCGCCGAGACTGCCCGAGGCCTCTGCGCACGGACTTCCGTCTGTGTTACGTGTGTGGGCTCCCTGGTACCACCGTCAAGGATTGCCCCCGTTGTGGGGGGAGTCGTCGTCGGGGAGTTTGTCCGTCTAGAAGCGAACTGTTTTTATATTAGGGACATCCTGCTCCATCCCGCTTCACGGGAGAAAGGTCACGATTGGGAAAAGAAAAAACCTAAAAATAAAACCGAAAAAAAAAGTTTAACGGCGGAGTCTTTTCTTGGGCGCGACACCTCTCCCTTTTTGTTTCAGGGTCGTTCACCAATGCTCGCGGCGAAGGGGTTTTGTGTGAAAGGTGATTGTAATTTGTGTTGTTCTCGCGGTAACGGTTGGTAGGGCGATAGGGTTGTCTTAAGCATGTTTGATTTGCGTCATCGCTTGCCATTGTTCGCTATCGGAATGCAAGAGGGGGGAGAGGACTTTTCAAGCGAGAGAGGAAAAAAAAAAGAATGAAAACCGGGAAAAAAATCTATGATTATTGATATAACCTGACCGAATGCCTCGCAAGGGGACTCGTCGTCCCAGCGATACCGGAAACCGAAACTCGGAAAAAAAAATGTAAAAAGGTCTCCCGAATGGCACCACGTATTATTCGGCCGCGGTCGGCCTGGGCGTAGGGGGGGAGGAGTTGTGACGTGGTTTTTCTGCCGCGTCACAAAAATGTCATCGTTCACGACAGGTGCGCGGATCGTTGCGGGAAGCGACGCTCTTGCTCGCGGGGAGAGTCCCTTCAAGGCATTCGGACAGAGTTAGATTAGGAATATCTGAGCGCATAACTAATTTTCCCCGATTTATTTTATTTCATGAATATTGCTCCCGAGCGCACGACGATCGTTACGACCACCACCATCGCGTCGCACGAGCAACTACGCACGGCGATTACAGCGTCGACGCATCAACCGGGATCTCGAGTACCACCGCCAGCGGAAGGTGCATCAGCGCAGCAGACTCCCTTCTGCTATCGTCGGGATCTCGTCGACAGCAACGATTATCGCTGGGAAGGAAAACACCTCCCGAGGCCTCACCCTTTGCCGAAGCACAGAATGAAATCTCTGCGTTCTCGTCCATCGCTGGATCGCCGATACATTGTCCCCGCGAGAGCTTGAGGAGGTCTGGACTCACAGTTCGCGCATTTGAACTGTCGCGCGGCGCTTCCGAGAATCGTCACGTTATTCGGAGAAAGCGCGACCAATAACTGTAAGTGGCGAGAGATTTGTGTAGGCCGGGGTGGGGAGAAAAGGGTTCGCGAGCTTTCGAGAGTCAATCGACTCGAGGACTCGATCGTAGGATCCCGACAAGGAAGCACGTGGTTCCCGGATAGATCCGTGCACATCGTCACCTCGAGAATATCGACTTCTCCCTGATTCGCGACTTGGGATCCCGGTTCGGAGAAATTCGCGGGATTTCCTCTACTGCAACGTTCTAAGGGGTAAGAGCGTCGTGCGTGTTCGGTTTGAGACCAGAGATTCAAAGGGGCAAATTGAACTCGCTATCGGGGGAACGGCGCGTTTTGCGTGCGGGGCTCGCGTTCCAATTTGCTCGGGGAAAATTCGTTTGCGCAACCATCAGTTCACGATAGGAGTCTTGAAGGGTTTTTTTTTAGGATTTGATCTCTTGACTATTCTGTATTTCTTTCACTCTCTTATGTTTAGACCATCGTAATTTGATTATCTTGACTTCCTTCGATTTTGTATATTTTATTCTGTTGAGTTCTTTTCTCGTTTATTCCGTCAGTTTGTTTCAACATCCGCGAGAGAGTCCATTAGGTTAAGTTCTCGCGTAACGGTCAATCGCAAGGGCGGTTCGACCTCCGAGTTGTGCGACGCGACGCTCTCACGTCGCGTTCGCGCGCTGCCGGTGGCTCTCGACGCGTGTCGAGCGATATTACGCGAGATCTCGGTGATCCTTTGGCGTGCGATTGGACGTACGGAAACGGGCGTAAATTAGTTTTGTATTCAATCGTTTTTTTTTTTATAATCGGGACAAGAATTCACGCTCTCGAGACAGTACCGAGAGCACGAGGATTGTAACAGTCATTGGCGGGAGGCGGAATATTTGTCGCTTCACGACTCCGCTCCCGAGATCATTTGGGTGAATAAAACAATTGTCATTGGTGTTCCGAGATTTAATTTGTTCTTCCGCTCGCGAGAGCGATTTGAACCACTCCCCTCTACCATCTTCCCGGGCTGTAGCTAGCCGAGCGCCAGATCGAGGAAATTGTGGTATCATCGAAATAAATTTGTCGCGAGAATTCCGAGTTCTCGCGGCTGGCGCCCTTATGATACGACGCTCGTCGCAATTCTTGTAATCGTAGCGAGCTATCGGGGAAAAACGGTTACAAATTTTGAAAATTTGTAACCGTTCGTAACCTCCGTCTTTGCGAAAGGCGCATAGCATCATTCACTCGATAATTATAAAATGAATAGTACTGAGGAGCAAAAGAGAAGCGAAGCATATCAGCTAGTAATGCCATTGTTATATTCTTTGAAAGCATTTTCTTATGATACATGAATGTTTTGTACTGAATTCAGTGTGTCTTCTTAATCCACAATTTTTATTGACTTTCAAATAGGTTATTCCGTCAAATCCGCCAGCTACCCAGCTTTGGATTGTCTTTATTCGAGAGGGTGATAAGGTTAGCATTTATTTGTTAATTAATGAATCATTATACTTTCCCCCGACAGTCTAAATATCCTCGTTAGTCCATATCATGTTTAAAGCTTTTTTGAAAGTCATGTACCCGACTTTTCGTCCAGAAAATTAGATCTCGGGCAAAAATATCCTAGTCCAATTATCCCACAACTGTAAAAACAAAAAATATCCCATGCTAATATCCCCCCTCATGCAAAAAAATCATCGAACCCCCTAGTGGGGGCTGCGCCTCCTGCACCACCGTCGCTGGCATCCTTATGAAGGAGTGTGCATTGGATGTGCTTCCTTTTTGCAATGCGTCAAAGCTCATCCAATCCGACATCCTCTAAGTCAACTGACTGGACGCCAATTGACTCGGAGGCAGGGGCCCCACTGTAAGTGATGACCCACTCTGCCTGGTTCATCCGCGGTCAATCACACCAAGCTTGATTCTTAGCCCTTCCTGGAAGGCGGACCAGTCTGCGGTCTTAGGGTTCCTGGAGGTTTCCGCCGGGATGTAACTGTTGTCTGTCGAGCAAAAGTTATCAGACAGTGGTCAGAGCGAGTGTCCTCTTTGCTGAGCCGCGAGTTTTCTGTCACTTGACCCGCCTTCGGAGAATTCAGTGACATATCTGTTACCTCTTGTCTGCGGGGGAAACATACGTTGGCTTCGACCCTTTGTTCAAAATCACAAGATCGGTTGTATATAGGTACTCTAATAAAGTATCTTTCTCGTTTATATACAAGCTAACCCATACGGTGTAGAGCAAGTTGGCTTCGCACTCCACTACTATGATTAGCAATTTGCAGTAGTCGATCAGCTTCGTGAGTTTCCTTGTAGAGGGAGGGTCCTCGGAGTCGTATGGAAAGTAAGCCGATGCTATTAGTAGCTGCGTTAATAATGTAAAAACAGCGTCCAAAGTCCCGAATAACGCTTGCGCAACCAGTTTCATCTCCTTCTTGACGAAGGTTGTACCGCGGCAGTCAGATAGTACTATAGCTATCCTCTTATCCGCCGTTACCGTATCACCGTAATCTGTCGGTTGAGGTAGCATTCGGGCTTTCTTGGAGTCCTTGTGAATCTTGGTGGGGTGCAATCCGATGGCCTGGCCCTCTTTAGGCCCCGGGCTGACTTTTATTCAAGAGTCCCTTCCGACGTTGGCAGGTTTGCCATTGGCCGCTTCCCCTGTTCCAACGTTAAGCATAATCTCAGAGATACCGATGGTGGGCAATTGTAAAGGTGAACCTTGCACTGCCAATCTAGCTTTGTGCTCTCCTCTTTGCCGCCCCGCAGCGTCTCTTCTTCGGCTTAGTAGCGGGAGGGGGGGGGGGTCGGCGTGATTGGCTTCCGATGATCCCTCCTCCTCCTGAGAAAAAGGCTTCCGATGATTCCTCATGATCTCTACGATCCACATACAATCTACTGTTCTTTCTCAGCATAAGCGTGTTTCTTTTTTTTTTCTTCCCAGAACCGTAACGAATCAACAAAAGGCTGAATAGAATTTCGATCTCTGAACCGAGGGCCCCTTATCTGCATTTATTTCAATAGTTTGTTTATAATAGTATCTTAGAACTGACCGTTTAGGTTAACATATCCTGTGTATAAACTACGAGAAACTACGAGAAGAGTTTATGACAACTACCTGAGATACTTGCAAACACATGACCTACCCCTAGCCATGAAGTATAGCTGGGGAAATACGTAAAAAAAAAATTATATAAGAAAACTGCTACATCGTCGCTGACCTGACCCGACACACGTATTCATGTGCAATTCTAGTCATTCAATCTATTCCGTAGACGATGGTCAGGAATGTTTTCCTCTCGGGAATTTTATGTTGTAAGGGTTGCCCGTGAGATGTAGTACTCGGTGGCGGAGATTCGAAGCACTCAAATCGATGGGCCGAACGCATAGTGGTTGAGGAGGAAGCCGTCGGTATTGATGTTCAAGGTGATGATCTTTGCGCTTCGAAGTTACCGCGCGCTCGTATATGTGAGTCCGATGCTATGAAGTATGCTATGAGGTAGGTCTCGCTAAGACTATAGCAATCCCCGCGTAGAAAAAATTAGTATAGGATTGACTCTGGGAGGACGATGGGCGAGAGGCTGGGGTTTGTTTGGGATTGAATCTGGGAAGCACTATGGGCAGTCATCTGGGTTTTGGGACCCGGCAGGATGGTTTCCCAGACCTTTTCCCATAGCTTCAGTGGACCGGGGGAATCCTCGTGCAATCAATCCCATACGCTTTTCCAGATTCTCTCCCAGCCGTCGCGTACAACCGGGAGAATTCTCATGCAATCAATCCCATACGCTTTTTCAGATCCTTTCCCTGCCGTCACGTACGACCGGGGGAATCCTCACGTGATCAATCCCATACATAGAATTCCATATTATGTATAAATGAAAGAAAAAGAAAAAATAGATTTTGTCAAATGGAAGAAAAAAATTGAAAACGAAGAAATATGCCTAAAACCAATTTTTTTCGACGGATATGCTTTCCCCGAGCAAAGTTAAATGCTGCTGTACGTAATCGGCGCTTGAAATTCGATATAGGTCCCAAAAATATTGTAAAGTATTGGATGATCTCGCATACATCTTTTAATTTGTCCATCCAAGCGAAAGGACCTTAAAAGAAATTTAACCGCCGATTATGTACTACAGCGCCTAACTTTGCTCGGGGAAGTCATATGCATCGAAAAAAATTAGTTTTGGGCATATTTCTTCGTTTTACATTTTTTCCTTCCATTTGACAAAATCTATTTTTTCTTCTTCTTTCATTTACACATATTATGGGATTCTATGTATGGGATTGATTGCACGAGAATTCCCCCAGTTGTACGCGGCGTCTGGGAGAGAATCTGGAAAAGCGTATCGGATTGATGGCACGCGGATTCCCCCAGTCCACTGACGCTATGGGAATAGGTCTGGGAAACCATCCTGCCGGGTCCCAAAACCCAGATGAGTGCCCATAGTGCTTCCCAGATTCAATCCCAAACAAACCCCAGCGTCTCGCCCATCGTCCTCCCAGAGTCAATCCCATACTAATTTTTTCTACGCGGGAATCCACATCACAATACATACACACACATACACGCACATACGCATATATATATGTTGTGACGAGGCGTACGCTCTCTCTCCATCACGCTAGGAAGGAATACGCACGAGAGTCGTTATAACCGCGCGAGCACAGAGTCGATCCCCGCGGAGTAGTATTGTACAGCTATAGGGAGACAGGATTTACCCCCTCCACGCGGCCACTGGCGCCAACCCCCACCACCACCGTCTACCCCCACCCCTCTCCCCCACCACCTGTGGTCCCCTCCCCACCCTGAGGGCCCCGTAAGTCGCGCCCCCCTGAGTTATAGGGACCAATGAGAGAGAGGGTGGGGAAATTCTCTGGTCCGTGATTGGCCGTCTCATTTTCCCCGAGCCGTGACTGGTCGACTAGAAATTCCCCGAGCTCTTATTGGCCGACTGATTTTCCATGGCGCCCTCTATACATTTCTGCCATCTTTTAGCACTAATATTTTTCTAATAAATTCCCGGTGCTGTGATTGGTCGTATAATTTTCCCTGGAGCCTTCTATGGATTACCGACAATCTTAATACTAATAATATTCGACAGTCGGTAAATTAGTTTCCGAATTTTATTGATTTCCCGATACCATATACATTTACAAAAAATGTCAACTATAGGACGTATAGGAATATAGGAAATATGGGACATATGGGAAGACTAGAATAAACCTTCGGCCGAATCGGGGATCGAACTCGAGTCTCCTGGTCGCCGACATTACTAGACGTGTACGCTAACCACTAAACCACTGGTGCTGGTTTATACTAATGATATTCTACATAGCTTGTAAACCTGTTCATATTCTCTACTACCTCACGACTATTATCGTGCAAGCAGTCGAAAGACCGAAATATTTACTTTATTTATTCGTCTTGCATCTTGATATGGATTTCTTTGTGTGAACGCTTAACACATTTTCATTCTTTTTAAAAACAATTTCTGGTATTAAATATAAATTTCCCAAAATATTATTTTCAAAAAAAAAAGTACGCCAAGTACTTAAAAACCCAATTGACAAATATTATTTAAAAAAAGCACAACACTTTATAGGCCAGGTATAACAAAAAAAAAAGGATTCTATATGACAAAATATATTGTTTTTTCTTGCAAAAAAATTGCTGTAAAAAATTGGCATTTCAATGCCAGTGGATTATCGTGACGCTTGCAAACACTGGAACGCCAATTTTCTACAGCAATTTTTTGCAAGAAAAACAATATATTCTGTCATATGGAATCCTTTTTTTTTTTTTATACTTGGCCTATAAAATTTTCTTCTTTTTAAATAATATTTGCCAATTGGATTTTTAAGTACATGGAGTACCTTTTTTTTGTATTTTGGGAAATTTCACATCTTTTTGAAATGGTAATATTTTTTCGTCGCCGCGTTGTTATTGTAGCGACTCGTTGTCGATGGTCCCGGCATCGAGTTATTTGCATATTGTCGTTAGCGAGAGTACCTCGCCAACTCGATACCGGGGACATCGAAGTACACGATGCTCTGCAAGTCGAGAAAAATCAAGAAACATGTTTATCAATGGTCGGTAGGGGTGAAAATTTTTCTCGTCTCCTTGACTTAGACTTTCCTATTCTTTGTCTCAAGACGACTTGCCGCTGCAACAAAAGATGAATCTTCAATTTCTCCATCTTCCACATATTTCATTCGCATATGTATATATAATTTCGAAGGATCGGATAATGTAGATCGAACAAAATTAATTCAATACAAAACCAGGCGAACGGCACGTCACATATTCCCCTTGATGATTGCCGGTTATGTTGTTCGAGATCGCAAAGAAAAGTTATAATCGATATAAAATCACACGAATAACACGCAACACGTAATTTTTTTCTTCGCGTCGAGACACTAAACCACGATACGCAATACATAATTATTATTTTCGGAAGAACTCGATAAAATGTTCACGCCGTAAAAATACGTGCCGACGATAACAACTGACAGCTGCGCTGGCTGTGGCGACGAGCGCGCCACCAGGCAAATTTTTCGATGAACTGATGTAGACGTAGACATATATATATATATGGGACAGGACACTTTATAATCGTTTGGACCCTGCGAAATTCCCGACCGCGATATCTCAAAATATGCTAAACCAATTGAATGGTAACTAGGCACTTTCGAAAGATTGACTCAAAATTACATTATTATTATTACATTATTACATTCCGAAGATATATCGATCCAAAGTTGCACGCACTATACACTTCCGGCATATTGGCGTAGCTATACACAGTAGCGTGACGCCCTGTACTTTTTTTCAGTACTTGGCGTCGAGGCGCTACCGCGCCTCTTGATATGAGTATAAAATATAATCTCAGGTAACATATACACGAAAGATTTTTCATACATTTTGTACTCGTAATAGAAAAAATATTAGCCCAGAATTCATGTGATTAACATTTGGCAATCTATTTCGTATGAATGAAAAAATATTTAACGAATATTTAGCCGTTCAATGTGTCTATTTTTCGAAAAAATTTTCATAAATATTGTATTTGCGTTCGTCAGAAAGAAATGAAAATAAAAAAATTAAACGCGAATGCAAGTGCATGAAGATTTATAAATTTTAGCGTAAAAATAAAATAAAACACAGCATTAAAAACACATTGAGAATCTTCCATGTTCCGGTTATTTAAAAATCATATGAATCTTGCATTCGGGATCGGCAAAAAAAAAGATGAATACTTCAAAATGCTATGATAAAGTTCACCGAACGCCGCACCAGTGATTTGGCGCTCGGTTGGACGGTGCCGAATTTGGCCGATCTTGCCCGACCGAACATTGTATGGAATTAGTCGAGCAGGTTGGTCATAATGAGAAATTGTTGGTTTACATTCACCTTTGTTGGTCGAAACTTCTCGTATAAATTGCGTCGGAACAATTTTTTGGAGAAGTTGCTTGGCTGGAGACGAGGCAATAGACATGCGATCGGTATCACCATCACGAGAGAGAGAGAGAGAGAGAGAGAGAGAGAGAGAGAGAGAGATTGGCGCGCATTCATTACAGTTGTGTCAATTAAAAAATCGATAATCCGCAATCTTGAGCTCTCTATGTTCTTATGAGGTTTTCCCAATTCAAATTCGAATTATTTTCTATACGCTTATTCTTCAAATATTCCGGCTATTTTCTGACTCTTAAAAAGAGGTGAAACACTCCGATCGCGTTACCTCTCTCGCACACCATAGGAACCTCTTTTTGAAGGCAAATTCCGTCAAACTCGGCCCCGTCCACCTGAACACCGAGCCTCTGGTGAGATGTCCGGTGTACTTCATCACAGAATTTTAAAGTATTCAAATTTTTCAATCAAACACACATACACGGTGCATGGCATTTTTAAAAGATAGGTACATGGGAGATTCTCAATGTGTTCTTCATTAGTATGTTTTTAATTTTTACGAGAAAATGATCTGAATTTTTGTGCACGTGAATTCACGTTTCATTTTTACTTTTCATTTCTCTTTGTCGACCACGAAGACAACATTTATGTAAGATTTTTCGAATAATACGCACATGGAAGCTGCTAAATATTTATTAATATTTTTTTTTACAAAATTGTTTGTCAAATAATCATTATACGAATTCGGATCGAATATTTATTCTACAGCGAGTAGAAAATTCCTGAAGAATCTTTCAAATAAAGTTTACCTGAGTTCATATTTAATGTTTAACAGAAAAAATTCTTTTTACTGAAGAATCAAAATTTGTCAAGCATTTTTAACTGTGTCAAATTTTTGTTTATCACGAATACAAGATTCATGGATTTTTTCAAAAAACCGGTACACGGAAGATTCTTAATGTGTTTTTAATAGCGTTTTTAATTTTCCCTTCAACATTTTTTAAATTGTCGTACACTTGAAGTTGCATTTCATTTGAAAAATATTTCTTGTCGATCGCGAATACACAATTTATAAAAAAGTTTTCAACAATAGATATATGAAAGTCGCTCCATATTGTTTATATTTTTATTTGTACAAAACTTTGTCAAATATTCGCCTCACGAATTTGGGTCGAATATTTTTCCTATCATGAGTACAAAATTAACGAAAATCTTATAACTTAAAATTACAGGGCTGTCTCACATTTATATTCATTTGATTATATTAAATACAAACAGGTACAAATTCGATTCGATCGGTCGATGAGTAGAAAATTACTATTTGCCGCTTCGGTCTGTCGAGCTTTTTGCTTTTCGAACATACGGTGCACTTTGACATTTTCTCGAGTTTTTTCTGTAAACAAAAACGAAAGTAAAATGCATGAATACTGTTTTACGAAATGGCACTCTTCTATGTTAAACGAAACGAATAAAAATGTTTAAATTAATACAAAAACTGTTCTTACGATTCGATAATGTTGACCCGGGGACACGTTCGGCTGTGTCTGATTGGCCCACAACTTTCTCTTTTGTCCAATAGTCCAACTTCCGATGCAAAACGTTCCACGATATTCGCCAAGAGTTGTGGTTCCTCCTCCTCTGAATCCCAGCTCGGTTCGGCGTGAAAACCCCATAAATCCGTGGACGTTGGAATAACACGGATATTTTGATCGGCATTTCCGTAATAGTCCGCATTTTCTTCCTTCTTAGAGGTATCTCGCCAAGATGTCGATTTGAACGAGGTGTATGGGTTCATGCTTTGGCTACAAAAGACAGTAAATACATATGATGTAACGCGCAAAGTTTCACAAAACTCGAATTAATACGCGAGAAGAAAAACACGGAACACAAAAGTCACCTCTCCATGTCTGCAGATGAACGAAAAGCTCCTTTTGGCTGTGCGTCGAGTCGGTTTTGACGTCTGACGAAAGGCAACAAGAACGTATCAGGTTTATACGGATTGTCCCCACCATAGCAGTTTTGGGTGTCTTTGTTCAACATTTTCTCCAATGCTTGGTGCATCCTAAGACTTTAGCGAAAAGATCGATGTAACAATACGCTTCTCTTGTTAGTGTATCTGTCCGAACCATTTTATTATCTTTATAAGCGAACGACACGAAAAACGCTGACCCTTTGAATAATGCAGGTAAAAGGGTGCAAACAAAAAAAAAACAAAAAAAAAAAAAAATGTTTGTTGTTCACGGTACTGTTGTGAAGTGAAACACCGTGTCTCCTTACATACTAGTTAGAAAAAATTATATTTTCACGATACTTTCAGTACTTGAAACACGGTGTTTCCTTAGAAACTTATCATAAATCTTCCTGGCATTGATACTCCGGTGGCAGTGCGCGCTGGTAGAACAATAAAAATATCGTCAAGGTACTACTGGGCGTTTTCTATTGTCATCGAAAGCAACCGGTCGAAATTAGAAGTCAGTATAGTCAGCAAAGCAATACCGTTCTCCATTGGATAAGCAACATAGTGTATTTTGTATGATGATATTTGAACTTGTTAAATTTGTCAAAATACAAGCAAATCAAACATTTTTACACGAGCGGTGTAACCGCTACGAATTTCAATTTTCTCTTAGAGTGATAGATCTCTTCAAAGATTATGTATACTTAGTTTTGAGATTCACATTCGCTTTTTTTTTTTTTTTTTTTGTTATCGGAATTTTCATATTACTAATCTGTTGTCTAATCCAGAGTCTCGTGCCACATATATTTGTGTGTGACCCGCCGGAGGCTCTATACGCCAAGTCTCACGTTGTACGCATATATTATTTCTTCTACGCGCTTTAAATGAAGAAGTATACAATGAATGAAGGAACTAAAAATACTTTCATGACGTATTTATGCCTCTCGTTCACAATTTTGCGTAATTTCAAGATGATCGATATCGTTATTGCTATGATACACCGATTTCGTTTTAACAGCAGAGATCGGATAGTCAGGATCATACCAACGGCGGATCGTCGTCGCTCCGACAGACTGGGCCGAGTTAGCCCGAACTCGCCCGATCGACCTCTGCACGCGCTTAACGGAGTCGACGACGTATATATATATGTATTGTGACGTGATTTTTTTGAATCAGCGTCACAAAAACCAAAACAACCGTAACTCGCATAAAAATACCGATTTTTAATGCTGAAGTTTCGCGTTACTGCCTCTCCCAGCGACTTAAGGTACCGTCAAGCTCTCGCTAAGATATCGATCGAGATTTTTGCAGTTTACCTTCTATGTTTTTTGTAATTATTACGAATTCTTTCAATAACGTTCATTATTTCAGTTTAAATTCAAGTTTCAGATTTAGTTTCGTTCAGTATTGCTTTCAGATTTAGTTTATTCCTTTTGCTTTGAGATTTAGTTTACTTCAGTTTTAGTTCAGTTTTGGTCGGGTTCTCGAATTCACTTGGTGGGACAAAGTTAGCAAATAAAAGGCCCAAGTGAAGGAGAGACTCGACGAAGTGTCTTGCAACTACGTTAAAGTCCGGTGCAAACCCGGCACCCTATAGAAAAGTGCAATGCGTTGAGATCAGGCGGAGGTATCGTTTGGTCCAGGCAAGGGTGGTGGAACCTCTTGCGCTGCGTTATAGTTGAGTACAGCCTTGTATCTCACGCATTGACTAAGGGAAGCGATTGCGAAGATTCGTTCAAGTTACCGCGTTATAGTATCGGCTCTCGATTCGATAAAATCATGAGATGGTTGAGAGGGCAGTAGTTATCGATCCAGATCCCGCAAATAATAACGATAATTCATTACGAATTTTCGTAGGCAAAGACAGTCGACGGAGAGCTGCCCTCGAGGCAACTCGGGTCTCTCTCGCGCTCCCGCTACCGTAGGCTTCGGCCTATTGTTCTCGCGCTCGGGCCATCGAGGCATCGGGTGATCGCTGTGTCTCGCTCGCGTTACCGTGGATCCCGCTATCGCTCTCGCTCTCGTGTTCGCGCGTTCGTTCGTCGATTCGTGTGTTTCGCGTGTGCTATCCTCGGTAGGATTCCGAAAGGAATTCTTTCCGAGTCGATAATTCGATCGCTGCGTTACAATTAACGCTCTCGAGTTGGAGTGCATGTGTGTGAGTTCTCGTGGCATCGTCAGATGCAGTTCCCGGTCCTTTTTGGATAAATTACGCGCTTCGGTGAGTTTTTTTTGATTTATCGAAGTTATCGTTCCCGTGTCGCGCTCGTGGTCCCTTGTCTCGCTTCGATCTCTCGATCAGCTGAGTACTCGCGACTTGCGGGCGTGCGATCTCGTGGCTTCTCAGCCAAAATTATTAATTGTCGTTCCCGATTACGATAACGTTGAGATTCTGATCTCCGTTTCCAGTGAGCTATTCTATTGACCTCGGATCGCGACCCTTCTACCACAACCCGCATCCTGAGCAACCGTGCATTTCCGCAACCGTTCGCTCGCGCGAATGCATCGACGTTAGTTCTCGTTCCGTTTAGTTTCCGTTTTGTTGTGTCGTTCGTTTTGTCCCTGCGGAGGTCGTCGTTCCACCGACCTCCAGATTAGTCCGGTTTGGTAATTCCGGCGAAACAAAAATTAACCCTGCGGAGGTTGCCGTTCCACCGGCCTCCAGTTTAGTCCGGTTGTTAATACCGGTGAAACAAAATTAACTGGCGCCCACCGGGACGCCGATGCATGCGCGAGGGTGGACGGCCGAAGGTGCCGTGAGTTTTCGAGTTCGTGTTTTTTTTTTGAGTTTTGATATCGCTCATTTTTTTGAGTTTTGAGTTTTTTTTGTAAAGTTAGTGTTGCGTTCTCGAGATCAAGGAAAATCCGTCACAAATGGCGCCCAACGTGGGGCCACGCCAATAGAATAGCCGTTCCCGTTAATCTCGATTTTGCTCTCGATTTTATTGCTTCGATTTCGATCTGGGGGCAATAAAGTAAAATATTTTTCTCGCTCTCGCGTTATTAATTTAACGCTTTCTCGTCGTGGATGTTCGCACGAACCCACTCGTTCTCGATGACAATTACGCACATGGAACATTTTTTTTAAATGTTTTGTGTGTCGTTTGTCAGCTCTCGGATGTCTGAAAAATTTGTTAAAAAATTTTTCGGTGATACATCAGGCTCCCGATATGCCATGAAGGCATATTTTCGGCAATTTTCGTCATTTTTCGAATTTTCGAAAATGATGAATTTTTCTCGCTCCCGAGCTCGCGCGTCGTACGCGCTGGGGTGGGGGAGATACCGTTAGCCGAGTCCCGGCTGCGATCGGAAGATACTCGAAATTGTGACAAACAATTTTTTGAGTTTCGAGGACTCCGCTTCTCGCTCTTCGCTCTCGATCGCCGATCTCGGAGATACCTCGATCACTTCGTCGGGGACACTTGCCGTGAACAGTCGAGAGCTCCCGTTCTTCGGCGATGCTCTCGATTACGAAGACTCTTCGCACACGCTCGTGACAGCTCGTTCTCGTGCGAATTACTTTGCGCATTCGAATTAATTTTCGATACCGAGCGACGACGGTCCCGCGTCCCCGGTCGACGCCGTCGAGGTCGTGGGGGGAGCGGTGGTGCCGGACGAGGTCGAAGAGGGAGCGGTCGGCGGGCTGCCTTCAGGACCGGTCTCGAGGCCCGTGATCTCCGGTTCGACTCCGGAGGGAGGCTATGGTGGTGGGGGATGGGATGTCGCCATCCCCGAGACTCCCGTGGTCCCGTGCGGAAGGGGACGAGGAACCTGGGGGCTACCCACATGGACGACACCGGCGTGGTTGGTGCCGACGGGACCGCCAAGGGGACGCTCGAGGCTGCGAAATCAGCAGTTGGACTCGTACGATGCGAGGGTGGGCGGAAGAGCCGCACTACTGCCACGTCCGCGCTCGGGACGCACATCGGCGGAGTGCTTTAATTGTCGGAGGTTCGGGCATTTCCGTTCGAGGTGTCCCGAGCCGCTCAGAAAGGATCCCTACTGCTTCAATTGCGGTGCCGAGGGGGTTACCCTTCGCGATTGTCCGCGTTGTAGCGAATGGTGGAGGAGCGCTGGGGGCACCTTCGCGTCGCAAACTCGCGATCCTGCGTATCAGTTGCCGTCTACCGTGCGTCTCCTCGAAATAGAGGATGAATAATCTTATATTATATTGAGTTTTTTTGTTTCGCTTCCCTCCATTTCGCGAAGCCATAGGCAAATAGTGATTGTTTTTTTTTCTTTTTTTTTTGTTCTTTGTACCGGTACCGTGAAAGGGACACGAAATTCCCGCAATTTTTCTTTTTCTTTTATCTTCAGTAAATTTCGAATTTTGAATCTTTTTTTTCCTTTTTTCCCTCTTTTTTTTTATTAACGTACCGGTACCAATGGTCAAACGCCGTTTATTTTGTTCCGAATGGAGGGGGCTCTCGGTGAATAAAGTGTGAAATTTTTGCCACAACTTACTCGTGTCTTTACCCTGTCCCGCTAATCGCTTTCGCTTATGCTTGGTGTGATGCTCGTTGCTTTGTTTTATTTTATTTCATTTTTTTTGTAATGCTGAAAATTCTCGAAATTCCCTGGGACCGTGCCTTTGGCGACTTTAGTGACAGAAAATCTCTGTCCGAAGCGGGGCGGAAGTCTTGCGGTCGGGACGACCTTGTCCGAGGGGGGGAGTAGTTGTGACGCGGGTTTTTATGGGCGTCACAAAAGGATTGTACGAGAGAGTTGTCGGAGCGACGTGCTTCGCCGATTCGGGAGTCCCAGGCAATTTCGAGGACAATTTTTGAGAGAGACGAATTTTTTTATTAATTTGTAGGATTTTTCTTTATTTATTTTTTTTGGTCACGAGGAACGAGGGAAAGCTGAGCCGAGGGCGAGAGGAGAGTTACTGACGAACGGTTAACGGTACCGACCGCCCTGGGCGCAGGAGTCGCAGCTTGGCGGGTTGTACCGAATTTCTTCTTCGGCATTGTTCTGGGCGCAGGATAGTAAGTCGCAGCTGGACAATTGCATCATCCGGTACCGGTATCCATGGGCCTCTTCGCGACAGCTCGGAATAATTCTGGAGCGCGCAACGATTTAATTGGCATCTTTATTCGAATCCTCGCGCTTGCGAATAGTTGCGGGTAGTGTAGCGAGAGATAACGAGGCGCCAGGTACCGGACACCTTAGACGAAATTGCGAGGGGTGGGGAGAGAGAGAGAAGCCTCGCGCTCGAGTAACGAAATTTTCTCGGGGACTCTCGAAATATTAGTGGTGCCGAAAGCACGTGTGCTCCGCTCTCTCTCGTGTACTCCCGAGACAGGATAGTTCGCGGTACCGTTACCGAGGAGAATATCTCGATTTTTCAAGGAAGGAAGGAAGGAAGGGAAACGAGATTATCTTTCCAAGGAATTAATTTGTCATCTTGTAACGGTAAGGCTTTCACTTCCTACGCCCGGACACGTGTGTTATAGTTTATTTCCGTAATTATTGTCGAGCTACACGCGGCTCGGAAGGTTGCCAGGTACCGTCCCAGGCAAATCGGAAAGACTTCTCCCTGGTGCGCGTATTAATTTTTGTGTGAAATTTTTGACAAGGGAGAAGTTGGCCTGAAATAGTTGGACGGCCTCGCGATCGTAGATTCAATAGTCCAGTTTCATTCAATTTTTGTAATTCGGAATTGCCTGTTAGAGTCAATTTTTTTTTTCCTTTTTTTTTGATGATAAAATTCGAGAGATCCACTACCGATAAGTGTGGCGAGCGGTTTATGGGTCCGGACGCGTGTGAGTAATTGTAGACGTACGCGACGGTTTCGGCTGTTCGCCTATGTATCGCGAACTCGAAAAATTAAACGGATCCAGTGCCCGCTTCGCGCCGAGTAATCACGCGGCATAGAATTATTTATTTAGCATCGTTTTCCGACACGTTTTCGGGACCGGTGTGCGCGAGCCGTACGTCGAACGAAGAATATTAGTAGGGAAATTTTATTGTCGTAACTTTTACCAATTCTTATAAAGTACAATATTTTTTTTTTTGGAGTAGAAATTCGAACCGGTGAACTGAGTAGCCGGGGAGAATTTTAGCAGGGACTGTGTTTTTTTTGTGTCGAGTCAAAGGGGTACCGACTCCCCGCTACGAGCTTTCATTGTGAAAATAACTATTGTAGCTACGACGAATAAATCATTTTTTTATTCTTGAGAAATTAACGAAAGTGTACCTCGGGATTTATTTTTCGCAAAGAAATTCGGACCGCCCCTCTACCCTTACGAGCTGCCGCTAGCCGGAAGATTTCGTCGTTTATTGCTGTGAAAAAAAAAAATCCGATCGCGTCGAGCGCAGTGCTCGGCTGGCGCCCATTAAAATAAATAAGCGATCGAGACGAATTTTGTGGCCAGCGGGGTACCGACAATTTTTTTAGCGATCAATTCTTCTTAAATTTTATTTTCGGAGTGAGAGGGTGCCACTCCAAGGAAATTTCGGTCACAGTATTTACTGTCTTTTGTAGCCAAAGCATGAACCCATACACCTCGTTCAAATCGACATCTTGGCGAGATACCTCTAAGAAGGAAGAAAATGCGAACTATTACGGAAATGCCGATCAAAATATCCGTGTTATTCCAACGTCCACGGATTTATGGGGTTTTCACGCCGAACCGAGCTGGGATTCAGAGGAGGAGGAACCACAACTCTTGGCGAATATCGTGGAACGTTTTGCATCGGAAGTTGGACTATTGGACAAAAGAGAAAGTTGTGGGCCAATCAGACGCAGCCGAACGCGTCCCCGGGTCAACATTATCGAATCGTAAGAACAGTTTTTGTATTAATTTAAACATTTTTATTCGTTTCGTTTAACATAGAAGAGTGCCATTTCGTAAAACAGTATTCATGCATTTTACTTTCGTTTTTGTTTACAGAAAAAACTCGAGAAAATGTCAAAGTGCACCGTACGTTCGAAAAGCAAAAAGCTCGACAGACCGAAGCGGCAAATAGTAATTTTCTACTCATCGACCGATCGAATCGAATTAGTACCTGTTTGTATTTAATGTAATCAAATGAATATAAATGTGAGACAGCCCTGTAATTTTAAGTTATAAGATTTTCGTTAATTTTGTACTCATGATAGGAAAAATATTCGACCCAAATTCGTGAGGCGAATATTTGACAAAGTTTTGTACAAATAAAAATGTAAACAATATGGAGCGACTTTCATATATCTATTGTTGAAAACTTTTTTATAAATTGTGTATTCGCGATCGACAAGAAATATTTTTCAAATGAAATGCAACTTCAAGTGTACGACAATTTAAAAAATGTTGAAGGGAAAATTAAAAACGCTATTAAAAACACATTAAGAATCTTCCGTGTACCGGTTTTTTGAAAAAATCCATGAATCTTGTATTCGTGATAAACAAAAATTTGACACAGTTAAAAATGCTTGACAAATTTTGATTCTTCAGTAAAAAGAATTTTTTACGTTAATCATTAAATATGAACTCAGGTAAACTTTATTTGAAAGATTCTTCAGGAATTTTCTACTCGCTGTAGAATAAATATTCGATCCGAATTCGTATAATGATTATTTGACAAACAATTTTGTAAAAAAAAATATTAATAAATATGTAGCAGCTTCCATGTGCGTATTATTCGAAAAATCTTACATAAATGTTGTCTTCGTGGTCGACAAAGAGAAATGAAAAGTAAAAAGGAAACGTGAATTCACGTGCACAAAAATTCAGATCATTTTCTCGTAAAAATTAAGAGCATAGTAATGAAGAACACATTGAGAAACTCCCATGTACCTATCTTTTAAAAAAGCCATGCACCGTGTATGTGTGTTTGATTGAAAAATTTGAATACTTTAAAATTCTGTGATGAAGTACACCGGACATCTCACCGGAGGCTCGGTGTCCAGGTGGACGGGGCCGAGTTTGACGGAAGTTGCCTTCAAGAAGAGGTTCGTATGGTGTGCGAGAGAGATAACGCGATCGGAGTGTTTCACCTCCTTTTAAGAGTCAGAAAATAGCCGGAATATTTGAAGAATAAGCGTATAGAAAATAATTCGAATGTGAATTTGGAAAACCTCATAGGAACATAGAGAGCTGAAGATTGCGGATCATCGATTTTTTAATCGACACAACTGTAATGAATGCGCGCCAATATCTCTCTCTCTCTCTCTCTCTCTCTCTCTCTCTCTCTCTCTCTCTCTCTCTCTCTCGTCTATTGCCTCGTCTCCAGCCAAGCAACTTCTCCAAAAAATTGTTCCGACGCAATTTATACGAGAAGTTTCGACCAACAAAGGTGAATGTAAACCAACAATTTCTCATTATGACCAACCTGCTCGACTAATTCCATACAATGTTCGGTCGGGCAAGATCGGCCAAATTCGGCACCGTCCAACCAAGCGCCAAATCACTGGTGCGGCGTTCGGTGAACTTTATCATAGCATTTTGAAGTATTCATCTTTTTTTTTGCCGATCCCGAATGCAAGATTCATATGATTTTTAAATAACCGGAACATGGAAGATTCTCAATGTGTTTTTAATGCTGTGTTTTATTTTATTTTTACGCTAAAATTTATAAATCTTCATGCACTTGCATTCGCGTTTAATTTTTTTATTTTCATTTCTTTCTGACGAACGCAAATACAATATTTATGAAAATTTTTTCGAAAAATAGACACATTGAACGGCTAAATATTCGTTACATATTTTTTCATTCATACGAAATAGATTGCCAAATGTTAATCACATGAATTCTGGGCTAATATTTTTTCTATTACGAGTACAAAATGTATGAAAAATCTTTCGTGTATATGTTACCTGAGATTATATTTTATACTCATATCAAGAGGCGCGGTAGCGCCTCGACGCCAAGTACTGAAAAAAAGTACAGGGCGTCACGCTACTGTGTATAGCTACGCCAATATGCCGGAAGTGTATAGTGCGTGCAACTTTGGATCGATATATCTTCGGAATGTAATAATGTAATAATAATAATGTAATTTTCAGTCAATCTTTCGAAAGTGCCTAGTTACCATTCAATTGGTTTAGCATATTTTGAGATATCGCGGTCGGGAATTTCGCAGGGTCCAAACGATTATAAAGTGTCCTGTCCCATATATATATATATGTCTACGTCTACATCAGTTCATCGAAAAATTTGCCTGGTGGCGCGCTCGTCGCCACAGCCAGCGCAGCTGTCAGTTGTTATCGTCGGCACGTATTTTTACGGCGTGAACATTTTATCGAGTTCTTCCGAAAATAATAATTATGTATTGCGTATCGTGGTTTAGTGTCTCGACGCGAAGAAAAAAATTACGTGTTGCGTGTTATTCGTGTGATTTTATATCGATTATAACTTTTCTTTGCGATCTCGAACAACATAACCGGCAATCATCAAGGGGAATATGTGACGTGCCGTTCGCCTGGTTTTGTATTGAATTAATTTTGTTCGATCTACATTATCCGATCCTTCGAAATTATATATACATATGCGAATGAAATATGTGGAAGATGGAGAAATTGAAGATTCATCTTTTGTTGCAGCGGCAAGTCGTCTTGAGACAAAGAATAGGAAAGTCTAAGTCAAGGAGACGAGAAAAATTTTCACCCCTACCGACCATTGATAAACATGTTTCTTGATTTTTCTCGACTTGCAGAGCATCGTGTACTTCGATGTCCCCGGTATCGAGTTGGCGAGGTACTCTCGCTAACGACAATATGCAAATAACTCGATGCCGGGACCATCGACAACGAGTCGCTACAATAACAACGCGGCGACGAAAAAATATTACCATTTCAAAAAGATGTGAAATTTCCCAAAATACAAAAAAAAGGTACTCCATGTACTTAAAAATCCAATTGGCAAATATTATTTAAAAAGAAGAAAATTTTATAGGCCAAGTATAAAAAAAAAAAAAGGATTCCATATGACAGAATATATTGTTTTTCTTGCAAAAAATTGCTGTAGAAAATTGGCGTTCCAGTGTTTGCAAGCGTCACGATAATCCACTGGCATTGAAATGCCAATTTTTTACAGCAATTTTTTTGCAAGAAAAAACAATATATTTTGTCATATAGAATCCTTTTTTTTTTGTTATACCTGGCCTATAAAGTGTTGTGCTTTTTTTAAATAATATTTGTCAATTGGGTTTTTAAGTACTTGGCGTACTTTTTTTTTTGAAAATAATATTTTGGGAAATTTATATTTAATACCAGAAATTGTTTTTAAAAAGAATGAAAATGTGTTAAGCGTTCACACAAAGAAATCCATATCAAGATGCAAGACGAATAAATAAAGTAAATATTTCGGTCTTTCGACTGCTTGCACGATAATAGTCGTGAGGTAGTAGAGAATATGAACAGGTTTACAAGCTATGTAGAATATCATTAGTATAAACCAGCACCAGTGGTTTAGTGGTTAGCGTACACGTCTAGTAATGTCGGCGACCAGGAGACTCGAGTTCGATCCCCGATTCGGCCGAAGGTTTATTCTAGTCTTCCCATATGTCCCATATTTCCTATATTCCTATACGTCCTATAGTTGACATTTTTTGTAAATGTATATGGTATCGGGAAATCAATAAAATTCGGAAACTAATTTACCGACTGTCGAATATTATTAGTATTAAGATTGTCGGTAATCCATAGAAGGCTCCAGGGAAAATTATACGACCAATCACAGCACCGGGAATTTATTAGAAAAATATTAGTGCTAAAAGATGGCAGAAATGTATAGAGGGCGCCATGGAAAATCAGTCGGCCAATAAGAGCTCGGGGAATTTCTAGTCGACCAGTCACGGCTCGGGGAAAATGAGACGGCCAATCACGGACCAGAGAATTTCCCCACCCTCTCTCTCATTGGTCCCTATAACTCAGGGGGGCGCGACTTACGGGGCCCTCAGGGTGGGGAGGGGACCACAGGTGGTGGGGGAGAGGGGTGGGGGTAGACGGTGGTGGTGGGGGTTGGCGCCAGTGGCCGCGTGGAGGGGGTAAATCCTGTCTCCCTATAGCTGTACAATACTACTCCGCGGTACCCGAGAAATCGAAAAACTATAGAACGAGAGTCCGCCGGAGGAACATATTATATTTTGCAGGATTCCAGCATCGCTTGTAGACAATACGAAGCGCGTGACGGGCACGCGACGGGAGAGACACCGCGAAGACGTTATGACGAATCGCCGAATTATCGGTAAGCGAGGAGTTTTTCCCCCTTCCGCTCATTACCATAGTACGGGCGAGCGACCATCACTCTCGTGCACCGCGTCGTTTACGCAGGAGGTCCTGTCGCATTATTTAGAGCTAACAAAAGTGAGCGTCTCTCTCATAGAATTGTGAAAGTATCAGTTCAGGATAGAGTCAGACTGATAGTCACAGTTAGGAGTATTCCGTGAAACTCGTGCTGAAAGCTCTGTGAGGGAGAAATACGAGTATTCGACGACGAAAATCCGATCTGCTGGAGACGAAAACGCCGTGTCGACGGCCGAGGGAATTTCCGATCCGAGGATAGCTAGAAGGAAGCCCCGTGGGCAATCGTTACGCGAACGAAAAATTAATCCGGTAGGTGCACGCAGTGCACATCATTTTTGATTATTCTTTTGCCAAGAGTGCCGATCGCAGAGGACTTTCTCGCCCATACTCGGCAAAATATTCGGTTAAGAATTCTCTAAAAAGTCTCGAAGCGTCGAGCGATTATCGTGCGTCACGAACAATAGATTTTATGTAGAGTCTCGCGAGTAAATGTTTTTGTGTGGAAAATCGACGATCGAATATCGTCGATCGTAAAATTGATTGTGATTTGGAATTGAATTGAGAAAAGGAGGCGAATAAACGACGATATTTAGTGTTTTAATGTTACAAAAAATTTGGTGTCGTTATTCATTTGTTGTACCCCGAATATCACAGGTATTATCGAAAGAGGTATTGTGCAATAGTGGAAGTATGCAGGCGACACGTGAGGCGCGATCGCCGAAACCGAACGCCTCGCGAACGATTGAGCAATCGACGCATCGAGCGCGCGACTCTCAATCGCGGTCAAGTAATGCAGCGCGTCAGCAGTTACCGTAACGCGGAGCCTCCAAATTCTCGAACAGAATCTGGAGCGTCAAATAATAAACAACAGGCATCGAAAAGCGGAGATTGTCGCAATATATCCGGTGGTCGCAATATTACCGATTATCGCAATAATGCTTCGTCTTTAAAATTATGTTGACACGCTCGCTCCGTATATATCGATACGAGCGCGAGCATCAGACAGTCTGGAATGACTCGTGAAACAAGGGGGTCCGATTGACTCCTGAAACTGTGCGTCTGGTCCAAGGGATTCGAGCAAGGAATCCAAGTTGAAAGTATAATACGTGATAGCGGGTCGAACCTGGGTACTATCAAAGAGTGAGTTATGTTGTAAAAGTGAAATAGAGAATCGTTCAGTAAGCGATACTGATTTACGAATTGTACGTGATTATTGTGAATTAATCTGAAAGCAATACTGAATGACGAATGGTATTCGATTGTTAAACTGTTCTGTTGTTTTTCTACATCAATAAATATCATCTTTATCTACGTTCAGTGGTTCTCACTGGAGTTCTAACTCCTAAACTGGTACAATCCCGTTTATTATTTCGGGTTAAAATCCCAACCTTCGAGCACGGAGTGATCAACCGGGTTTCGGCGGTACAACACATTGGATAAAGGATTTATGTGATTTTTATTAATATAAAAAGTATAATTATACGAAGATTAGCTTTAGCACGTACAATGTGTCTGCAAAATATGATACTACGATAATACATTACTAATACAATACTTCACGCGCAAAATATATGAAAAAATATTGTATTTAACGAACATAGAATAATCACAATATCAAGAGACGCGGTAGCGTCTCGACGCCAAGTACTTTAAAGTTAAAAGTCCGCGCGGTGAAACCGCGCGCGTCGAGCGCTACCGTGTCTTTATACGCCAATATTGAGCCCCCTAAACTTTGACATTTTTTTCTCGGAAACGAGACATCGGATCTAAATTCTAAAGACACTTTCATTCAATTCAATTCTTCAGAGATTTTTTCGACTATCAGCTGTTTGTCCGATGTCCCATGACCTGCATGTTGTGTTCGTGCGTCCATGCGTGTGCCGTGCATATACAACGGTATAAGCGGAACGAACGATCAGCTGCTATCAATTTCTAAGTGTCAGTTCGTGAATACAGCAAATAGTAATATCACACTGAGTGATCGAAAAGAAGGTTAAGTACAGGTTATTTATAATTTCATTTTTTCGCGAAAATTAGTAAAAAAAAAAAAGGACCCTCTCGTGCGGTTAACAAAATGCGTCGTTCGTCTGATAAAATTGTTCAAATAATCGCGGACGAGAGGTCATTTTAATTGATAAATATTGTGCGTGTAATACAAGAAAAATTGTGTCATGCGGATTCTTAACGTTATCAAGTAATAAAACATTTTTTTTGAATAAATAATAATAGAATAATAAATT
Source organism: Buathra laborator (assembly GCA_934046635.1). Lineage (NCBI taxonomy): Eukaryota > Metazoa > Arthropoda > Insecta > Hymenoptera > Ichneumonidae > Buathra > Buathra laborator. Next base: position 348,291 of record OW203899.1, on the reverse strand, counting down.
TAAAAAACGATTGAAATAAAAAACATTTTTTTGCAAAATATGTAAAAAATGTCGCCAAGTAGTTTAAATAGTTTTGTGAAAATAAAAAAACTCGTAAAATAGTCAAAAATCATCTGAGCCAAGTGAAAATAAAAAAAAAAAACTTGGCTAGTCGTTAGAATACAAATAAATGTAGTTGCATCGAAAGTAAGGACGAGTAAAGTTTTTTTTTTTATTTTCACTTGGCTCAGATGATTTTTAACTATTTTACGAGTTTTTTTATTTTCACAAAACTATTTAAACTACTTGGCGACATTTTTTACATTTTTTGCCAAAAAATGTTTTTTTATATATTATTACATGAGAAACAGAAGCACGTAGCCTAGGCAATGGTAAAAGGGCTGTGAAAATAATACAAAAAAATTGGACATGAAGTAGTTGCTACTGGCATTTAGCAACTCGTGACTTTCTCATCCGAGTTGTTTATGGTGTGAAGTTAGTATTGTGTTGATATTTATTGTTTTACCGGACGAGTTCAGTTTTCGAAACCATCTATTTTTGTCCTCATAATTGTAACTCAAATTTTGTGAAAATTTTGTTGATCGCTTACAATCAGCGTGTGCCGCTGAAATGTTTGAACATTATGTTACAAATCATAGGTGGCGAGTCGAACTTTTGGCGTCGATCACGCCTCTCGCAGTTGAAGATCGACCAACAGACGTTACCTCTAGAAATAGCAAAAGTTTGACAGTTCGCGATGTTTTCCGTAATTTGTATTTTTCTTTATTAATGTTATTGAGAAATGTAGTGTGCACATTTTTAGTTAACAATTCGATTTTTTATTGCAAGTATGATTTTTATTGCAATGAAACACGGTGTATGTGATAAAAACTGTGTATGTCTGTATAACCTCAAAAACTTTTTATTTCACGTGTCAAAAAAATCTGATTTCCAATACCAAACTTAGATTGTATATGTTGAACATGTGTACGAAGTTTCATAATTTTTATTAATGTCTGTACAAAGTTATTGTGCTTACACCAGAAAATTTGATATATATGTACTGTGACGTGAATTTCCAATTCCCGTACACAAGTCTGGCCCCAAGCACCCAACTTCCTCTCACCGCCAAGGCAATATGAACCGCGAACCCACGACGAGATAGAGTCTCACTACTCGGGGCACCGTGGGCGCCAGGTACTAAGTACCGCCGATCAACAATCGGCTTTCAATTTGGGTACCCCGAATTGAGAATAAGCCCCCGTACGGTGAGGTGACACATGAGGCCACAGAGACACGACTAGCGCAGCCCGCCTGGGAGACATAGGGTAGAGGGGAGTGGACGAGCGTAGTAACGCAATTCCTCAATAATTTTAAACAATGTTTATTGCAAGAACGTTAAGATAGACCCTGAACAGACATCCGGGGAAAACATAATAAGTAAGCAAAACAACAAAATATTCCGCGAGGAAAAACCGCCTCGCTAGGTGGTAATAAATAATTCCCGTATCCGGTAAAAGACCGTAAACCTACGCGGGTAGGTGTCGGTCGTGAAAGAATAGTCAATGGAGGTGAAAAATCATCAAATCCGGTGTAATTAATTAAGTCGCCGATGTGAGATAGCGGTAGATAATTTTCGCATAAAGCGCTAGTTTATAGCAGTAACCGGGTATGCAGCCGTCGTAAAGTAGAACGACAATGGCGGCGACAAATAATCGAAATCAAATGAAATTAATCAATTTTACACCGTTAGATAACAATAGATAATTTCTGTTCGACGCGCGAGATCGTAGTAATAACCAAGTAGGCATCTGTCGTAAGGTAGAACGACAATGGCGGCGAGAATTTATCAAATTCAAATGAAATGAATCAATCTGACATCGTTAGATAACAATAGATAATTTCTGTAAGATGCGCGAGATCGTAGCGGCAACCGGGTAAGCAACTGTCGTAAGGTAGAACGCCAAAGGAAACGAAAAATAACACAATGCAAATAAAGTTAACCAATTACACACTGTTAGATAACACTAGATAATTTTGTATGACGCGCGAAATCGTAGCGGTAACCGGGTAGGTAACTGTCGTAAGGTAGAACGACAATGGCGGCGAGAAATAGTCAAATACAAATGAAATTAATCAATTAAACGACGATAGATAACTTCAGATAATCTGCGGTATAATCTTAACTATAAAGAACATTATCAGAAATTTGAAACTTGTATAACCACGAAATAATAATACGACTGCCAGTCGAATAGTAATAAGAGAAAGTTACTCACGAAATAGTTGAAGCAGCAAATTAATAGATAATCTCGACACGAAAATCTTTATCGACCAGGGGTGAGCCGATCACAGCACTTAATGCACCAACAGATAATTATCACTGTCATACTTAATGAAAATAACCCTCATAGGTCACTAGCGGCGAACCGATTCGCAAAAGACAAACAATTATTGACGCGGCATAAACAGCACTGCACTGAAGAACGTTATCTATACTCCTGATAATCCGCGAAATTGTGATCGGCTACTGCACAGGGGTAAGTGAGATAACGGGCCCACCCGTCTATCTCGAGTCGGTGATACTCGTAGTACTTGTCGCTATGCCGGTCAATCCAGAATTGAAGATCGATGTTCATCGATCGCTTATATACTGTCCTGGATTGACGTCACAGTTCAAGGACTCGTGCGTCAATCAACTCCTAGAAATTACGCACGACGTCTCTATCTCTCTCACTCTACCGGGCTGGAGTTCTCTCAATCTAACATATGGGATTTCGATACCCTTTTCGTTACAAGACCCCTTCCCGTGCCGTTTACCCTGTTTTTAAATGTGTTTTTCCTATCTAGCCGCCGTATCCCTTGACCGGAGGTGTATCCCTTAACCCTTCTGGTTTATTAATTACAACAACCGAATTTAAACGAAAATTAGTTGCAAAAACCCCTTCCTCTAAGGAGCCCGGAACGAACGATTACAACGGAGGGAGACCTCCCTCGTGAAGGGGAAGCGTCCTACGCCCTCGCGGTGGGTCCACTGCGATACTTTAACTGCACCCCGATGCATCTACCCGTCCGTAGTCCCACTAGTGAGGCGCCTCTTCGTGGGCCGTGAAATTCAGCAACTAATAAGGGATGGTAAAGCCTTTGCTGCCAAGACATGGGGAAATGGGCGACTCGTTGTCTCGGCCATTGTACCACGTTTCCCCAGCCATCCGATCCGCAAATTCTCTTATTCAAATTTGCTCGTTGTATAATTAGATAATTGATAATCGAATCCCCTTGGATTTAAGCTTTCAAATTATAGATTACACCCCACCCCCCGGCTCGAGATTCGGCGGTGATACCACTGATCGGAATATTCTAAAGTTTGAGAATATTCTTGGTTTAACAAATGATCGATGTCGATACGCTTAATTAAATATCGACTGGCAGCGTGCACATTTTGAGTATTATTATAAGAAATTAATTAATTAGAGGACGATTTTAATCTACGATTTTAATACTATTTACTGGTTAGTTGAGTTCTGAACGACCGGCTCGACGTGCGGCGTAGAATGGGTCGTAAATCCGACCCCCTACCCATTGCCTCCCCGTGCGGGTGGCGGGACGGGCTTGTCACGTCACAGTACAGGCAGATAAACAATTTTCTGGCGTAGACACAATAACTTTACGTAAACATTTTCTATCCCTGCGAAACTTTCAACATATCGTCTACATGTGCGGTATGAGTTTGGTATTGAAATTCAGAGTTTTTCTTCCATATATAATAGTTATTTTTTGATAAGTTTTGGTACTTTAACATTTTTTTAATTTTTAATTTTGCACATCGCTGGTAAATAACTACTAAATGCGGAGGAGAAACTCTGAATTTCAATACCAAACTCATACTCCGCATATAGAATTTTATGTTCAAAGATTCGTAGCGATAGAAAATGTCTGCGGAAAGTTATTGTGTCTACGCCATAAAATTTGATACGTACGTACGGACGGACAGACATCTGTGGAAAAATCTTTTTTTGAACTACTTTTGAGCAAAAAAAACTATTCGGGTCATGAAATATGATAGATTGGGGTACAATTATGAGGACAAAAGTGAGAAAAGATTTTTTTTTCATTTTATCATATTGAAAAGAGTTATTTAGTCCATAAATTTGGCGTTATTTTTTCTCGCGATTACAATACTTTTTCTTTTTCATACTTCGTATGGATGAGAAAGTAAAAATTGAAAACATTGAAAATACAAATCAATTAATTTGTTCTTTTGCAAATCGGTGCTATATTCGCAGTAATATTTATTTGCCGATGCCACCGTATTGTGACACATTGATTACATTAAACACATTGATTACACACATCATTTATTACAATGATTACTTTTTAACACGTTACGGAACAGTTACCACGAGGAAAAATAACACAAATCGAATTAACAGTACAAAACCGTCGCCGCGACGATAATGCAAAAAAAAAAACGTAGCGAATCGAAACCAAATTTCACAGACTCCAGTCTGCAACAGAAAATTATTTTCATTCGAACTGCGAATGCGGGCTCAACTTTTTCAAAAGTGAATTTCTGAAAACATTAAAATCTTACTATAGTGGTGCTGCCCGTTGAATCATGGCGTTGCACATCTATGTGGCCTTTCCGTGCTCCGACCGAATATGCCGCAGCATGTTTTTTCTGAATGTGAAATTTTTTCCGCATTCGTCACATGCAAACTGAAAAAATGGTTATGTATATAAAAAAATTCACATTTTTTAAAAACTTCCGACTGAAAGAAAAGTTGTTGAAAAACACGCCTTTAAAAAGTATAAATGAATTCTGAAGTTAGTATTAGGGGCGCTGAGTCACATAAACATAAAAAAATCGATCTTTAAAAAAAAAAAATTCTGACGTCTGTTGTACTATCTGCACGGCAAACTTCAGATCAAAATTCCTAAAATAACCGAAGTTATGAGCGTTTAAGTGAGAAGAAAAATAATGATTGCATGAAAATTAACAATACAAAAAAAAGACAGTAAAATAATTTTAAAAAAATGCCGTTAGAAGAAAAAATAAACGATGTTAAAATTGCATTCGGGAGGTAACGATTTACCGACCTACGGTGATTACGTCTAATCGATGAGAGTCAGATTACGCTGCTACTGCGCTTCATTGAGTCTACGATCAACAGACGTACTGCAGCAGCGATGATTATTATTCGAGTGTCAAAAACGCGTAAAAAACTTTGTGTTTTATTCATGTACCCAGTCGTGACAGTTTTGTCCAATAAACGCTATAGATTCTTTATTTGTAGCGGAAATAGTGAAAACGATATTTTCGAAGTGATACTAACGCAAAATAGTGAAAAATCTCGTTTTTTAACCTCCTTTTCAAACGTCATTTGACGTAACAGTATTTCCTTTTTTTCAATTTTTAGATTTTTTTTATCATAAAGTAAAGTGTCCTTATCATAGACTCTGTACTATTTTTGCTTTTTTTATATCTTTATTGTACAAAAACTTGGAGAGAAGTTTTTCCCTCGTCTTGGCGTTCCACCATCTCGAATCTGTCTGAACGATTTCTTTCATACGCTCGCCTCAACCATACTTTCATTTTCTTCCGGGTAACTCGCGCGCCGGTCCCCTATTTTACCGACCATCGACTGTCGATCTATAACAGTAAGGTGCTTTTCTTTCAATTATCTTTATTTTAATGTGAAAAAAAAGGTTTGTTTCATATGCGACGACAAAAAAATGAATTATTTTTAAGGAAGTCATGAAAGTCGATTATTTTCAAGTCTCTTCAAAATTCGTTTCTCGACATGAATAGATTCATTCGCTTGCCGCAGGTTTCAGAGAGAACGACTGCACCAATTTTGGTATTCGACGGCTTATTTTCTTCGTAACAAACTATGTTCGGTCCAAAACCTGCGACAAGTGAAAAAAGTTTGACTGTGTCCATTTCTGGCACGATACACTATAAGGCTCCAAAAAAATCCAAGGAGATACTCTAACGTAAATATATTATGGAGATAAAATCCAATTTTCATTAATAGTAATAGATACCGAGACAAAAATTGTTGTTTTTCATTTTTTTAGGTCACTCAGTCCCCTTAATCGATATCGACAATTATTTATTGTTGTGCTATTTTTTCCTTCTATGCTAATCAAACTTACCAATACAAAACGATTTATTCTTCGGTCTATCCTTTTAACAGGTGTTCCCCGCGCCATCTGTTTTTTTTTTTTGTTTTGTGAAGATTACTGTTGAGAGAAAAATGAATATTAACACATTTACTTGTATTGTTTCTAAACTTATCCCTATCGGGTCACAGATGGCGTTTTTACTTACGACGATGAACCGAAGGATAGCTCCTGGCATCTCGATTGGCATACCCGACCCGTGCGGCCTTTCCTTGATGACATTTTTTTCTAAACAGACGAGTAATCGGTTTAATTATTTATAAACAGGCCGAGCACAATTGCAGGAGGATTCCTTGTTGGCTCTTCGGATTTTCGGCCGTCAATTCCTGGACCTTGGTACCAATTGACAAGGAGTTGGCCAATTGATCCAAGAGCGGTTCCGCTAACACCCGCTCGACCGGAAGCTGGATCATAAAGCATTGAATAAAGTGAAACAATTGACTTTCGGATAAACGATCGACTTCTCGATGCGAATAATAACGCGCAGTCGTGATTTTGACTTCTTACGAGAAAAACGTGTAAAGATTGTGACCAATTTTTCCTCTTCCTCTCCGTCACAAAAGACGCGATCGGCGTCGCTCGATCTTGGGCGCCAGCCGCGGGGAATTAAAAGAAATCCCCGCGACAAATTTTATTTCCCGAGGACGAGCGATCGCGCCAAGGCTCGGCCAGCGTCAGCCCCGCGATAAGGTAGAGTGGGAGGGGTTCTCGCGGGAGAATAAAACCAGCGGACACGTGATGCGAGGTTAACAATTGAAATTTATTTTTTTTCCTTCCCTGTTTCGCTAAACATCTCCAAATGAACTATCGTTTCAACATCAAAAGCGCGCGGAGTCGAGAAGCAACAATACCGCGCGAGCCTCTACTTTTCCTGAACAATCGGGCGAATAATTCGTCGCGCCTACAAAAAAAAAACAAAATTTCTCGCGCGCGACGAACAATTTCTCGCGCGTGTCTCTCGCGCTCCGACTACCAACTTAAATATTCAATAATATTCATGACTCAACACAATCATAAATTCGTGATCTTGAATTCTTCTATAATTCAATCAAATGTTAACAAATGCTACCCGATGGGCGCGTAACGAACGAAAATAACATCGATGAATAACGGTCTCCACAAGGACGCTACGCCCTTGACAAAAGTCGTTACGCGCTAGTTTCCCTACGCGAACCCAAGCTCGGATTTAGCAAAGATTTAATTAAAAAAACAAATTTCACTCGAACAAAATAATCTCGCCCTCCAGAACGAGTTGATCCAGAAATACTAAAGTAACTAATAAATATCAGAGATTAACCAATTTCTCCCCGATTAGAAATTTAGTAACCGCGCACGCTTTCTTCGAATTTTCGGACAACGCAGTTCCCCGGAAAACCGCGCGATCGTTTGAATTGCGCGCACGGCTAGATGGAGCGTCGTAAGAGCGCAATGGGAGCTCCTCCAGCGCGGTGAGAGAGGTGAGCGCTGATCCAGCGACGGGCGAGGTTGTGGGGCCTCCACTTCGTGCTTCGGCACGGGGTAAGTTGTGTAAATGGCTCTCCTATAGCCGACGTCGCTCGTGCAAGTACCTTGCCGGTTGGAAGTTCGCGGCGCTGACGCGAAATCCACCTCGTTTCGACGTTGAGGCGCGCTGGAGCGACGTAGCGACGCCCGCGATGGGCTGCGCGCTCTTGGGAGCGCTCGCTGGCGAGGACCTTGACGCCGATATTTCGTTGGTCGCGACGGTTTCAACCGTCGCGCGTGCTCGGGAGCGAAAAACAAAATAAAAAAAAAAGACGAAAAATTAGTTTTTGGTTCTAAATTCTAAATTTGCCCTGTCTGTATATTCTGGAGGGACTCCTCCCGGAGGAAAGATCGTCGCGTGTCGCGCCGATCCGTGCGCCTTTGCCTATTTTCCGTTTTTGTGACGGGATGTGGAAAAACCACGTCACAAGATATCTTGATATAACCTTGATATCTTTATACATATAAACGGAAGTCGAGGTTTTTCATGTATGTTTGTCTCATAGGCACTCACACACACTCACAAACACTCACAGACACTCACAGATATTCACAGACATTCACACACACTCACACTTGTTTGTTTTTCGTAAACGTTATTTCAGCTCGTACATTCTGATGTCTAAAGACCGGACGTACCTGATGCGGATAATTTATATTCTGCACGCGAGAAATTTTAAGGGCGTTATCTCCCAGCCCTGTACGTGGAACCAGAGACTGGAACATTCCATAAAACATTTAAAAAATGCAACTGTAAGTCTCCGAGATTTTTAGGGATCACGCTTTTTCAAATTTCCTCACCCAAATGTACGCCAGCCTCCGCAGAAATTGATAGCGATAGTCGTCGATCTCGGTTAGCGTGAATAGCGCGCGAATATCGTCTTCGCAGTGAATAAACACGCGCCTCAATATGTCCTAAAAGTAGATTATATCAAAATTATTCATTTATTTAATACAGGCTTACTAGTGTCGCATAGCAATACTAAAATAATACAGTAGTATTATATCACTACGCTATTATTTTTCTTAGAATGATTTTACATACGTTCGATAGCCGGGATATAAAAAGGCACTGGTGAAGCCCGCATGCATTCACCGACTCTTGTCGAAGCGCTTTTAAATGCTAAAAAATCATATATTAGTGAACCTTATTGCCTCAGGATTAACCACGTTGTTCCAAAATCTATATACAAAATTCAACATATTCAAGACTGTAAACATACCCCGATTCGAATCACCATCACCAGAATCTGGTCCATTACCACATGTTCGAGAAACTAGAATAACCTTGTTGTACGCCGGCCCGCCGGCGCACATTTTTCCGCTCGTTCCTCTTGCAAATCTGAAACAAACAAAACACGTTAAAAAATGTAAATATTAATTTAAGCTTAAATTAAGTATCCAACCTTTACCTTTACCTTCGTACGTTTCCTTTCGTCCCTCGGTGGCTCCAGCGTCGCGTCGTCCCTCGTCGTCGCCCCGTCGTCGATTCCACCGTGGAGTCCTCGAACCTGAAACAAAACAAAACACACAAATTAATTAATAACGCGTTTTATATAGTTTTTTGACATAAATTACATACTAAAACTTACCTGTCGGAATCCATTGCTGTCCCTCGAAGTCCACGATTCTCGTCGTCCTGTCGGCCCTTGCGGCATCTGAAACATAAAAAAAACAAGTAAATTAATATACAAAAACATTAAAATACTTACCCGAATCGATGATTTCCCTCGACGCGGCGCGAAATCCATGGAATTCCCTCGGCGAAACGCGACGTCGCGAGGGTAACCTAAAAACGTCACGCGCGAAAATACTTCAATTATTACGACGCGTCAAACGCATGACACGCCGTAATTCGCGCACACAAAATTCACAAATAATTCGCGCACTCGAACTTTTCACTCGCACAAACGAAAAAAAAAAACACTTTTCCCCGCAATTCACGAAACTTCGCGAATCGACGACGCGAAGGTAACTTATCGAAGGATCGCGCAGATCCCCGTACGTTCGCGAAACTCCCGAAACTTCGCGAAGCGACACGAGGCGACGCGCTCGAGGCACATCCCCACCACCGGTCCGGCGCGTGCGCGAACGTTCTCGAATGCGCCGAGCCGGGTATATAAGGGACCGCTCCTCACAGAAGGAGATCAGTCTCTCGAGCTGCGAAGTCCGAGCAACTGATCTCCAGCTGCAAAAGCTGCCTACAAAGACTGCAAAGTCTCTCTCCGAATAAAAGACTGCAAAGTCTTTCTCTCTTCCCTTTTTTTCCACAAATTGCTGCAAAAGCAATTATTCTTTACTGCAAAGTAAAGAATCCTCACACCTTTACACCTACACTCTCAAATTCGCAATTACGCGCCTTACATCCCGCCACCTTTGGCACCGACGGCCAGTCGGCGTCAACCTGCTGGAGAGCTGAATAAGTCAATACTCAGACGAACCGAATCGAACCGAACCAATTCGGTTTACCGAATTGTTTTACATTATTTAAACGAATTATTTTCAAATAGCAACAACATTTTATTATAATTAATTTTACTAAGTTCAACTGCTCATTTTAAAAAAAAAATTAATTTTACCAACAAGAGGAAAAAAAAATAATAATAATAAGAATTGTTGCAACCGAATTGATCGATCTCGGGAACAATAAACGAGCGGAAGTAATAAATAAAACGAAATAAACGAAACGGGAGCATAATCGACATAAAATAATTTTCGCTCTCGAAAGAAATTTTGAACGTTCGAATCTCGAGAGCGGCTATTGTCGCGAGTCCGTGTCGTCAAGCGACAGCGTGCGAGCCGTTGGCGAGTCGAGTCACCTTGCGCGCTGAGTTCGCGCTGTGTTTACGTTCGCGAGTGACGAGAGCCGGTCAGTCGAAATACTGTATACTGTTGCGAAGCTGGTAAATCGAATATTCGGATTTTCGTGAAATATTATTTCGATCTTCGTTCCCGGAATTTTAAAGGTATCGCGTTGCGGTAGTATTGTATATTGGTGAATCGTGTATCGCGCTGGTGTGTGTGCGCGTGCATAACCGCCTCTCGAGATCTCGCACGTCGAATCAATAGGAGAGCGTCGCGTCGCGTCGCACGTGGTTTCTCCCAGTGCTATCGAATTATACCGAGAGAGATGTCAACGCACAACGAAGAATCGGTGGCACCGTTTGCTACCGAATTATTGCGCGAAGAACTACGTGCGAAGGGTTTGTCGGACGAAGGTGACCCTTTTAACACTCGCGGACCGGGAATGGCTCCCGTCGCGGATAACGCCGATCGAGGCGCAGATGACTATGCTCCCCCAGCCGCGAATGTATCAGCTCCCGCGGGAGCAAACAATCAAGAGGTGAGAAATCATCGGTTGATACCACAAGGCCCACCGCCGCCACTCCCGCCTCGGAATAGGCATCGTGTTGCTGACTTCGCGATAGGTCATCCAACGATACCTCAGGCTCCTCCGGCATTTCACTCGTCTCCACTGCATACCCCGCGAGATACATCGCACAATAACGTATCGGCGATGGCCGCGTATGAAATAATGCGAAAGTGGACTTTAAAATTCTCAGGAGCGCGGGGGGAGGATGCCGAAGCTTTTCTCATTTGAATTCAGAAGGGCCGCGCTCTCGTACCGATAAACGACGAAGCATTTTTCTCTTGTTTACCGTTCTTTCTTTCGGGCGAATGTGCGTGGCGTCGACGATTCGGAGATCCCGATTTTCAGTTCGCGTTACGCGAGGAGATTTTACGTCGAACACAAGGTGAGGACGAACAGTTCTCGGATTATCTGACGTGCCTCCGTGCTCTTTTTGATCGTGTCGTTCCGCCGTTTACTTCCGAAGAGCAGCTCAGTTACGCGTATCGGAATATGCTCCCGCGGATTCAAATCGCCGTTCAACGTCAGACGATCTCGACGTTCGAACAACTCGAAGTTCTTGCGGTGCGGATAGAGCGCAGTTATTTATCGGAGCGCTACTATCGACCTCCTCCACCGCCGGAACGATCTCTGTTTCCCGATTTGGCGTATAGGGCCTCCAAAAGTTCTGCGAGGCCAGCGGGAAGCAATTTCGCGTCGTTCTCGAATCCGTGGCATCCGTGGCATCCGGCTATGCCCGGGAGCTCACGCACGCGAGACGAGGGGAAATCTCCTCGCGAAAAAGATTCTCCGCGTAGAACGAATGGCAGTCGAGGTACGCCGACACGAAATCGCGTATCATTTGCCGATACGAAGAGCCCGCGTCGCGCTACGCCTACAAAACTGTAGGGATCGCCTCATCCTCCGCGAGCATCGCTCTCGACATCTCGTTCGCCCGCGAAAGGACCCGCAGAAACATCTTGTTGGAATTGTGGCCAAGGGGCACAGCGCTATCGGTTGCAATGCTTCAAAAACTATTTATTGGTATCGATGCGGTAAGAAAGAGGTTACGGTCTCGATGCCTCACGATTGTACGGGAAACGCCGCTGGGAGTCACCAAGAGGGGGCAAAGTGACTCCCGCGAGGGCGTTATCGGCCCCTAAGAAAACCATCCCGAATCTTTCTCTCGGTCTTTCCGAATATTTCTGTAGTCCGCTCAACAGTACTCGCTCAGTACGGCAAAGTATTGCCCGCTATCGTGGACAGCGGCGCAACGCATACTTTTCTCGGCGACGACGGGTTGTTATTTAACCCGATTGGGGCTATCGCGTCGTCGCATGGCTCAAAGACCGAGTGTAATCGCAAACGGCGTGAAAATAATCAGCGACTCCATCTGCCAAATAATCACCATCTGCGACGAAGAAATCGAGTTCCCGTTGAGCTTGGAAAATCGCGAGAAAACCGTAATCGGTCGTGTGTTTCCGTCGCAACCGGTACCGTTGCTTCGTCGTCGATCATCAACGACGCGTTTGGAGTTTTAGTGGAGAGCCTACGCGCGAATGGGAATTTGTAACGTGCTATACACCGAAACACGCGAATATTCTATTGGGAATTTTGGATCTCGGGAGGAGTGAAGCGGAAAGGCTCAAAGAATTTTTAGATACTGAGATACCGAAACTACTAAAAGCACCGGGATTGACAACATTAATCGAGCATCGCATCGACGTCGGGGATAGTAGACCGATAAAACAACGGTATTATCCCGTAACGCCAATTATCCGCGAAGTTATCGACGCCGAAGTAAATCGAATGCTGCAAGCAGGTATTATCGAGCCTTCAAAAAGTCAGTGGTTTACGCCTATCGTTATCGTGAAGAGACCGGGAAAAGCGTATCGCTTTTGTCTCGATTTTCGTCGAGTTAACGAAGTTTCGAAAAAAGACGCGTACCCGCTCCCGTTCATGTCGCATATTCTCAATCGCTTGCGCTCGGCAAAATACATTTCGACGCTCGATTTGAGCCAAGCGTATCATCAGATCCCGATGGATCTCGAGTCGCGTGAAATAACAGCTTTTACTGCGCCGCACAGAGGGTTATTTCAATTTAAGCGAATGCCGTTCGGTTTAACCGGAGCTCCCGCGACATTTCAGCGTTTGCTCGATCGGTTAATCGGCCCGGAGATGGAACCGCACGCGTTCGCGTATTTGGATGATATTATCATCGTTACCGAGACGTTCGAGGAGAATTTCGTATGGCTAAAACGCGTTTTCGATCGAGTGACGGGAGCAGGATTACTAATAAATCCGGAAAAATGCGAATTTTGTTGTCCCGAAGTGAGATATCTCGGTTTTCTGGTGAATCGTGAGGGTTTGCAAGTCGATCCCGCGAAAACAGCTCCAATTCGAAAGTATCCGGCTCCAGCTATGTGAACTTAGCACCCAGATTTAAAAAATCGACTTTTTTTTAAGTGATTCTTGTAGATTTTCGTTAGTAGTTGTATGAAGTAACAGTTTTTTTCGTTTGTAGTAGCTCCAAAAAAAAGTTATAGGACTTTTAAAAAAACGCATCACCCCGATTCAACGGAACTGAAATCTGATGATTGAATCATATAGAGAATCGTTTGTAGTTGATTGTAGTGAAGGAATTTCCGTTTGTAGTAACAAAGAAAAAAAGTTACAGATTTTTTTTTTTTGGGGTTTTATTGACTCTACTGTAATTTTCGAGGAACTACAAACGAAGTTGATGTTATTACAATCGACAACCTACAAACGATTTTAACGCCACAGCTTGTGGTTTTTTTTTAATTTTTGATGAATTTTTCCACGAACTATCTGTTTTTAAAATCGTTTCCAGTTGTGTGTAGTGAAGTCAATTTTGTTTGTAGTTCCCCCAGAATTAACGTAGCGTCGATATCCTTCAAGCTATGGCTCTAAAATCGTTTGTAGTTGTTTGTTGCGAAGTCAATTTCATTTGTAGTTCCTCGAGAATTAACGTAGCATCAATATACTCTAAGCTATGGCTCTAAAATCGTTTGTAGTGAAGTCAATTTCGTTTGTAGTTCCTCGAAAATGAACGTAGCGTCGATATCCTTCAAGGTATGGCTCTAAAATCGTTTGGAGTTGTTTGTAGTGAAGTCAATTTCGTTTGTAGTTCCCCCAGAATTAACGTAGCGTCGATATACTCCAAGCTATATAAGCTCCAAGCTCTAAAATCTTTTGTAGTTGTTTGTAGTGAAGACAATTTCATTTGTAATTCCTCGAGAATTAACGGAGCGTCGATATGCTTCAAGCTATGGCTCTAAAATCGTTTGTAGTTGTTTGTTGCGAAGTCAATTACGTTTGTAGTTCCTCGAGGCTTAACGCAGCGTCGATATCCTTCAAGCTATAGCTCTAAAATAGTTTGTAGTTGTTTGTAGTAAAGTAAATTTCGTTTGTAGTTCCTCGAAAATGAACGTAGCGTCGATATCCTTCAAGCTATGGCTGTAAAATCGTTTGTAGTTGTTTGTAGTGAAGTCAATTTCGATTGTAGTTCCTGGAGACTTTACGTAGCGTCGATATCCTTCAAGCTATAGCTCTAAAATCGTTTGTAGTTGTTTGTAGTGAAGTCAATTTCGTTTGTAGCTCCTCGAAAATGAACGTAGCATCTATATCCTTCAAGGTATGGCTCTAAAATCGTTTGGAGTTGTTTGTAGTGAAGTCAATTTCGTTTGTAGCTCCTTAAAAATACATGTAGCGTCGATATCCTTCAAGCTATGGCTCTAAAATCGTTTGTAGTTGTTTGTAGCGAAGCCAATTTCGTTTGTAGTTCCTCGAGAATTAACGTAGCGTCGATATACTCCAAGCTATAGCTCTAAAATCTTTTGTAGTTGTTTGTAGTGAAGTCAATTTCGTTTGTAGTTCCCCCAGAATTAACGTAGCGTCGATATACTCCAAGCTATAGCTCTAAAATCTTTTGTAGTTGTTTGTAGTGAAGTCAATTTCGTTTGTAGTTCCACGAGAATTAACGTAGCGTCGATATAGTCGAAGCTATGGCTCTCAAATCGTTTGCAGTTGTTTGTAGTGAAGTCAATTTCGTTTGTAGTTCCTCGAGAATTAACGTAGGGTCGATATACTCGAAGCTATGGCTCAAAAATCGTTGGTAGTTGATTGTAGTGAAGTCAATTTTGTTTGTAGTTCCTCGAAATTTAACTTCGCATCGATATACTTCACGCTATGGCTCTAAAATCGTTTGCAGTTGTTTGTAGTGAAGTCAATTTCGTTTGTAGTTCCTCGAGAATTAACGTAGCGTCGATATACTCGAAGCTATGGCTCTCAAATCGTTTGTAGTTGTTTGTAGTGAAATCAATTTCGTCTGTAGTTCCTCGAGAATTAACGTAGCGCCGGTATACTCGAAACTATGGCTCTCAAATCGATTGTAGTTGCTTGTAGTGAAGTCAATTTCGTTTGTAGTTCCTCGAGAATTAACGTAGCGTCAATATCCTTCAAGCTATGGCTCTAAAATCGTTTGTAGTTGTTTGTAGTGAAGTCAATTTTGTTTGTAGTTCCCCCAGAATTAACGTAGCGTCGATATACTCCAAGCTATAGCTCTAAAATATTTTGTAGTTGTTTGTCGTGAAGTCAATTTCGTTTGTAGTTCCACGAGAATTAACGTAGCGTCGATATACTCGAAGCTATGGCTCTCAAATCGTTTGCAGTTGTTTGTAGTGAAGTCAATTTCGTTTGTAGTTCCCCCAGAATTAACGTAGCGTCGATATACTCCAAGCTATATAAGCTCCAAGCTCTAAAATCTTTTGTAGTTGTTTGTAGTGAAGACAATTTCATTTGTAATTCCTCGAGAATTAACGGAGCGTCGATATGCTTCAAGCTATGGCTCTAAAATCGTTTGTAGTTGTTTGTTGCGAAGTCAATTACGTTTGTAGTTCCTCAGAAATGAACGTAGCGTCGATATCCTCCAAGCTATGGCTCTAAAATCATTTGTAGTTGTTTGTAGTGAAGTAAATTTCGTTTGTAGTTATGCTACTTAAATTCTCGACAAACTACAAACGAAATTGATGTCACTATATATGACTACAAACGATTTTGGAGTCATAGCGTGACGTAAATCGATGCTACGTTAAATTTCGAGGAACTACAAACTAAATTGACTTCACTACGGTCAACGTCAAACGATTTGAGAACCATAGTTTCGAGTATATCGACGCTACGTTATTTCTCGAGGAACTACAAACGAAATTGACTTCACTACAAACGATTTTAGAGCCATAACTCGGAGTATATCGACGCTACGTTAATTCTCGAGGAACTAAAAACGAAATTGACTTCACTACAAACAACTACAAGCGATTTTACAGCCATAGCTTGAAGGATATCGACGCTACGTTCATTTTCGAGGAACTACAAACGAAATTGACTTCACTACAAACAACTACAAACGATTTTAGAGCCATAGCTTAGAGTATATTGATGCTACGTTAATTCTCGAGGAACTACAAATGAAATTGACTTCGCAACAAACAACTACAAACGATTTTAGAGCCATAGCTTGAAGGATATCGACGCTCCGTTAATTCTCGCGGAATTACAAACGAAATTGTCTTCACTACAAACAACTACAAAAGATTTTAGAGCTATAGCTTGGAGTATATCGACGCTACGTTAATTCTGGGGGAACTACAAACAAAATTGACTTCACTACACACAACTGGAAACGATTTTAAAAACAGATAGTTCGTGGAAAAATTCATCAAAAATTGAAAAAAAAAAAACCACAAGCTGTGGCGTTAAAATCGTTTGTAGGTTGTCGATTGTAATACCATCAACTTCGTTTGTAGTTCCTCGAAAATTACAGTAGAGTCAATAAAACCCCAAAAAAAAAAATCTGTAACTTTTTTTCTTTGTTACTACAAACGGAAATTCCGTCACTACAATCAACTACAAACGATTCTCTATATGATGCAATCATCAGATTTCAGTTCCGTCGAATCGGGGTGATGCGTTTTTTTAAAAGTCCTATAACTTTTTTTTGGAGCTACTACAAACGAAAAAACTGTTACTACATACAACTACTAACGAAAATCTACAAGAATCACTTTAAAAAAGTCGATTTTTTAAATCCGGGTGCTAAGTTCACATAGTTAAAAACCCTTTGTGCTACGGGGTCGATACAATCACCTGGCGCCCTATCGCAGCGGTGAAAAGGATTCAGGAAAGGATGAGACGTTAAAACAGGGCGTCGTTATATTTGGGCTGGAAGGCCCCGATTTCGGTTATAGCCGAAATTCCGGAAGCGGGGCCTCGTCACAATATATAACTTTTAATGGGAATGTGTATATGTATAACATAACTTTTGTAATTTCCGATTATCTTTTATTTTTATTCAATATATATTCTCATATCCTTGTTTAGATAACATTCTCCCTCTTATTGTTTTATTTCGAGACCTTTCACCCATTTACAGGTATCGAGAAACCGGGCCCGTTTAGGGACGGAGCAAAGCGCGCACGAAAAATAAACTCTGCGCTTCTCGCGGAGATGTGTATACGGCAAGCGAGAGCGAGGAAAACTCTCTCTCTCTCTCTAGCACGTAACACGTGAACCCGTGTTCTCCGAAAAACGATTTTAGGTGGCTAGATTCAAGACAATTAGCGAGGAGATCAGCGTTAAAATCGCCAAGGATTATAATTTAATTATAGGCAGGCCGGAGCGAGATAATTTCTTCCACAAAAGCGTTAACGTAGCCCACACGAGGCGGACGATAGACGACGGCAATGAATATTTTTGTCATTTTTGACCCTACAGGGCAGCGAACCTCGCATACCAAATATCGGGCCACCCAACTCACGGGGTGATGCGGCGACGACGGAGAACGACAACGAAGGGTGAATATAGAACGCAACACCACCTCCCCTTTTGCCTATTCTATCTTTTCGAGAGAGGGTAAAAGAAGCAAAAGAGACAAAGTAATCGTTACCATCGTCGTGTAGCCAGGTTTCCGATACAGCGATAATAGGATAGGGATTGATGTGTACATAGTCTCTAAGTTCGTCGATATGAGCCGGGATCGACTGGGCATTTAAATGGCACACTCGTAGGTGCAGCGACGTTGTTGTTATTGTTGTTCTGGGCTCGGGTTGCGTCGGGGCTATCCTTGCGCTAGGCTATCGCACAGCTGTCGACAGAACAGACGAAGACGATTGTCGAACCGCTGTGAAGAGAGTGCGCGAAGACGATTGGCGATCCGTTCGAGAGAGAGCGAGTGAACATAGTCAGCCAGTGCGGGGTGGGAGGTCCGTGTAAGAGCTGCCGGGGTACTGCGACAGCGGTGTGCGAGTGTAGAGAGTTCCCGGTTGAGCGTATGTAAGCGGTAGGCTAGTAGGCGGAGCAACGGTAAGCGGCGCAGCGGCGGTGGAAGCGAGAGGGCCGGTGGGCCCGACATTCCAGCAGAAACCCAAGTAGGAGCGACGGAGAGAGCAACACTCGGTGCGAGCGAGGCGATCGCGTGAGGCAGCGAATGACTACCAAACGTCTCTCCCCCCGCCTGGACACTGGTGACGTGCTGCGGGTGAAGCGAGTGAGCAAGAGCGTAAACAGGAGCCCCGTTGAAGCCTTCTGCTAGAGTAGGTTGCCCCGATGTGCCGTGGAGAGGAGCCGACACAGTCTCTGTCGGATTTGTAGCGAGAAGAAGTCCTTGGGGACGATGATCAGCGACGATCGTTGGTGCACCATTCCGCATGACTATACGTAAGCCTTGCTTACCTCGGGCTACGCGCTCGTTCAGTTTCTCGCGGAGGTTTTTATACGCTGCATCCTGAGCCGGAGTTTTGTCAGAGCGTATGACAACGCCCGCAAAACGAGGTTGTTGACGTAGCAGATGAGCCGAACGAAAAATAGCAATGACCGTGTCGACCAACGGGAGCGTGATTTTAACAGCCCGGGGTCATGCGCCTGCCGCTGCATTGCGCGAGCCGAGTCTCGTCATGTCTATAGCCGCGGGATTTAGGCCCGGCAGGAGCAGAGAGAGTATCTCCAAGACTGCAGCGTTGTCTTGGACGGGCGTTGCGAGCTCCGGGAGACCGAAGGGCATTACGTTCTTTTTTCTTTTTTCACGCTCGAATAATTCGCGAGTCACCGCGTCGAGGTCCAGAGAGGAGGCAGCGACGGCAGGGGGAAGAGGAGGGGGTATAGCAGCGTTTATCCGTTCGAGGATTTATGACGCAAGTTGTTGCTGGAGCTCCGTAGGTTTTATCTATGCCCAGGAGTACAAAAGTTTGATTTCTTTGAAACGCGTCACAAGATATGCTTTGCATAGCTTTGATACCCATTTATGTTTTACATAGCCTTAACCTTGGTCGTCGATACAGTACACCATATATCAACTTTCGATCGAAAAATTACACACTCAATGATAAGAGACAGTTTGTGATAGCTACCATTACTTATCTCACATCGACCGAGCGAAATAAACCATTCGTGAATGGAATGCCAGAGGAATGCTCGACGGAGGCCCGACTCTCGTAAGTCGCTCCCCTCTCCTCGATTTTCATTCACGTAAACCCAGAATAGACGTGTATCGTCGAGGTTCACCATTACGCTGGTATTACCATTGTACTACAAGCGTAGCGGCGAAGTGCTTGCGTGAAACGATGCCCATTCGCGCAACAGCGTGGATGCGGATCCCACTCCATCACTCCCACTTTTGAAGATATTAACGTGGTCTAAATTTATTTGGCCGGCACGGTAGTATTCAGAGCCCCCGCGGGCTTTCCTATACAATCGTATAGACGCCGTCAAATTTGATAAAGACGAAGAAGAAGAACCTGTTCTATGTCACGGCGATATTCCGTCGCTTCATCGTCACCCCAGATCGCGTGGTCTATACTTTAGTCGTCGTGTCCTATTCCGAAACGTTATCGGACAGTGATACTCATACAGGGTCGAACATTAATTATTTGATGTGAGAGAGGCACAAGTTTAACATCATGTTAAGACCCCGCTGAAAAGGACTGTATTGTTTTTGAAATTGCTACGCCGTTACAGGATGGTTCTCTGTGCTTTCCTAACGTCCAAGTCACGAAAATAATCATAATATACCGCAGAACGAATGTTCAGAATGTTTTCCTGTGCGTTTTTAGCCCAGGTTTAGGTTATTCATTATTTCTTTGGGTTCATTCACAAAGTTCCGTTCAGTCGCGGGGCGGGCAAATATTTCAAATTCGTAACAGAAAAATACAACTAAAAAAACAGCAATTAAAATTTTGCATGAATGTAAGTAGTAAATAAGCCTAAAGTTTTGTAAAAAAAAGAAATAAACATATTTTCCTTCAAGCCATTATTTTTTAATGAATTTCAGTAGTAATACAATGCCCCAACAAAGATGTCCGTGTCTTGCGACAAAATAAATATGTTGTGATATTCGTTGAGTGCTGCATGTTGTATGTACAACACGATTCGCTCGTCAAATCCCAAATCCGATCGTTGACTGGGACACAATTGACATTGCTCCTCGTCTGTACCACTCAAAACAGGGCATTTTCCAGTTGTCAACGAAGTTCTTCCATATGCAATTTCGAAGATGTTTGAATTATTATGTTATTTTTCTCACAAGCCCAAAATTGCCATTCACGACCAATCGGGAGTGATTCATTGTCTCCGATCGGAAATTCCATCAGTTCCGCGGTGCCGTATCTTTCCAAGCGCCTCGCCGATTTCGGTGAAAATTTGGGATATGCGTCAAAAATGAAATCGATTCGTTTTGCATTCACACAATGTCGCATAACGTATTCGCAAAATG
The DNA here is from genome assembly GCA_934046635.1 of Buathra laborator. Lineage (NCBI taxonomy): Eukaryota > Metazoa > Arthropoda > Insecta > Hymenoptera > Ichneumonidae > Buathra > Buathra laborator. The sequence goes on along the minus strand of OW203899.1, from coordinate 327,487 downwards.
CATTTGCACGACCTTTGAAAGTTTTCATGCGATCGGTCCATTTAATGCAACGAAGATTGGTCATAACATCCACCAGATAGCAGTTGGAACGATCGGGACATTTTTCGGTGGTATAGCTTTGTTCCGCGAAAATGGCGCTAACTTTTGCATAAGTTGCGACTGGGGCTTTATTTTGGATTTACCATTTACAGTATTCTTGGTCAGATTGTTCTTTGCCTTTTCTGATTTAAGATGTTTCAGAAATTCTTTAACGATTGGTATCATTTCATACCTTTCTGGATGAAAAACAAAGCTTAGTATTTTCAACACAAATTTGATCTTAATGACATCTTCACGGTCCCCACATCTATTATTTTCGTGGGCGCAGTCACTTGGATTACTGTTACACAGTTCGGCTTCTTTAACATCAAACAGTAACACGACGAAGTAAATGATTACCGAGGGTCGATCGATGCAGCTAGACGGACGTCTAATGTCGACTTTATCTCCAAAATCGTGATTGTTGATGAACGATTTTTTTAGTATCGACGCACTTTTCTCTACAGCTTGCGTTGAACGATCTTCCATATCTTCGTCGTCCAAACGACTCTCCCCGGAATTGTGCGAGTCCTGCGTATTTCAGTCCACCTCTTTGAAGCATGGAAGCATGACGAACAATTGAAGATATATCGAGATGAGGTTCTATTTCTTAATGTTTAAATAATTTCCACTGTGTCGCACCGTAGGTCGCGCACCACTCGGCATATCCAAAGCAGCCGGCGTTTCACGCGCAAATTGTCGTCTGCACCTCCTTCTGATACCCCTGTTACGTCCCGTATCTTTTCGCGAATTTTCCGATGGAAAATTCCCGAAGCGAAGCGAGACGCAACTCTTCTGAACAACAGCGCATCGCTGAGCTCATCTGGGGTGTGATTTCACACCGCAGCTGCGCTTATGCGATGCGCTGCAGAATTGTATCCCTCGATATACTTTTACTTGAATTACCGAAGATCCACGAGGTGTGAAGTTTCCGGCACGCTCAGCGATCACAAGATCCGTGCGCGTGGCGTGGACTTCGTACCTCAAAACTGCGGAATCGCAGATGCTGATTCTGCGAGACTGTCTCCTCTTTCGCCCTTTCAACGATCACGAAGATCCTCGCAAGATCGACAAGAAGTCAGTCTCTAGACAGCAGCGATCAAAGATAGATCTGTCTAGAGGTCTCCGCGACCTCGTGTCACATAGGTCTGTAAATCTCCGTCAGTTAACATCCGGTACTGCTAGTAGCAACAGTATTGGGAATGTGGCTCCGTAGTGTGTTCCGCCGTGTAGTAAATCGAGTCGCGTTAGTTATAAGTCCTCGAATTGTGTTTACGCCGGTCGTGTAATTCTCCGTTAGCTAATCCCGATACCGCTACAAGTATAGTAGATTTAGTACCGGGCGAGTGGCGTCGCGAGTACGTTCCACAGTGAACGACAGTTCGGGTAGTTATAAGTGCAAAGATTTAAAGACTCTATAGAAACATTACAGACCCGAGTAGTGTATAGAAGAGTGTATCCGTAGTGTGTAGAAAACGCTAAGAACCCCCGCTGGGAGAGCATCGACTGTAAGTACGGGAATGTGTATGTGAGTGTGTATGAATGTATGAGAGCGACTCCAATCAATTTCTACTTAATCCCCTAATAATCACTTCTTGTAACTTTCCGACTATCATCAACCAGATATTTACTTTCAATATATTTTCCATACTTGTGTTTACCTAAAATTCCTTTTGTTATCCCTTTTACAGGTATCGAGAAACCGGGCCCGTTTAGGGACGGAGCAAAGCGCCCACGAAAAATAAACTCTGCGCTTCACGCGGAGATTTGTATACGGCTAGCGAGAGCGAGAAAAACTCTCTCTCTGTAGCACGTAAAACCCCGATACCTTTATACTGATAAGACCGAGGTGGAAAGGGGTTCACATTCGGGACGAAAAGATTGCGATTTAAAAAAGACGAAACTTCAGCCCAAATTGCTGCTGGCTGGCTGGTGGTACGTCCGTCCGGACCCGACATACACGAGGATGAAACTAGCCGCCGAGAGCTGGTCGCCAGGTTGGGTGATTGCCCGCCCGCGTGGCCCCCGCCGCTCAGCAACTTTACGAACATCTCTCGTGATACTTCGTCGTATTCGTTCGTTCGATCGCTTATTCTTATGGTTTTGCATTTTTTTTAAATTTGTCTCTGCATGCATTCTTATAGTTTTCAAGACGCCTGATCGAATGGTGCGTGATAGAAAACGGAACAATATTTATTTTTACAATATACCCTTATAAACGTTTGAGGGCTCACGCAACACTTGATCCGCTCGCATAATGTCTTTGCATAAAAAAAAAAATTCAATTCCCACGATCAATATCTATACGAGGAATTTCATTTTGAAGCAGAGCTGATCCGGTCGATTGACGAATCGATGTATCCGCTGCCTTTTTACGATGCAATCGCAAAGAGATTCGCTTCTTCGTGGTGTCTCCGACCAGCGTATGTCCCAGAGTCGTACTCATCTTCCTTGAGTGAAATATTGAAAAAACATCAACGATAGCTGAATGAGATTAAAAAAAGCTGCCGATTATATGCCGATATACGTCGCAGTTTTCAAGAATAAAAAATTGATTAGCATTTAAGTACGGTTAAGAATATTCAATAATTATTTTATTCGTAAACTTACTCAAATGTTCATAACGTTTTTACCGCATATTTTTTATGTAAATAACATAATCTTATTTTATAACGTCATGCGATGTGAGGTATTTTACTCAAATGAGGAATCGAAATATTATGAAAATTTTCCATACTCTGAATAATCGATCGATCGATTTTTTTTGCGATTGAAAAAAAAATATTGAATTTTTTTATTTTTCCCCCAAGAAAAGGAAAAATGTTACATAATATCGGGAACAAAATGAAAATGGAATCTTTTCGTGGCAACATCTATTCTTAATCTTTCCAAATTTTGCCAATGTTACTCACCTAACGCAGCCTGGGTCGACGGCCGTTAGGGTTCAGAATCCTTTGAACGAATAACTTTGATTTGCGGGCGCCAGTCGACATTCATCGACACTTTGCAAAATAAATGAACAACAAAAATCTCGGGGAGGGTACAGGGAAGGACCCGTAATAAATTTATACGAACGAAGAGTTTCCAGGAAAGCGTTTTAATTGTCAGGCGAAGTTACAAGGTACTTACAGTTTCCAATGACCGGCACAACACTTCGAACGGATCCGATCCTCGCACACAAAATCACAATTTTACGATCGTATTCTCTGGTTCGTTTTGACAGCGCGAGGCCCGAGGATCGAATGCCGTTCCTCCCGTCTCCTCGTTTCGTTCGGCTCGTTCGATCGAGAACTCTCGCGCATGCGTGGTTCTCGAATTTCGATGTCACGTTGCCGGTTGGCCGTGAATCTCTCTGCCGAGTTTCGATCGAACTTGCCTCTCGCGATGTTAATCTATTTTTCGTTCGTTGAGGATTTCCATGCGTGCGACGTTGCAAAGATAATTGTTTTTCTGTTACATTCTCCCCCTTCAAACTGCAACGTGCAAACAATCGCGTCGGTCACTGGAACAATCTAATTAGTTTTACATGGACCAATAAGTAGAAGTCAGTACTCATACGGAATATTTCAAAATGGCGGTAGGGGTAGGGGTGTGCTTGCTCGGCGTCATTTCGCTCTCTCTCGCCCCCTCTCTCTTAGTGGTCAGCTGGGGGAGTTCTAGATTGCTGATCGAGGTGACTCGATGGTAGGTAGGGTAGGGGTGGAGAGGGAGCTGTTACCTCATCGTCGTCCGAATCCCAACCACCCGCACTTGCTCGATCACTTGGCTAGCTCGACGGGTGGCCTAGCGGGGGTGTAGTGGAGGGAGTTCGAGAACCGAGCGTGTGGTGATGTCGAGTGCTCGGAACGCTTGGGCCCATCGCGCGGAAGAACGGGTACAAATGTACTCACAAGTGCGTGGCATGCCGCTGGCCGAAGACCAGCGCTGATGGCGCTGTCAAGAGGAGCGTTGGCTAGTCGCTGCCCAAGAGCCTATGGCGCACAAGCCTTACGTATGATTTTTTTCTCTAGAATTTTAATAAAATAAGGAAAATTTTAATATAAAAAAAAACAAATTGTTGGATCAGAAGGAAGGAAGGTAAGTGATAAAGAAAATATTTTCACAAAATATTGTTTTTATTATTTTTAAAAACTAAGTATACTGTGATTTTCTCGAAATTGCTGTCCTGTGGGATTCGCGATTTCGACTACCAAATCTTTTATTTTCCGACCGGGGTTCGGCCACAGGGCCCTACTCGTTTTCTGTACGTGATAATCAGAGGAGGCTTCAGAGTATTGGTTCTCACCTGGTCTATCGACCGAGAAGCACATTCATCACAAGCCTCCCTGATGAAATAATGAAAATTTATTACGTTAATTTTGTTGTTTTGATTCTTTGCTTCCTACTCTCGAGTCGTATTTCGGCTAGATGTCAATCGACGACTTTATCATCTCCGTAATAACGGCGAGTGTGCGGTAGGCAGTAGCTTGCGCTGGCGTTCCGACTGCTCGTCCGATATCCGGGCTCCGCGCGGGGTCGCCTTCTATGTCGGCTTTTGCGATAGCACGGGATAGAGGCGACGGTAACGAATTTCGGCGAAGTTTAAATACCTACGAGTCTCGAGTGTAGGAGATACTAAAGGGATCCGGCTCTTTAATTTCGGTGTTTATGTTTATCGAGGGATTCAGTCCCGCGTTACACAACGGTGCGAATCTCGAAGGCAAGCGTTTGTTGATATCGCGCGCCGCGGAATGACACAGCCGAGTCACGGGTATTCGCTCTTGTCGAACGCGGATTGACAATTAATTAATAATAAGAGGAAGTATAGAATTATGAGGAAATTTGTATAAAAAAAACTATTCAACGACTCCGCACGTCGTAACTGTCGGGAGTTGGGATGCTCGCGAGCAGGATCGACGAGTTTTATCGAGGAGGCCGGGGGTTGCCTAGCAGATCGTATGATCAGGACGGCGCTATGCCGTATGCTGACCACGCCGATCGGGTGAAATTAAATTACGCGTGCTAAGCACGATAAAGTGGTGAGGTGTGCTGAGCACGTAAGTGGCTTATTAAGCGATATGATATTATTCGAATGAGTCTCGAGATCTTGAGAGTCGGATTTTTATACTCTCAGATCTCGAGTCACGTGATATGCGTTAGGAGAGGGACGTTTACGTCACTTAACCGGATTTTTTGTCGCAATTTTCGAATTTCGATTAAAATTGGTAACGGCGTCGGCGTCTTATCTCTCTGCTGTATTCGTCAGTGCAAGAGTTTTAGAGGCGCGCGGGGCGTTTCTGTTTCTTATAACAGTCGTGACGGCTTATCTCCGCGTGCGATTGCTTGGCCCCGTTGACGCGATGGCGTGCCCAATTCAACTTTAATTCGAGCGTGGCCCGAGCTCGATATTCTATATCGGTAGCTGTTTACCTCGTCGCGCTCGAATGGGTCAACGGACATTCGCTCTTAACTCGGAGGTGAAAATGTCCCGTCACAATACATATATATATATTTATTAAATATTGTCCATTACTTCACGGGAAATATATTCAGTCTTGGACAACAACATTGAACATACTTTCTAACATAAGTACCCCGGCCCGTTAGTGATTTTTCAGAAAGTTTATTTACACTTTTTAATCGGGCAGGTATGCGAGTCATTAAACGTTTGTAAAAACCTGCTGCGATGCGATCGTTTCGTTTGAGATCGCTGGTGAAAAGATTTCCGAATTGTAGTAGAGATCCCCCACGAGACATATGATAGAGAAACATAATAGAAAACTGACCACACATATTTGAAGACAAGCTCTGAATTTGCTTCGTATTCCATTTGTAGAAGCTACAGTTCTTGCGTAGGCGGCGAATATGATGTGGTATAAACGGTGGAATACCGTAACTGTCGAAATATGATCCCCGTCCTCGGCCATCGATGTAGATCGCGACCCAATGAGTCCCGGGTCGTGCCCTGCAATACCTGGCCAATCTGGGTCGTATTCATCACTCGTTACCGTCGGAGAGCATAAGCTGCATCTGTTGTTTTGATTTGATGTATCAGGTAAGAAATGTAGTGGCGATGGCAGCGGGGCTGTAGGAGCCTCGTCGCGAAGTATCCACTCTTTCAGTTTGGCAGCGTTATGTAGAGCAAAAGATAGTTCAGGTCTTTTCAAGAGTCCGTGATGGAGACACACTTCTACCGAGGAGAGAAGATCGTTGAATGCCGGACAATCCTCGTGCGTCCCCAAGGTTTTTAGGCACTCACTATAACAATAGGCAAAGAGTGCCTATTAAAATGACCATCGAGGCTTCTTCACACAGCTTTCGATGGGGATTCCCCGCAGCGTATGCTCCAAAAAAATTAGTTTTTCAGAATTTACTTCGGTGTACCTCGAACTTCATGCGCAGTTAATTTGAAGTGACTCCGATGACTGGAAATATTTTTTTTAGCCTGCGGTTGAATAAAAGTAGCTTTTTCACTGAATTTATCTTCTGGGACGTCCGTATCACAGTGTAACTTTGGATGGTGCGAACCAATTTTGTTCTCCTTCGCAGGAGTGTTTTATCACATCATGACTATTGTGCACAAACATTTTGAAACTACTGCGAAGCCTTTAATGAGTTGTTCCAAAATAAAAATTCAATTTTGTTCCGCTAAATGTCCGTACGGTGCTCCAATTATGAAGTCTACGAACCAAATTTTTTCTTTTTCGCAGCATTATTTTATTTTATCGAAAGCACTATGCACAGCAAATTTAAAGACATTCCGACGTCTCTGAACATTTTTTCCAGCCATTTTCCATTTAAAAACCCATTTTCTCCTGTCAAAGGTCCGTACGGCGCTGCAATTTTGAAACCTACGAACGAATTTTTTTCTAATTTTCAGCAATATTTCATTGCATCGAAAACACTATGCACAGCAAATTTGAAGACATTCTAACATTTCTTAATATTTTTATTCTACAATTATTTCTAGTGAGGAATTATTTTAAAGGTTATGTTACTTTAATTTTCCAAAAAAAAATTTTTCATCATGTCAGAAAAGAAAATTTGGTTGCGAAAAATAAAACACGAAATATCACACATTGATTTACAAATATTAGCCCTTTTTATTTCGAAAATAATATATTTTGAACGAAACCATTCACAATATTTTACAATACATCATTTACATTCGTAATAAAAATCATAAATTTCACGGGTGCACTGAAAAACTTGGTTATAATTTCACAAAGAAGAATCATCGAATATCCAAAATTATTGCAATTTGCCAAATAAAATTTAAAACAATCGCGACTATTGAGACGGTGTCTCAGCTTTCGAGGACACCGCTCGAATTTCGATTATCTCGCATTTCGATTATTTTCTCGTAAACGAAGTATCCGCGAGTAATTCGCGATGTGGCCGCTAGATCCCGCATTTTCTCGCGAACGGATAAGCACCAGCGCGCCCGTAAAAGGGCGAGCGCGAACCGAATCGGTACCGCAGTTCCACCGGCGACGGGGAACATGGAACCTTCCCTCAATACCTCCGGGTCCCCAGAGCCTTCGGTGACGTTGGCTCCAGGTGTACTCAATTTCCCGAACCAGGGTGCGAACATCTTTGGTGACGAAGTAGTTCGCATTCCTGTTACCAGTCAACGCTATTAGGGAACCGCGATAGGGGAGGTAACCCGGACGAGAGTAAGCCGGAAGCGAGTCGCGGATCGACCAAGTGGCGACACGGTTGGTTCACGATCTCGTGGAAGCCGAACTCTCTGAAGAGGGCCCTGCACCACCATGTGGGCACGGCAGAGTAGTTTCGTTATTAAAATCACGTTTATAAATAATTTCTTTGGCAATTAATAACCTCAAAAATTCACCTAACGCGTTATATTATAAAGTCATGTCGAGAAGTGAAGCTCTGTCGGTAATTCAGTGCAAAATTCTACAAAATCATAAAATTATATTTTTTCCATCGATGGATCAGAAATCTTTGTCTACAAATATTGTTTTGGTGATATTCGAAAGTTAAGAGGAAAAACTTTCTAATTCACAAATGACCGACAAACAGTCGGTAAAATTTAGATCTTTCGCTCTTTCAGCATAGGATTCAAACTTTGATTCCATTTCAAGGGAAATTTGTGTTCACGATAATTTAAGTTAAACGTCGACAATATAGGAATTCAAACCATGTATTGCATTTTTCATGTTATTTTAATAAAAACTATTATTTTCACCGAAATGACAACGTCTAACGATTATTTGCTCGCCCCGAACCCCTAACGTGAGCCTTCGAACGGTGTGCGTGGCACCGGCCAAAAAGGTGAATGTTATAACTAGCGCCCAACGTGGGGCGAGCGAAGGGGTCGATTTGGTGAAATTGACCGATAGATTAAAGAAAAAGTAGCAGAACGCGAGTAAAAATAACAAAAAATTTAACTACGCGGTAAAATCGGTATCCGCGGGTTAAAATAAAAAAAAATCATAACAATAATACAACCGCAAGTAAACATAATAAAACGTCACTTCGCGATAAAAATCAGTCCTCGCGGACTAAATAATTCAAAATTAAAATAATAAAAATTGCGGAGAAGGCAGATACGCCGGACACTGGAGGAGAGGACACCCCTGAGCAGGAAATTCAGGAGATAACGAAGGAACCGGAGGGGCAGTCCAAAAAGGATGATGCAGGAACGCAAACACAGTTCACCGACTCTGGAGTCGGTGAAGCTTCTATGGCACTCCCACCCGATTTGGATTTGACAACAACAGTCTCCGTTCCGGCACTTAAACACTACTTCTGTCAGCAATACGGAAATTTTGGACCAATAAGGACGGATAAAAGTAAAGGAGCGAAACCGAAGGAAATCATACCGAAACCAAAGCCGAGGGAATCAGCGACACTCGAGGAAATATTAAAGGGTATCCGAGAGACGAATCAACGTCTATCAACGCTAGAAACCGAAGTAAAATACAGTCTCGAAAATTCAAGGAAGGAAATACTACAGTACCTCCGAACTGAGCTCCACAAGATGGATGACAAATACCGCGATCATTTCACGATGCTGCAAACGGCAATGGCGACGGAAAATTATAATTTATCAGAAGCGATAAAAAAAACAGCTAAGGAGGCGCAACAACGAACGAACGAATTAGGGGCCAGAATGGCCGGTTGCGAAGTAACAATGGCGCAACAGCGAATAACCCTTTCGGAAGTCGATCAACGTTTAAAGAGGATTGAAGAACACGGTCCCGAGACATTAATGGATAGTACGCGCCTTCCAGGAATGGGACAACAACGACAACACGAGATGGCTCCACCACCGGAACAGAGGACCGAGGTTACTTTTGCCAATCAAACTGAGATGCCGCGCGTAAATAAAATCAAATTATTTCCACCAAAATTTGACGCATCGGGTAAACAGCGACCAATGAAATTCATCCGGGAATTGCGACAATATTGTGAGGCAACAAGGCCAACCACCGCAGAATTCCACTACTTGATGGCCCAATGTTTTGAGAAAACGGCCAAGGAATGGTGGATGCTTGTTGAAGAAGAAATTGACGATTTTGACGAATTGGAGCGCAGTTTTCGAGCAAGATATTGGAGTGAAGAAATTCAATTTAAAGCGAGAAAAGCGCTAGAATTCGGTCATTTCGAAGAAGGAACGCAAAATACTCGAGCAGAATATGCCACGCGACTTTTCGGAACCGCAAGAGATTTGACCCCCACTCCAAGTGATAGAGAAATCATAAACGCGATTTCGCGACATTTTTCGGAGGAAATTCGTGCAACAGTTATTGCAAGGGGAATTGACTCATTGGCGAAGCTAATCCTTCTCCTTGAGAAGTTTGATCAAGCGGGACCAATCAATTCCCGACGAGCGAATGCTCCGAGAAATGGCACAAATGGGTTTAATAATCATAAATCGAATAAACCAACGGATCAAAAGGGTGGTCAATCGGGAAATAATCCCAATAAATCGCAGAGGCCGTGGAATACAAATCAACAAGGGCTGCAACAGCAACAACAAGGGCAGCAACAGCAGCAACAAAAGCGATCGACACCGGTCAACAAAAATCAAACAGTACAGGCAATTCAGGTGGAGAAAACCAACGAACCTGCACCGTCACCATCAAAGCAGGGAAACTAAAAACTCTTGTATCCTCGTCCAATAAAGACGGAAGATCGGATACAACTATAAAACAGAGAAAGAAGAGGAAAACAGATACGACGGTTAATATTAACACGATTTTCACGGATATTCGGGAATATCTTTTGGGCGAAGAAGTAAACGGAGAGGAGGTTCAACTCAGGGAATGTCCGGAAGTTGATACTGAGATAGAAGGGATAAAAACTATCGCATTAACGGATCTAGGAAGTAAGATAACCGCAATATCAGAGGAGTTTTATCAACGGAACCTGGATATTTTACAACACTGTCCAACGCTACCGGTTACAGGCGTAAGTGTGAGGGGAGCGCTTCGAGGGAGACCCGTGAGGGTGAAAAAACAATTAATGGCGTCTACTCAAATAGGAGCGTCATTAATACAAATTAAATATTTGATTATTCCGGGACTTATAAGGGACAGTATTCTCGGGGTAGACTGTCTGACCGCTTTAAAAAGTATTGTCAATCTCGAAAATCAGACGATAAAAATCCAAAATGGTGGACGATCTGAGGTCGTACTGATTAGGTCGGTTGAACCGAGGAAGGCAACGACCAATCAAACCCAGACGTCTGTAAAAAAAACCACTGAGGATAGTCTGTCGAGTGACATACTGCGCAGTACAGTTATTCCCCGTGAAGAAGCAAGGCCCGATAAGCTTCCTCAGGAAATATCAAGTTTAATTAATGAAAAGAAGGGAGAAGCAATAACAAAGGAGGAGATAAAGGAAAAAATCGAAGAAGCCACTCAACTTACACTGGATCAGAAAAACCAACTGGAAGAAGTTTTATGGAAGTACCGAAGAGTTTTTCGTAAAGCTCCTGGAAAGATAAGCGTTTATGAACACGAATTGAAGGTTACAAGCGATAAACCACTTTTGGGTTATGCTTATGAGATTCCGTTTAAATATTTGGAAAAAGTAGATGCAGAGATTGAGAAATTGTTGGAATACGATATAATTCAGAGATCAACGAGCCCGTGGATAAACCCGATGACTGTCGTCACGAAAAAGGACGGGACTGTTCGTTTATGTTTGGACGCACAAAAATTAAATCAACAATTAATTAACGACAATGAATGTACTCCGCACATCGAAGAAATATTTCAGCGATGTCACTCGGTCAACGTAATGAGTAGTTTGGACTTGACTAGCAGCTTTTGGCAAATTCCGCTACACCCTAACTCGTATAAATATACCGCGTTTAGACATCGTGGTAAAATCTACGAATTCAAAGTCACACCGTTTGGATTAAAAACGAGTACGGCAAGTTTATTGAGAGCTTTAGATATTGTCTTGGCTAATCTCGGGGAAAACGTGATCAATTTTGTTGATGATCTGCTGTGTATCTCCGGTTCATTCGAAGAACACATGCAGCATCTGACTGAATTGTTTCAACGACTTGAGAAGCACGGAATGACTCTCAAATTGAAGAAAGCGAAGTTTTTCAGAAAGGAAGTAGATTTCTTGGGTCATGTTTTAACGACAAAGGGCATAAAGCCACAGATCGAGAAAATTCAAGCGATTCAAGACTTTCCAGCGCCGAAAAATATAAAACAGCTTCGAGGATTTCTGGGTTTGGTAAACTATTACACAAAGTTTACTAACAGACACGCGCACGAATCGCTAATTCTGTTAGAACTTTTGAAAAAAGGAGTAAAATGGAGATGGAAAGAAGAAGAGGAACACGCGTTCAATCGAATAAAGAGATTGTTTATCAGTGATGTCTTATTGAAACATCCTGATTCTTCAAGGGAATACATTTTACAAACAGACGCTAGTGATTATGCTCTTGGAGCAACTCTCGCGCAGAAGGATGAAAATGGCGAACTAGGCGTTGTCGTTTTCGCAAGTCGGATTCTCAAAGGTCCCGAATTAACGTACACTACTACCGAAAAAGAACTGTTAGCTATCGTGTGGGCTTTGAAGAAATTTAGAACATACTTAATGGGCGCACAAATACGAGTAATAACCGATCACAAAGCGGTAATTTTTCTAAAAAATTGTAAACTTTTAAACGATCGATTAACCCGATGGATACTCGCGATCCAAGATTATGATATTGAATTTGAACATTGTCCCGGGACACGAAACGTCGTCGCAGACGTACTTAGTCGAATGGACGAAAGGGATAAGGATATAAAAAAACCCGGCGGCCGCGAAATCATTATAAACGCTCTGTTGATGCAGAGACCATCGAGGGAACTCGAAGAGCGAATTCGTAATATCGCGGAATAACAAAAACAAGATGAAACATTAAAAACCCTCCGAGAAAAATACGCGGTAAATAACGAAGACTCTAAATATTGTATTGAACGCGATGTTTTGATAAACAAAAATAAAAAAATCGTTTTACCGACTCCGTTACTAAAACAATTAACTACCGAAACACACGAGATTTACGGGCATATCGGATCGAAAAAGGTTTGGAAATTATTAAACGAGGATTTTGCGCATCCGCGTATGCAGCGACACATCCGATAACATTTAGCTAAGTGTGACTCTTGTCAGCGCAATAAGGTGCCAAACCAGCATTCTTACGCTGCACAGCAAAACATTGTTCCCGAGAGGCCAGGCGATCTCGTGTCCATTGATTATTTTGGACCATTGCCATCGGCACAAGCGGGAATGAAATACATCTTAGTTACAATTGACGCTTTCAGCAAATTTGTTAAACTTTATCCTTTGAAGGCAGCAACAGCGCCGGCAACGATTGATCGCATCTTTAATCATTACATTCCGAGTTACGGAAAACCGAGAAAATTACAGTTCGATCATGGAACACAATTCACCTCAAGAAAATGGTTAGATAAGTTAGCTAGCGAAGGGATTCAACCGGTGTTTTCGTCGATACGACATCCACAAGGTAACATTGTAGAAAGGGTAAATAGAGAATTAGGGAGATTTTTCCGATCTCTGTTGGCTGATAGGGAAACACACTCGAGTTGGTTAAAGTGGACTGCTGCCATTGAAGACTGCATAAATGAAACTCATCATGAGATTACTGAATTCACACCAGTCGAGTTACAACTAAACAAGAAACCTCAGCGAATATGGAGGGAATGGATTCAAGTCAAAGATCGAGGAGAAGAACCTCTGGAACAAAAATTACTTCTGGCGCAAGAGCGTATTAGAAGAAAGGGAAGGCAGCGTGCTACAAGATTTGATAATGCGCATAAATTGATTGAGTTTAACGAAGGGGAACAAGTTCTTGCTAAAGCTTGTAACGTAAGTGACTCAGCAAACAAAAGAATAGCGAAATTTTTTTCAATTTATGAGGGACCGTATAGAATTAAAAAGAATATTGCCGAATCAACATACATCCTGGAAAATCAATCCAACAATTTAGAAAGGGGGATGTATCACGCTTCGAATCTGAAGAGATATCAGCAATAGGAGATTCTTGGAAAATTTGAATTTAAAGAATGGAAAGTAATCGGAATTTTTGTGTTTTGTTTTAATCTTTTGTTCGCAGCATAAAATGAATAAATGAACGATTACGACGCAAACAGAGACGGGGTTCCTTGTCCACCACTTCTGTCGTGGAACCCCGGTTCCCGGGGGTTGGGAACACCAACCCACCCCCGTGGGCCTTAAAATATTGTCGGCCGGCTTTTGGGTCGGCAAAGAAGGAGGAAAAGCGGCGCTGGCAAGAGGATGCCAGACGACGCTGAGAAAAAAAAGAAAAAACAAGGGGATGCAGACGATGGATGTGACGGAGGAAGAAAAAAAAGGATGGGACGAAGAAAAACGAAGAATTGAAGAATCGAGGAAAGGAACGAAGGATGAAAAGATTTTAAAAGAAATAGAGATGGAAAAGATATGAAGAAATAGAGACAGACATAGGGAGTGGGTGATTAGGAATAGGATGAGAATGAGGGGAGAAAAGGACGGAATAATTAGGGAGGCGATGGAAGAATTGCAGAGGTGGGTCGAAGGAAAGGAAAGGGAGTTTGAGGCGGCGGAGGAAGCAATAGAAAGGGAAATAAAAAATAAAAAATTGAAAGTCGAGGCCTCCGCCCCTCAAGCGCCCTCCTTCTCATTTGAGGAGTTCGACGAGGAGATGAAGGAAGAGACGAGGTTGTTGGAGGAAGTACTGATCGAAATCCGCAAGGAAAACATCCCCGCTCCAACAACCCCGTCCGGCCCAAAGATAACGAGCGTCGAGGTTTTTAAGAAACCCCTCATCCCCATCCGTCGTCGCTACAAAAAGATATAAAAAAAAAAAATGTGTGTATTTGTTCCGCCGAAAAGGCAATATTGTTCGCCGTCAGGCCATATATATAAAAAAAAAAAAAAAATGTACCTTTGATTCGCCGTAACGGCAAAAGTTGTTCGCCGTCAGGCTTTTTGAATTGTTAAAAGGGGAAAGTTTAAGAGAAAAAACTTTTAAAAAAAACTCGAATGAGTTTTCGGGCAAATAATAAAAAGCCAAAATTAAGTTTACTTTGTTTCAAATTTCATTGCATTTACCTTACTTTGAGAGTTGTGAAATGACGATGAACAATATCCAAAGCGGAAGTTTCGAAAAGGGCCCCAATAACATCCTGAAAGGAAGTTTTTGGGTCCGGAGGGGCGTTGAGACAGTATCTCATAAGTACTCGTGGTTAGTTTGCAGAATAGCCGCGAGATTTCGCATTCTTCTTATATTTCCCCGTAAACGGAGTATCCGCGGTTAATTAACGAGGTGGCCGCGAGATTCCGCATTTTGAATATTTTCTCAATAATGAATATGCACCTGAATGCATGTAAAAACGCCAACGTGAACAGAATCGTTACCAGTTCCACCGGCGACGGCGAACAGGTAATTTTTCCTTTTTGTACCTCCGGGTCCGAAGAGCCTTCGGTGACGTCGGCTCTACGTGTACTCTTTTTCCCGAACCAGGGTGCCGACATCTTCGGCGACGAAGTAGTTAGCATTCCTGTTCCCAGTCACAGCTATTAGGGCCGCGATAGGTAGGTAACCCGGACGAGAGTAAGCCGGAAGGGAGTCGCGGATCGACCAAGTGTGCGACACGGTTGATTCACGATCTCGTGGAAGCCGAGCTCTCCGACGAGGACCCTGTTGTACGGGTATCGGAAAATCGCGTCAACAGGTTCGCACGTTTTTCCCGTTGGATACTCCGTACGCACGGTAGAGTAGTTTCGCATATAAAATTCATACGTTAAAGTAAAATCACCCGCGACAAATAAAAGAAAATTTAATTAAACACTTTTTGGAGTATTTGAAACCGAGAATACGGCTCGGAAGATAAAAGAGCAAAATACATCATTCTTCATCGGTTTTTCGATAAAAATTTGTTAAATAATTCCTGCATTAAACGAATGGGGAATTAAAGGAAAAAAAAATTTCGTAAAATCTTTCTTTTTCACAATTTACCGACATTTCGTCGGTAAATTTGCATCTTTAAATTTTTCTTCAGAAGAATCGAGATTTGAAATTTAAAATTCTGTTTGATCAACGAAATACAAGGAAAATTCCTATTTTGCGATATATTCTTAGTTCTTTCACCGCCATCCGCGAAAAACTACTTAATTAATATCATATTTGCATTCCGATAGAATTACATTTTTGACAGAAACTCGAGTGTGTTTTCACTGTACGTTTAAGACGACGAATAAGGTAAGCGTCGGTAATAAGGAAATCTAAACACTGTATTGGAGATTTTCTATGTGTTTTTGAATAAATTTATTGTTTTCACCGCATCGATCACGTCTAACGATTTTTCGCTCGCCCCGAACCCCTAACGCGATCCTTAACACCGAATGTGAAGCATCGGTAAAATAGGTAACCGTTACAACTGGCGCCCAACGTGGGGCGAGCGAAGGGGTCATTTTGGTGGAACTTACCGACAGAGCATAAAAAAAATAATACTCGGGTGTAAATCAATGTAAATCAATAAATTTGCGTAAATCGCAACAACAATGGCGGTAGATCACAAAAACAGTACAACCGCGGAATAAAGTAAATCAAAAGTAAAAAGGAATCTCAGGAGGAAAATAACAGCGTCTTTCGGAGAAATTTTGTCATCGTAACTTGGTCTTATGGAAGTACCGTAAATTTTTTCATAATTCTTCGGGAAAAATAAGCTCCTATAGCACGAGTTGTAAGTTACGAGCGATAAATAACTATCGGGACACTCTTACGAGTAAAATCCAAATATCAAATAAAAATCAATTATCGTCCGCTGGAGAAATTACGTCTTAAATTAATAAAATAAAAATGAGAGAATAAAAGGGGTGCGAATATTTAATAATTCTAGAGAACTTACAGGGAGAGTATTCTGTCGGGAGACCGTTTGTGCCATTAAAAATTTGATCTTGATAGGGGCACGTTTCTCACCAAAGTGATGGACGAATAGTCGCGGTCGTGATCAAAGTGTGTGTTGACCCAAAAGTGGCAACCACCGATCCCACCAGCACATTCGATCTAGAAGCAATCACACGGGAGGAAGCCATGGGAGAACAAGCGAATTAGGCCAAACTAAGTCATGCCCGCAGAAGAAGCTGGTCCCATAAGTTTTCGAAAATAAAATTGATTATTCAAACAGTAATAGTTGGAGGGGCGGAAATATCTTTGTTTAGGCGTTAACTTCAATAGTAGATCGATTAATTTGAGAAAAATAGGTAGAGAAGGAGGAGAACAGTCAATCCGACTGGGTGTCAGTCAATCGGACTGGACACGAGAAGGAGGAGAACAGTCAATCCGACTGGGTGTCAGTCAATCAGACTGGACACGAAAAGAAGGAGAACAGTCAATCCGACTGGGTGTCAGTCAATCGGACTGGACACGAGAAGGAGAACAGTCAATCCGACTGTGTGTCAGTCAATCCGACTGGACACGAGAAGGAGGACAACAGTCAATGCGACTGTTTGTCAGTCAATCCGACTGGGTGGATGGTCAACCTGACAACACCAAACAGAGGACAACAATCAATCAATCAATCTAAGTGGACACGAGAAAAAATCAGAGAACCAGCAGAATGAAGGCCCCAAAATCATCCTGTAAGGATGTTTTCGGGCCCGGGGGGGCGTTGAGACGGTGTTTCAGCTTTCGAGGACACCGCTCGAATTTCGATTATCTCGCATTTCGATTATTTTCTCGTAAACGAAGTATCCGCGAGTAATTCGCGAGGTGGCCGCTAGATCCCGCATTTTCTCGCGAACGGATAAGCACCAGCGCGCCCGTAAAAGGGCGAGCGCGAACCGAATCGGTACCGCAGTTCCACCGGCGACGGGGAACATGGAACCTTCCCTCAATACCTCCGGGTCCCCAGAGCCTTCGGTGACGTTGGCTCCAGGTGTACTCAATTTCCCGAACCAGGGTGCGAACATCTTTGGTGACGAAGTAGTTCGCATTCCTGTTACCGGTCAACGCTATTAGGGAACCGCGATAGGGGAGGTAACCCGGACGAGAGTAAGCCGGAAGCGAGTCGCGGATCGACCAAGTGGCGACACGGTTGGTTCACGATCTCGTGGAAGCCGAACTCTCTGAAGAGGGCCCTGCACCACCATGTGGGCACGTTTATAAATAATTTCTTTGGCAATTAATAACCTCAAAAATTCAACTAACGCGTTATATTATAAAGTAATGTCGAGAAGTGAAGCTCTGTCGGTAATTCAGTGTAAAATTCTACAAAATCATAAAATTATATTTTTTCCATCGATGGATCAGAAATCTTTGTCTATAAATATTGTTTTGGTGATATTCGAAAGTTAAGAGGAAAATCTTTCTAATTCACAAATGACCGACAAACAGTCGGTAAAATTTAGATCTTTCGCTCTTTCAGCATAGGATTCAAACTTTGATTCCATTTCAAGGGAAATTTGTGTTCACGATAATTTAAATTAAACGTCGACAATATAGGAATTCAAACCATGTATTGCATTTTTCATGTTATTTTAATAAAAACTATTATTTTCACCGAAATGACAACGTCTAACGATTATTTGCTCGCCCCGAACCCTTAACGTGAGCCTTCGAACCGTGTGCGTGGCACCGGCCAAAAAGGTGAACGTTACACTATTTATTTTTTTTCCGTTCATTCTATCTGTCAAACTTTGGAAGCCGACGACAATTCCATAGCAGACGTGATAAAGTTCGCACACGCCGCGACATTGATATTCTGTGGCGGGATGATTTGAAATGAAAAAAAAAAATCTCAGCTTTTTTTTTTCGTTTTTAATGTAAATTACTTTAAATATTGGGAAACTGCAATTTAATTTTTTCAAATCTCTTTAAAATTTTTTCGAAACAAAAAAAAAATTCAAATTTTATCTCGAATTTTTCCAACCACTCTTCTACTTTCTTTTCAATTGTTTCAATATTCCGATCTTAAAACACACAGGAGGTTCAGGTGAAACGCGCAGCGCGACGTATAAACATATTCGATACGTAGCGCACAACGCGAAGTGTAATCACACTTGGTACGGAGCGCGTAGCGCGACGTGTACCCCCGTGAGTGCATTAAAAAATGTCCCCCCGGGACATTTTTCAGGGGGTTTGGGGGGCGGAGCCCACCAACAAGGGCCTCTGCGCCCGCAGGGCGCTGAGGCGCTTGTTTATATCTCGTGCAGTAACGTTTTTCAAATATTTTGCTTTTTCTCGTGATCGTGAAATGCAGGAATTAATCAAAGCTTTCGAGCGGGTTGAATTGAATGACGAATAAATAAAAAAATATAAACAGATATAATTTGTGTTGACATATTTTATTTTACCATAACATATTGTGACGGTTCCCGAGCCTCCACGACGAGCTCTCGCGGCATGAAACCCGCGCGCTCGCTAACAGGAGAACAGAGCGAGTCAGTAGGTATCCCGCGAGGATATTCAAGATGGTACGCCCACCGAGGCAACGCGAGAATCGCGCTGTAAGCCACGCCCTCGGACTTGGCGACAGGCAGAGCGAAGACCCGACGGCCGTCCCACCCAAGACAAGAACGTGCGAGAGGGAATCTAGCAGGCCCACCACCTCGCGACGAGCGAACAAACGTCAAAATCGGAGATCGATTAACCATAGGTAATCAATCACGGTCGATACAAGTCTGACACGCGATAAGGACATGGTAAAGCAGAGGCCTCGAGATAAAATTCACAAACAGATAAAATCTACTAAAAACACGTAAAAATGGGAAAGTAATGGGGATTACTAATAAAAAAAATAATGCATCCTATCAATAAGGGACTCACATACAAAATCATCACAACACCGGGGTGAAATTCAAGAAGAAAACAAGCGCAAATTAACAAATAAACAACAAAACTCCCGCGTGACCACGATTCATGTAAAAAACAAAGGAATACGCAGTTAAAGAATCGAGCGGGACGCCAAGAACAGAAAAATAAGAATGACAAGACCGCCACACCCAAATTACAATTGTTTATAACAAAACAAAGCATCCTAGCGATCACAATAGAAAACAACCAAAAGTATCTCGCACAAACAATAAGAACGCTGCATAAAAAAAGAAAAATACGACAAATTATCACAGGTTTATTCCAAAAACAAGAAACAATAAACAATTGGACGGAAGGGTTCGAGATGTCAAGAAAAATACGCTAGAGACGACACTGCGCAAGGAAGCGTCACGTGACCTAAGCAACCGTATAGAGACAATGGAGTCCGGCGATAAGTCAGCAACCCCACCACGGATAAAAGCTGAGGAAACATCACGCCACCTTACCACCTCTCCAACTCGACGGTTACGTAACACGCCACAAGGGCCCCAGCGGCACCTTAGCAACAGTCAGAGTCGGGCCTGAGAGAAACGCGCTGACGTCGGCAACGCTTAAGCATAGGAAGCAGTCACGTGGCATCGCGCCACATTTCTCCCTCCATAAAAAAATTACATAACTGCGAAAACGGTATAAAAGCGACGAACGCAAGCGAACGATATTCTAGTCTACGATCAACAGTCATACTTCACGTTTCGCGTACAAATCATCGAAGCTACGATTAAAACATTAATCTGGTATTAACTTCGAATATCGTTCGTTAATTGTCAGGACAATAATGAACGCTTACGGACCTCCCTTGGTACGCTGGCCACGAGTAATTTCTCGGAAGATCGCGACCAAAGGTGATTGTATCCGTGAGCACCACCCCTGGATAATTTTCCAGAAGTGTGGGTTGCTTCTCCTCCGCTACACGATAGAGTCAAGATAACGTGATTCTCACGTCGTAAGAGATATCCTGAGAGAATTGAGGGTAACAGCAGATGTGGAGAAACTTGGCGTTTACATCGAGAATTCAATAATCTCTTTGTCAAACGAGACCGGTACGGTCAAACAAACGTGATATCCCGTGAGCACGGAATCACGTGCCAAGTATCCTGTCTCTGTTAACGCCCAAGAGTTCACTTAGGGGATCTCACACTGTATCGTGTAACGGTGTCCCATTTAGCTCACCGATAAGACGAGACGCACGTAGCGGCATTACAGGCCGCCGATAGAGTAGGACAGTCGCGTATCTCGCGGTATTTGGCCGAATCAAGAAAATTATAAAGTCGTTAAATAGATATTAGAAATCCGATGATGACACTACACGTGAGGAGGCGTTGAGCTGGTACATCCGCCACTATAATCACACGTATCTGAGGACCTTCGAATTTATTGGTAGAGGTGACGTGATATACGAGGCAGTGAGGAGAGTAAAATCAATTTTTTATTGCATTGAGCAAAGAGCTCCACGGGGAAGCATCCGCTAAATCCCGCGAACTTAACGTATTTACAAAGAAAACATTTGAGCAATCGATTGCAGAAGATTGCTGGAAAAAGGGGTCCGAGGGGAATTCCGGCCCCCCACTTTATAATAACCTTGTTTTACTTAACATATTGAGTGTTGAGCTCCTTGGGAGACTACTTGAGTCTCTCAAGAATAGTCGAAGGGTGCTCACATAGTATCCTTCGCAGTGCGATCCCCTTTCGTCACCGAGTGGTTACCGTTGAGGTCGTTGACCCCGAGAGCATATTTCTCGGACGTTTCAGCGATATCCGGTATCTCGTGAGCGACAGGCAAAGAGTGTACGATTAGGGGACTAGGGAACTCGCGTGCGCGCCTGACGATAGGCAACCCAGCGAGCACCTCAGCGTGTGAGTACGGGAGGCGCAGCAACGCTGTACCGCGAAGCTTCCGTCCTCGCACGGGGAGCTCGCGCTCGTGACCCCGCGAGGCTCACAACTCGAGTCTATCATACATCGAGAATTGCCCTTTAGCCAACCATGAAGGGTCATAACACTCGATAACGTGGCAAACGTGAGTGAAAACCGACGCTACTGAGGCTATTCATCTAATCGATAGTTTCCAACCGCCCGGTCCAGTACCGTAACCGTGGGCTTAATTAAGAGCGCTCCCGATTAAATTAGTTTACAGTTTCGCGACTTTAGAAGAACGCTGGATTACCACTGGAGCTGGAACGCTGGATTAACACTAGGATCCCTAGGATAAGCAATCCGCGTAGCGTCCCGAAAGTAGTAAACGGTTCAATATATATAAGATTACATAAAAAATTATTTAATTAAAAAACAAGCGCCTCAGCGCCCTGCGGGCGCAGAGGCCCTTGTTGGTGGGCTCCGCCCCCCAAACCCCCCGAAAAATGTCCCGAGGGGACATTTTTTAAGGCACTCACGGGGGTACACGTCGCGCTACGCGCTCCGTACCAAGTTTGATTACACTTCGCGTTATGCGCTACGTATCGAATATGTTTATACGTCGCGCTGCGCGTTTCACCTGAACCTCCTGTGTGTTTGAAGATAGAAATATTGAAACAATTGAAAAGAAAGTAGAAGGGTGGTTGGAAAAATTCGAGATAAAATTTGAATTTTTTTTTTGTTTCGAAAAAATTTTAAAGAGATTTGAAAAAATTAAATTGCAGTTTCCCAATATTTAAAGTAATTTACATTAAAAATAAAAAAAAAGCTGAGATTTTTTTTTTTTCATTTCAAATCATCCCGCCACAGAATATCAACGTCGCGGCGTGTGCGAACTTTATCACGTCTGCTATGGAATTGTCGTCGGCTTCCAAAGTTTGACAGATAGAATGAACGGAAAAAAAATAAATAGTCGCGATTGTTTTCAATTTTATTTGGCAAATTGCAATAATTTTGGATATTCGATGATTCTTCTTTGTGAAATTATAACCAAGTTTTTCAGTGCACCCGTGAAATTTATGATTTTTATTACGAATGTGAATGATGTATTGTAAAATATTGTGAATGGTTTCGTTCAAAATATATTATTTTCGAAATAAAAAGGGCTAATATTTGTAAATCAATGTGTGATATTTCGTGTTTTATTTTTCGCAACCAAATTTTCTTTTCTGACATGATGAAAAATTGTTTTTTGGAAAATTAAAGTAACATAACCTTTAAAATAATTCCTCACTAGAAATAATTGTAGAATAAAAATATTAAGAAACGTTAGAATGTCTTCAAATTTGCTGTGCTTAGTGTTTTCGATGCAATGAAATATTACTGAAGAATAAAAAAAAAATTCGTTCGTAGGTTTCAAAATTGCATCGCCGTACGGACCTTTGACAGGAGAAAATGGATTTTTAAATGGAAAATGCCTGGAAAAAATGTTCAGAGACGTCGGAATGTCTTCAAATTTGCTGTGCATAGTGCTTTCGATAAAATAAAATAATGCTGCGAAAAAGAAAAAATTTGGTTCGTAGACTTCATAATTGGAGCACTGTACGGACATTTAGCGGAACAAAATTGAATTTTTATTTTGGAACAACTCATTAAAGGCTTCGCAGTAGTTTCAAAATATTTGTGCACAATAGTCATGATGTGATAAAGCACTCCTGCGAAGGAGAACAAAATTGGTTCACACCATCCAAAGTTACACTGTGATACGGACGTCCGAGCAGATAAATTCAGTGACAAAGCTATTTTTATTCAACCGCAGGCTAAAAAAAATATTTCCAGTCATCGGAGTCACTTCAAATTAACTGCGCATGAAGTTGGAGGTACACCGAAGTAAATTCTGAAAAACTAATTTTTTTGGAGCATACGCTGCGGGGAATCCCGATCGAAAGCTGTGTGAAGAAGCCTCGATGGTCATTTTAATAGGCACTCTTTGCCTATTGTTATAGTGAGTGCCTAAAAAAGTGTAAGCTTATCCTGAAAAGTCTACGACGACTTGTCACGAAGAGTCAATCTCAACCACGTTGTCGAACTCAGAGTAAACTATACAATTCAGCGTATTTCGGCGTATTAAAGCAGTAGTAAATCGTACTTGCAGGCGCACACTGCCGTGATGTACAAGATTTCAATGTCCGGCTCTACTAGCAGACATGTCCTGTGTCAAATTGAAGCAGTACAAGCAATTACCAAATGGGTACGACGCGCGGGTTATGCCGCAACTATCGTCATCCCAGAGTATTCCTGTACCAGATATCACGGTGTGATACGATTGTGTGTACAAATTATGGCGATAATCAGGCTGCAATGGTTTACTAGGAACCTGTACATCATCCACGTAAAGAGACAAGAAATTCACGTCAGATTGATAGAAATTGAATGGGTTCAAGGCTCTATCTCCATTGAATGCACGATTGTCGACAAAGCCAATAACCATACGCTTAGGCGATTGGCCGAGAATAACATTGTCTAGCGTTTCACCGTGAACACCCGCATGAATCGTAAATGGTTTTACTTCTACACGTGTAAATGGATATTTGGCCGTCCCTCTGCTTAAAGCCTTAGCATGTGCTACTAAAACACCAGGACTCATTTTCACGCGTCAAACAATGAGACTCGCGTCGGTAATATGCAGGCTATAATCTGTTCCTGAGGCATCCATTAGGCAAAACGCATCTCGTGAACGCACAAGACGAAGACGTAGCTCAACGCCATTCAGTAAAAACTTCTCCTGGTTGAATATATCGGAATGTAAATATCCAATAAGGTCGACCGACTTGCCGTTTGCCATCAATGCTTGCCGTGCCGATAGACCCTTATTCTTTTGCACTGGTGCAACAGCTCCAGCGGCCGCCGGCGCGGTGGAAACAGGTGGGGCATCGAACTCTGCAGATGTATCGTCAATCCACATGCTGACGGCTAGTTGGTTTGCTTTCGTTGAAGATTTGGGTAATTATTTAGAATTAGGGCTTTTCCCAAATTGCGAGGAAATTTTTTTTTTACTAAAAGTTGTGTCTTGGCATGTAGTTGAAGATCCATGTGGAGGAGGGATGAAAATGAAAAAAAAAAAAAAAAAACCTGTTAAAAATAAAAAAACCATAATAAACTGAAAAAATTCAATAAGTAAAATAAAAATTTTAAAAATAACAAAAAAACCGTAATAAAATGAAAAAAACGAAACAATGAAAGATAGGGAATGAAAACGTATTTAAGGCGTAATAATCTGAAGAAGAAAAATGCAAAAAATGCGAAATTCACAGTACAAAAAATTGTAATAAAACGAAAAGAAGAAAACAATGCAAATAAAAGAATAATAATATATTTACAGTGAAATCCTTACACTATATCACTTGAGACTTCAGACTAAACGCTCAAATGCTCTTTATGGGGAAAAATCCGTTAATGGTTTTTTAAAACATTTTTTAACGGATTTTTCTTTCTACGAAATAGTTAGTTGCTCTCCGCCGCCGCTCGAGCACGCGATCGCCTTATAAGGTGATGAGCCGTTTGTTTATACCCCCCTGCCACCCTACACGCGCGCCTACTTGCGTAGGTACTCAGTTCGCGCTTCGGAAACAAACGTATCATTCGGGGAAAAAATGGATTGTGCTGGCTGTACACTAGAATTGAAAGACTTTTTGGCGATTTGTAGCGATCAGGAGAAGCTACTCGATTTTTAAACAAAATACAACGTGGTACAAAAGTCGGTAGCTTGTTCGAGCTGCAAAAAGCGAGCTACTTTTAATCCGTGCGCGCTACGGTGGAGATGCCAAAAAAAAACACAAAATAAAGAAAGGCAACAAAGGGCAGATCGTCGCGTGCTCTTTCAAGCAAAGCGTTCGAATAGACACGTGGTTCGAACATGCGAATATTTCGATGGAGGATGCGTGCGTCTTTATCGCGTATTTCGTAGCGTTAAAACCACCGCGGCAAGAGTTCCTTCAGCGAGAACTTGACATGAGTTCGGCTACCGTCGTCGATTGGTCGAATTTTATTCGCGAAGCGCTTGTGTCGTGGTGTATCGACTCTTCCAAGCCGATCGGAGGGCCGGATCGAATCGTCGAAATCGACGAATCGACAATTGGACGAAGAAAATATAACCGAGGTCGCGTTATCGAGGGACAGTGGTTTTTCGGCGGGTTCGAGAAAGGTTCGAAAGAACTTTTTGTTGTGTCAGTTCTCGATCGATCGGCGGTTACGGTGCTCGACATTATAAAAAAAAAACATACTTCCGGGAATGACGATCATGTCAGATTGCTGGAAAGCGTATAACTGTTTGGACTCGGAGGGTTTCCAGCATCTGAGTGTCAATCACACCTATAACATCGTCGATCCGGATACTGGCACACTGGATACTGGCCCCTCCTATTACACACAGGGAAACGTCCCGAGAAACCTTGGGAGTCGCTGGTTGATAAAAAAGACGAGAACGACCCCGGACAGGAGGATCTGATCATCTTAGCTCGAGAAAAAATGAAAAAGAACCGGGGTAGGCAAGCGAAGAAATTCAACGAATCTCACAGGATAACAGAATTTAAAATCGATGACTTAGTATTAGCCAGGGCCCTGAATGTATCGAATCTGGCGCTGAAGCGTATAGCAAAATTTCTACCCGTCTACGAAGGCCTATATAAGGTAAAAACGCGGGTCGGGTATACTTCATATATTCTCGCACACACGCACGGGAACAGAGAAAGAGGGATGTATCACGCGAGTGATCTAAGACCGTATTACTTGAAGGAAGACGGAAACATTCGAAGGAATGAGAATAACAACAAGAGCGAACGAAAGTAAGGCGAAGGTGACAAACATCTCTAGAGCCAAAGGCGTAAAAGCAAATGGTAACTCGGATACACGGTGAAGATCTAGCGAAATCAACGTAATAATATTCCGCGCTTATGGATTCAAAACGCGACGATGGATAACACGACGAGAGGATATCAGTAACAGCAAATCTTTCCGAACGAGCATGTCAAACGTGTCAGTGGAAATACAAACCGGCGACCCGTACACGGGGTACGTGAAATCTCCACGGCCATACATCGCGTGGAGATGTATCCAATATATGGAGATGTACAATCCAACCAAGAAAGACCGGAAGGAGCGATACAGTCAAACGGAACCTATCTACTTCCGCTTCATGGACAGTGATCGAGAGGCGCAAAGAGAGATGCTTGGAATGTCTCCCACAGCGGTCGCGAAATACAAATCAGGGACAACGCGGATACAGCTTCCGTACATCTCGGTACCACCGATAATAGAAAGAACAACGAACATAAAACCGAGGACACGTGGTCCTCTGTACCAACGAATAGTGGCGGGGAAAACGCCCGAAGAAAGCTTCCACGTGAAAGTCGACGAAGGATGCGATGGGAAGACGAAGCGAAGAATTCGACCCATCGAGACAGATCCGGTGGTGGTGGCAGCACTACAACGGACACACGCACGCACGCCAGTGCAAACGGGACGACGAAGGAAGCCGATCCAAATCCACGTGGACACCGACGCAAAGAAAAAGAAGATTGAAACTGTAACCCTGGAATAAAAAAAAAAAAAGAAAAAAAAAATATACATTGAAATACATAGTACTTCATTAATAAAAGCCTAATAAAAAAAAAAAAATTGCACAGTGTTCTCTTCCTCTCCCAGCAAAGAAAAAAAAAAAAAAAAAAAAACCGAATGACTAAACGGAATAGGAAGAAAAACGAAGTCCAATTTGGAAGGGCATGTAACGGTTCACGGGCCTCCATGACGAGATCTCGCGGCATGAGGTCGCGCCATCCGTAACAGGATCGCAGAACAGGAAGGAATAGGTAACCGCTAAGCCATTAGAATGGCGTGACCAACGAGGCGAGGCAATAGATCGCGCTATAGGCCACGCCCACGGGCGAGACAGTAGGCAGAGCGAAGGCATAAAGGCCGTACATCTTAAGGAAAGGATGGGCGAGGCAGAAGCGGGTAAGAACACCATCTCGCGACAAGCAAATTAACGCCGACGCTAGCAATCGAGGAACCATAGGTAATCGATTACGGTCGATACAGAACCAACACACAACGTGCGTATGATAAAACAGGGGACTCCAGATAAAACGCAACATTAGATAAAAATACTAAAAACGCATAGAAACTACACACTAATGGCAATTATTAACATAAACAAACGACAAACGACGCACCCTAATAAGGAGGCGTCCACGAATGGGTAAACTCCAACATCGTAGTAAAAACATAAACGAAAAACCAATAAAGAAACGAAAACTTCCACTTACTAATCATTTAAACAAACAAGAAAAGCGATAGGCGTTTTAAATAATCAAGCGTAACAAGGACAACAGGAAAATGCAACCAACAATACTGCAAATCCCAAAGTGTATTGTTTATAACATAATAACGGATCCTAACAATCACGAAAGGAAACAACAAGAGGCATCTCGTAGAAAACAACAAGGACACTATCTAGAACAATGCCGAAAAAAAAAAAAACAACAAATTATTGCAGTTTCCCAAAAAAACCGACAAATAATAAATAATTTGACGGAGGAGTCGGGAGGTCGAGAGAAACACGCAAGAGACGGCACTGCGCGTAGAAGGGTAACGTGACACGGACGATCGTATAGAAACGATGGAATCAAGCAATGAGTCATCTACCCCACCACGCAGAAAAGATGATGAAACATCACGCCACTCTACCACCTCTCCACTCGACGATTACGTAACGCGCCACGAGGGCCCCAGAGACGCCTTAGCAACAGGAAGAGTCGGGCCTGAGAGGAAAGGACTGACGTCAACAATGCTTAAGCATAGGAGACCGTCACGTGACATCACGCCACAATTCCCCCTCCCCAAAAAGGGTTACGTAACCAAGAAAACAGTATAAAAGCGACGAACGCGAGCGAACGATATTCTAGTCTACGATCAACGGTCATACTTTACGTTTCACGTACAAATCATCGAAGCGAAATCTCATATTAACTTCGAATATCGTTCGTTAATTGTCAGGACAATTGCGAACGCTTAGGGACCGCCCTTGGTACGTTGGCCCCGAGTAATTTCTCGGAAGTTCGCGACCAAAGGTGATAGTATCCGTGAGCACCACCCCTGGATAATTTTCCAGAAGCGTGGGTTGCTCCTCCTCCGCTATACGAGACAGTCAAGATAACGTGAATCTCACGTCGTAGGGGAAATCCTAAAGGAATCAAGGGAACAGTAGATGTGGAAAAACTTGTCGCTTGCATCGAGAAATTTAATAATCTCTTTGTCAAACGAGACCGGTACGGTCAACACAACGTGATATCCCGTGAGCACGGAATCACTGGCCAAGTATCCTATCTCTGTTAAATATCCAAGAATTCACTTAGGGGATCTCACACTGTATCGTGTAACGGTGTCCCATTTAGCTCACCGATAAAACGAGAGGCACCCGGGTAGCGGCATATCAGGCAGCCAATCCGGTAGGATAGTCACGTATCTCGCAGCGTACAGTCAAGTCGAGAAAATAGTAAAGTTATTAAATCGCGGTTCGGAATCCGATGATGACACTACACGTGGGGAGGCGTTGAGCTGGTACATCCGCCACTAAAATCTTACGTGTCGGAGGACCTTCGAACGTAGTAGTCGAGGTAACGTGATACGAGGGAGCGAGGAGAGTAGAATCAAAATTCTTTTTTTTTTGCATTGAGCAAAGAGCTCCACGGGGAAGCGTCCGCTTAACCCCGCGAATTTAGCGTAGTTAATAAAAAAAAAAAAAACATTTGAACAATTGATTGCAAAAGATTGCTGGAAGAAGGGGTCCGAGGGGAATTCCGGCCCCCCCCCCCCACTTTATAATAACCTTGTTTTACATAACAAATTGAGTGTTGAGCTCCTTGGGAGACTACTCGAGTCTCTCAAGAATAGTCGAGGGGTGCTCACATAGTATCGTTCGCAGTGCGATCCCTTTTCGTCACCGAGTGGTTACCATTGAGGTCGTTGACCCCGAGAGCATATTTCTCGGACGTTTCAGCGATATCCGGTATCTCGTGAACGACAGGCAAAGGGTGTATAGTGTTACGTCCGGAGTTGCACCTGCGCCCAAATATTCATAGATATATTTTTTTTTTTAAGTATATAATAATTTCCTTTCGTATTTAATCGAATATAAAAATCGTTCGCGCAATGAATAAGTATCGCGCGAAGTATTATTCGAGAGCAACGAGTTTCGCGAGCAATAAGGTTATCGCCTAGAATATAAGGTATCCGAGTACCGTGCGATGCAGGGTCCGAAACCGTTCCCTCGCACGTCGGAATCTCCCTTCGAAGAATCGAGGCGAGAGTAGCGAATATCGCGAGCGATGCCGTATCACCTAGAGTTTAAGGTATCCGAGTACCACGCGACGGAGGGTCCGAAACCGTTCCCTCGCGCGTCGGCACATCTCTTCGCAGAATCAAGTCGAGCACCGTTCAACGACTAAACACCTCAATCTAATCGTCAGCACTTCTTGCAATTAAAAGTGGGGACCAGAGTCGTAATGGTCAACCTCAGAACGGAGAGAAGTCAGTATCGACGAGAACTCCGAACCGCGAGTTAAAACATTCCGACCCTTGAGCGAAGTACTCGAAGTGAAGCCAGGGTATCCGCGAACATTACACTCAAACTGAACGTACAGAGAAGTCGCGATAGCTCAAACACAGTGCTCATCTTGATCAGCGTATCCGATCTGATCGAGGTTCATAATTTTACGCGATCATCGAATTTATAATTTAATTGTAAATCGCGATAATTTTCGAATTTATAATTCAACCGTGTAAATCACGATTATCATTAAACTCATAACTTCCTTTGGTGTAAATCTCGATTTCATCGAGACTCACAAGTTTGTGTAAACTATAAGTGGTTGTTACATTTTTTTTACGTTTAATCATTGTTTTTTTAATAAACAATTTAAAGAACAATATTGTGATTGCGGTTCAGTGGCGGTAATTAACTGAGTGAACATTCACCCTGCCTCCCCTGAGCCCACCGACACTTGATCATACTATTTTCTAAACGCTATTTTCTACTAGTGAGTTGCTGTGCTAGATTGATTTGCAAGCAATTCGTGAAATCTTTGTGTTCGTTCCGTGGTGCTAAATCGCTCTGCACACGAAACGAGCACCCTAACCGTCGTGGCGCCGGCCAGCCTGGTGCACGACTGTATCCTTTCAAATACCGCTGTGCTAGATTGCATTGCGCGCGGTATAAAACATCTTATATCTTAATCGGTGGTGCGGTATCTTACCGCATGCCGGGCAAGACAATTTCCCACATCTCATCCTTCCGATTTCATCCCACTTCCAATACGCGTTAATGGGAAAGAAACGTCGAAGCGGTGTAAAATACCAGCTGCGGCGAGCGATCGCGATCGCCCTCGGAGCGCCCAGCGGTAACGTCGCTGGGAATTCCGCCGGCATTTCCGCCGTCGTTCCCGTCAACAGCTGCGTTCCAATCAGCGGTAACCTCGCTGGTGGTTCCACTGATTTTCTCGCCAGCAGCAACAATCCACCCAACGGTAATTTCGCTGGTGGTTGTGTCGTCGCTACCGGGAGCAACGTGAACACCGTAGAAACCGTGCGACGAGATACTTTCGAACTCGGTGCGCGAAGAGAAACGAAATACGTGCCAATAGCACGCGTGTTACCGATTCCGGTTGCACGTCCACCATTTACGTTCAACGAACCGGAACCGTACGTACCCGTAGCGGTGCGAGCCGAAACGGTGCATCCGCAGCCGTATCATCCTCAACCCATCGGGCCGACCCCGAATCCGGAGGATTCCGATTCGGATGCATCCACGGTGGAGATCGTCACGTTGGATTAGAACGACGGTGACGAAGGTAACAAAATCAAATTTATTCGTTATCGTTCCATGCCAAAAGAATATCCACGAAACGATTTCTTGGCATCGTAACATATTCGCGTCGATTCACGAAAGACGTGTCAACCGTGGCACAAATGAAAGAGACTCGCGCTTCTATCCCCGATTCGTAATTTACGAATCCAAAAAGGAGCAACTTTCGAAATAATTGTCGCGTTTCTAACGATTAAAATCCACGAGACGTAACAATAGCTGCGGAACTAGAGAAGTCGCACGCGCGCCTGACGATAGGCAACCCCGCGTGCTCTGCAGTGTGTGGGTACGCTAGGCGCAGCAACGCGGTACCGTGAAGCTGCCGTACTTCCACTGAGAGATGCGCTTATGACCCGCGAGGTACATTAATCAGGTCTGTACAACATATGTATCCCCTTTAGCCAATGATGAGGCGTCACGACACTCTATAGCGTGGCACACGTGAGTGAAAACCGACACAACTGAGGCTATTAATCCGTAATAAAATTGTTCTAACGTCCGGTCCATTACCCAATAAGTGAAATTCTCACTTAGAACTCTCCCCTAAACGGGTTTACTATTTTGCGATATCGAGAGAGCGCTGATTCATTGCTGTAGGAAGGGATCAGCGTATTGTCGCAATAATCGTAAACGTTTCAATATATATATATTTTTTTTTTATAAAATAGAAAATTATAAAAATTATGAAATAAACGTGATTAGTTGGATGGTAACGATACCGGTTTTTTTGGGATCGTTTCGTCGATCTGGTTGCGGGAATGTCCCAATGGTTGTTCCGTGGGTGACGGCCATGAATCCCTCGCCGTCGACTCGTTCCGGACGGCCGTGAATCCCTCGCCGTCGACTCGTTCTGGACGGCCGTGTATCCCCCTCCGTCGACTTGTTCTAGACGCAGGGTTCATCTTCGGCGTCCTCCACGAGCCCCGCGAATACCTCTGCCGGAGCCTCGAGGTATAGCTGCGACTGCACATGCAGATGCGATCTCGGCGAAATTCCGCTGAGAATGTTTCCGAGAATCTCACCGAAAATCTCGCCGAGAATCTAAGCGAGATCTCGCTGAGAATGCCGCATGTGTCCCGGACCGTGATTCTTATACAATCTCACCGTGCTTCTTCACGAGATTCTTTTTAACCCGACCGGGACAACCTGCACACGATATCAACGTGCTTCTTGGCGAGATTGTTTAAATCGTGCGCACAATCTCGCGGTGCTTCTTTGCAAGATTCGTATTTATTGCGACAAAGAATCTCTCAAACATTCTCGCCGTGCTTCTTGGCGTGCTTCTTCGCGTTCGTGTGGGAAATGAATGAGAAAAAAATACGAGAATTAGTCAAATAGAAGGCGAAAATAAAAAACGTGGAAATTTGCCCAGAACCAAATTCCGGTAACGAATTCGCATGCAGCGAGCAATATTAGACTCTATAGTGCATAAGCGCTGATTTTTTTTAAAGTGCTGCCGGATTCCCAAAAGGAATCTTAGCAAGAGTCCCGCATAGAGTCTCGCATAGCGTCCCGGATAGAGTTGGCAGTCTGTTGAAAAAAAAAAATCAGCGCTTTTCCACTATAGGGTCTTATTTTCGCATTCTATTTGACTAATTTATATTTTTCTTCTCTTTCATTTTCCGCACGAACACGAAGAAGCACGGCGCGATTATGTGAGAGATTCTATGCCGCGATAAATGAGAATCGCGCGAAAAAGCACTGCGAGATTATGTGCGTGACTAAAATCTGACGAAGAAGCACGCCGACATTGTGCGCGCGATTAAAACAATCTAGGCGAGAAGCATGGGGAGATGCACTGTGAGCTTGTGTGGAAAATTCCACACAGCGATAAATAAGAATCGCACGAAAAGCACTGCGAGATTGTGCGCGCCATTAAAACAATCTCGCCAAAAAGCACGTTGAGATTTTGCCCGCTATTAAAACGATCTCGCCAAGAAGCACGGCGAAATTGTACGCGCGATTAAAACAATCCCGCCAAGAAGCACGGCCAGATTGTACGCGCGATAAGAACGATCTCGCCAAGAAGCCCGGCGAGATTGTGTGGGAGATTCCCCGCATCGACAAATAGAAATCACGCGGAGAAGCGCTGCGAGGTTGTCTGCATGATAAAAAATCTCCTGGAGAAGCACGGTGAGATTGTATAAGAATCACGGTCCGGGACACATGCGGCATTCACAGCGAGATCTCACTTAGATTCTCGGCGAGGTTTTGCGGTGAGATTCTCGGCGAGATTTTCGGTGAGATTCTCGGCGAGATTTTCGGTGAGATTCTCGGAAAGATTCTCAGCGGAATTTCGCCGAGATTCTCGCCAAGAATCTCGCTGAGATTATTTTTTTCTACGCGGGCATGGTGCAAATATACTTTTTTTCGAGTCGACTGCAACCGGCAACCGCGGTAGAGACAGCGAGTACGTTAACACTGGGCGCGGACCCGAGTCCTTGAGCGATAACGTCGCAGAAAGGCACGATCAGCCGGTAGTCGGTACTCACAAGTGCCTGACCTACCGAATAGATAATTATGTGCACTTTATTTCAGCGGACGGCGAACTATCTACCCCGATCGGGAGATTGTTAGCCGACCTGGGAAAAATCAACGCACAAGCCATAAAAAACCAAGGGTTACGGGTCGGCCAAATAGCAATAACACCGCACGGCGAGCGGAATGTCTACAGCGTGGTCGTAAAGAACCGTTATTTTGACCAAACGCTAGACAATAACGCACTGCAGGGTTTGGAAAATTTTTAAAAAATTGTCATAAATTCAGACGTCGAGTCGTTTCGGATTTCACGTGCAGGGAATTACTCTGACACCCTGTCGAGTGGACGACTCGTTGAAAAACTGCACGAGCTCTTCGATAAGTCTGGCGTAGCAGTGACGGTCTGCTATGGCAAGCTGCTATTGCCGCCAGCAGAGCCGAGAGCTAAGATAATAAATGAGTTTCATTGTAGCCTTTTTGGAGGACACAAAGGAATAACGAAAACTTATCGGAAAATCCGAGAACGTTTTTATTGGCCCTCGCTTCGCAACGATGTCCAAAATTTTATTAGACATTGTAAAGGCTGCCAGGAGCGAAAGCTCGTACGGGCTAAGACCCGTGAGCCGATGCTGCTGACGGACACACCCGCCGATACGTTCGACAAAGTGTCTCTTGACACCGTGGGCCCTTTACCCACGACGCCTCATGGTAATAAACACATCCTTACCATGCAGGATCATTTGTCGAAGTATTGCCTTGTCGAGCCTATACCGGATTTAAAGGCCACTACTATCGGAGAAGCCGTAGCGCGCCGGTTGTTTACACAGTTCGGCGTCCCCCGGGCTATTCTAACCGATCGAGGGGCCGCTTCCACCAGCAGTTTGCTGCAAGAAATATCCGAGATATTTCAAATAAAACAATTAATGACCTCCGGGTACCGCCCGCAAACTAATGGGGCACTCGAGAGGAGTCATATAGTATTGGTGGAATATATAAAACAATACGCCACTCAATACGACGATTGGGATAGGTTATTGCCTTATGCCGAACTCTCGTATAACACGTGTGTTCATAAGGCAACAAATTTTACACCTTATGAAATTGTTTACGGGAAGCTGGCTCGGCTGCCGAGCGAATTCCCCGTTGACAATAAGTTAGAAACATATAATTCTTACACCATCGAATTAATCAAGCGATTATCGGAAATTAGAGCGATGGCAGGGGATAATCTAAACGCAGCAAAAGAAAAGTCCAAGAGTTATTACGATCGGAAGGTCCGCCCTTTCGAAGGTAAGATCGGCGATAACGTCTATGTCCTGAAAGAACCAAAAAAGGGGAAATTCGATAGTCAATATCACGGACCGTATAAAATCATAGAGATCTCTGACCGTAGCAATGTAATTCTAGAAACAATAAATGGACAGAGAATTCGCAAGCATGTTGACAAAGTAAAGTTAGCGTACGAGTGAGAGAAAATAAATTACTGTTATCATCCTGTGTAAGTCGAGAGGGCTTGAGCGCCGCTCGGCGCAACGAGATACGTAGGCCGCATGGGGCTAGACTGGGCGAGCGAGAAAGATGGACATTGTGTGCGCTCCGTCTGAGCGCTACCTGTCCTCGTCGCTCTTCGATCGCCACGCATCGTCGAGCCCTATCAGACAACGGTATGGAAAAAATATGTGTATGCAAGGAAGTATGGAGCGAGCGCCTATATCCATGTGACCAGGGAATTGTGAGCTGAAACATGTGTTGTGTTACAGACAGGGACGGCCGGCGCGCGATAATAAACGCGATAATAAAAAAAAAAAAATGAAGCTGTGGGTGTTATTCGGGTGCCTGCTGGGCTGCGTTTTTGGTGAACTCAACCGAAACAATGCCTACCATGTGACAACAGTGACGGATCGTCCAGGACTCTATTTCGAATGTGTGGTTACTCTCCGGTTGCAACACGTCGATTGGAGGGTCGCAGTGTACATCGACCTGGAAAAATTTATTTCGAGCTTCCCGGAGGAGCACAGACGTTTAGCGACAGCGTTGGAAAAGTGCTACGAAGTAACTCGAACGATGTTCCACGACACAAATTTTCCGCGAGGCAAGTGCAACGAATTATTGAACTCGGACCATCTTGCCAGCCGCATTGTGCGCGCAAAAGAGTTGGCAAACGAGCTGTCAAGGATAGCTCGAGACTCAGAGCCGATACGCGACCCCGGGAATGTAAATCTTCGATCGATGAGAAAACGATCCGTACCCTTAGGATTCATAGGCTCCTTAAGCAAATCACTTTTCGGCACGCTGAATGAAGAAGATGCGGAATATATAAATTCACAAATCGATCGATTGTTCTCCGACCAAGCAAACATCACGCAACTTATCGGAACACAAATGCACCTCACCCGTTCAATCCTGCAAGAGTTACACGAGGAGAATCTCGCGGAAACAGAGAGGGTGAAAAACATGGACCGACGAATAAGCGAAATGTGGAAAACAATTGGCGGAATCACGAAGGATACCGCCGAATTGATCTTCCGTGTAGAACTCGTGAATTATGCGCGGCGCTTCGAAATGAAAATCGATCGATATATCGACGCGTGCGAGCAATACCTACGTGTCATCACCCTGGCCAGAGACGGGCGCTACCATCCGGCTGTTCGCATCACAGCCCAGCTACGGTGATTTCGCGTGAGATAAGAGAGCGCGCGGCCGAGTTCGAGTTTCCGTTGACCGGCGAGTATCTACGGGGCGAGCTGTTGGCGCGGGTGGCACGCGCCGACTTGATATATTATTCGGGAAGGCTCCTAATCATGGCGCACATTTCGCTACTGGACCGAATGAACTACAATTTGTACAGAATGTATCCGTGGCCGGTTCCGCAAACGGAAGGTAATTCAACAGGATCGGCTCACGTGACTCCGGCTACTACTTATATCGCTGTATCTTATGATCGCCGAAATTATTTCTTGGCGGACGATATTTACGTGGCCGGTTGCTCTACCGCGAGCAAATCATCGAGGCAACTAATTTTGATTTTTGGTAATTTTTTTGGAAGGACAATTGCATTATCAATCGTTTCACGCTCGGGGATCGGATCAATGCTTGGATCGTCCTCGGGGATTGGATTGACAATAGTATCGTCCTCACGTGTCACGCGTTCCGCTCGCTTCGGGTGTGACGTCGAACGCGCCATGGGGTCGTGGCCCGCGGGAGGCAGCGACCATCTCACCGATCGGCGCGGGGCTTCCGACGCGGCGGATGCGAGTTCGGTTGCCTCGTGAACCGTGACTTCCAACGCGGCTGATGCGTGTCCGGTTGCCTCGTGTACAATGTCCTCCGACGGCGTCGGGTCAATTTCTTTCGACTCCTCGCTGTCGTCATCGGCATCGGTGTCATCCTCCTTACCTGGCAGCGTGACTCCCTTGAGGCTTACGCGCCGAAGTAATTCAGCTTCGCTTACTCCGCTCTCTCGCTCGGTGATTTTCTCTAGCCGTCGCGATAGCTCGAGATCGAGTCCGGCTTCGTCAATCGGATCGAAAGCGTTAAGAATTTCCCGTGTTTCTGGTGGGACTTCGTTTCCCTCGGAAAGGAAATCCGGCCAGTCGAAATTTTCCTCGCTATAGGAGTCCTGCTTAGGATACTGTGCACTGATTTTGTTTTCAAATCGTTCCTCCAACAGCCGAAGCGATTCATTGAACCATTGGAGGGAATCCTGCATTGTTTTCGATGCGCAGTCTCCTCCGGTTTGCTCACATGGTTGAATCTCGTCAGCTTGGAATACATCATCATCGTCGGATTCATCCATTGGTGGCCTAACGACCACGGCAATGCCGGGGGAATTCATCGGCGGGTCCTCAGCTGCGGCCGTATCCGTATCGGTTTTCGCTTCCTCCGGGATAGGCGCGACAAGCGGAGTACTTATCGGCCGTTTCGGGGGAAGTAGCACCGCGGGCAGCATGCTTCGATGCAACCGTTGTATCGGCGGATCGGATGCCTCCGAGCTCGTGCTAACCTCCCTGTAAACCGGTGCGGTGCCGGACCGTGGCCGGACGAACGCGTACGAGGTTACGCACGACGCCCGCCACCGCCTCTGGGCTCGGCGGTAAAACCACCCGCGGAGGGTTCTTCGTCCGTGCCCCTGACGGAGCTTTGAGAATCGGTTTGAGCTTCGGTACGTTCCTCTTATCGGTGGAAGCAGCGCCAGATGAAATTGGCAATACCTGTAAACCCTTCTCATTTGTCCTTTCTGGGGGTTCTACCTCCGAATCGCTTGAAGTCGACAGCGCTCGGGCGACCGGATTGCGCGAAAGGGCATCGGCATTTATCTTTAGCTTTCCCGGCTTGTACACGAAGTCGAAGTCATACTTTGACAGACGCATTTTCCACCGGTTAAGCCTTTTCCCCGGATCCAGAGTGGTTTGCATCCATTTCAGCGGCTCGTGATCGCTCACGAGCGTGAATTTCTTCCCGTAAAGATATGTCGCGAAATGTTTAATAGATTCGATTATCGCGAGACACTCCTTTTCGGTAGTCGAGTAGTTGACTTGAGGAGGTGATAAGACGCGCGAGAAATACGCGACCGGCAAGTCACATCCGTCGTGTTCCTGGGACAACACTGCGCCGAGAGCTATATCCGACGCGTCGGTCGTCAAAGTAAACGGCTTCGCAAGGTCGGGATATCGCAAAATCGGTTCGCTGCAAACTGCTTTTCGTAGTTTGCGAAAAAAAATTTTCTGCTTCGGTCCCCAGACGAAGGGTTGTCCCTTTTTTAAGAGATCCGACAATGGTTTGGAGATCTCCGCGAAGTCGAGAATGAAACGACGGTAATAACCGCAAAGGCCGAGAAATTGACGTACGTTTTTGTGTGTCTTTGGTACTGGAAAATGTCGGACGGACTCAAGCTTCTTCGGATCCATACGGAGCCCGTCGCAGCTGACGATATGTCCGAGGTAAGCGACCTCCCTTCGCAAGAAGGAACACTTATCAGGCTCCAGGCTCAAGTTCGCATCCTCTAGACGCATCATGAGTCTGCGAACCTTTTTCTCGTGTTCTTCGAGGGATGCAGCGAACACCACTATGTCGTCTAGATAGACGAACATTTCGGTGCCTTGTAATCCTAATAACACGCGGTCCATGAGACGCTGGAATGTCGCGGGCGCGTTTTTCAACCCTTCCGGCATTCTGGCATACTCATAATGACCATTTAGCGTAGAAAACGCGGTCTTTGGGCCGTCCCTCGGATCCATTGGTATTTGCTGAAATCCGCTCGCCAGATGGAACGTTGAAAAATATCTGGCTTCGCCGAGTTGTTCTAGGATTTCAATCATATTTGGCAATGGGTATCCATCGGAGATAGTTTTTTCATTAAGTTTTCGGAAGTCTATAACCATTCGCATGCGAGGGCGTCCGTGTGAATCGGCCTTTTTCGGCACGATCCACACGGGAGAGTTATACGGAGAGCAGGAATGAATTATGATTCCGTCGTCGAGTTTCTTTAATACCTGACGGTCCATCTCCTCTTTATAAACCACGGGGAAACGATACTGCTTTGTATTCATGGGTAAATCGTCAATCGTCGGGATCCGATGGTATACCAGATCCGTCCGTTGCGAACTTATCCCCCGGTAATTTATATCGATAAGTCGAGCGTCGTGTCGACGCTCTTCCTCATTGAGGTCATTTAATCGTAACGCCTTGATTATTGCCGATACTCGATCGGCTGGCGGAGACGCCTCTTCGTCCGTAGTACTATCATCTTCAAATCCGGAGTCTAAATCGTCCGGGTGTCACGTCAAAAATGTGGGTTTTTCTCTTTCACCTGAATTTTTAACGCGAGGTTGCGTCGAGTACGATTGAATACACGCTGGTCAAGAGAGATTGCTCACTCCTTTACCACTCCTGGCATCAATTATCGGCACAACTGCCCATTTTTTAGTCTAACCGTGAGGAAATTTACTAAGAATAGGGCTTGGAATGCTATTCGTTGACTTGTCTTAGAGGTATTATAAAATTTCTTTATCTGTTGCGTAATTAAAATAATGATCGTTGATGATTTGATTTAAACGGATTTGTTTCACCGCGATATAGAAATGTTTTGAATTAACTGAATTTATTTCACTGCGTTATAGAAATGATTTTATAATTGAATTATATTCGGTGAGTAGTGTTGGTGATGTCTGGCGACGGCTGGGCGAATTAACGAGGAGTTTGAATAACAGAGGATATTGCACACTTTTCACTTATAGATTTATCAAGGAAATAGAATTGAATTGTTCTTACGTTATTTGTTGAGATGATGCCGCTTGCGATGTAGTGGATTGGTTGAACACAAATTTCACGCGATATTATGCCGTGATATTCGAAATTTATTCAAAGAAAATAATTCAGGCAAATTCGAAAGTACAAGAATGTGATTTTCGGAGAGTACAAATGACTCGTTTGTTACGTCGCGAATCGTGTTTTTACGCAAGGAGCCAGGCCTCATCTCGGTTAATGAACTTAATCAATTTACGCGTTATCGAAGCGGCTTACGATTCGCGGGTGCCTCGTTTTGAGCCTAACCTCGCGGAAAATTGCTCGGGAAGAGGCTAGAGTACATTCGCGAAAGTTTATCAAGTTTCTGTGTGATGGAACCGATGGCAATAGGAACAATAGGTGTCATTTTCTCTTAGTGGAAGAGTGGTACTAACTCGTGATTCCCGAACGAAAATGCGTTGACAACACACACAGGAAAGAATGAATAATATCAAGAGTACAGCCAGATTAAGACTCAGTAGAATTACTACTGCCTTTGGCTGATCTACCGGAAGTATCATTTTATACGTTACGATGGTATCGACCACAGTTTAGACAAAGATTCGGGGAATATCTTAACGGTGGGTTTATTATGATGCGCGGTGATTCGGTTGCCGGAACGGGACGAAAATGTTTAGCCCAGAATTTAGGACAGTAACGGAACCACAAAATTAGGCCAATCAAAAACAAGGAAATATTTGAAGTAATGATGATCCACACGATCTTGGAGGAATCCGGGGAAGCGAACATTTTTTTTCATACGCGGTTAAACGGTTGCGAGGGGTGGCAATTACAAAGGGAGGGACATTGCGGTCCGATTGCGTCGGCGTTATTTTATGAGTATCAGAAGGGTAACGTCGCTACAATTGGCTGAGGATCCCAACATACATTGTATAAAGAGAAACTCATGGGGCTCGCAGGACTCCAGTGGATCAGAGGGTAGGAGATAAGATCATATCGTGCATGATAGATGCGCGAGAAGAAAAAAATATAAAGTAAATAACTTACTTACCACAAAATAAAATTGATGAGAATGGAAACAAAATATGCCGATGAGATTGCCTTGATGAGTGGTGGATCGATGAATCGTTGCTACCGTCGGCTTGTCGATTCAATTGCCGAGCGGATGCGGATGGCGCGCAGATAAATGAATTTTAAAATTCATAAAAATCACTATTCACCAAGCCTTTATTATTATCGGCTCACAAGCTGAAGCACGGATAATTGGTAACGCAAAAATTGTTCACAGAATAATATTCTCGACAATAATTCGGTAGACAAAAAAAATTACTCGCAAAGTAAACGAACAGAGTAACGTCGTGGTTCAGAAATCAAAGAAAACTGGTGTCGTGACAAAAAATCGATGAATACTAATGAATGCTCCCGCTGAAGGACCCCTTGATTTATAGTTTTGCCCTCAGATGACATAAGCTTCGCTGGTGGGAGGCACGCGTCTCAGCCGAGGCGTGAGGTTCCCCGCCTCCCTCGTTCTCTTGCCGAGCTCTCAACCTTTCCATAATTATTTTACTTAACTATTCCTGATGCAAATTTGGTACTGTGTATTAATCGATTATATCCTTTATTGATTGCTGATCTGCCCTGAATTTTATGGATCCTTCTAGGTGAAGTTTATGTGAATTAATAGTGCATTTTGATAAAATTAATTAATCAACAATACCTGAATTGCAATAATATGTTATTATCTTTAATAATCGGTTATCAAACATAATTTGCAATTTTAATTTGTTGATCTCATAAACTACAGTTAATTAATTAAACATCCGTTAGCTCATTGGTTTGCCAAATTGTTATTCAACTAATTTTGTTGCAAATATAGGGTAATATGGGTGTAAATGGCAGGTCTTTTTGGATAATAATCCGTATTGTTAACTATTCATTTCTTTTTATTTTTATCCCTACTTTTGCAGAATCGTGGCTTCGTTCGCTTCGAGATTTTTATGGCTCCCTCGTATTGGCTAAAGAGTTTGGCAATTAATACAAAGCGGGCCTGGTTCTTCGAATTGATGCATGATTTTTTTTTCTCTTCCCCTTATGCCCTTGGTGCGATCACGTACGCACGTGAGAGTAGGATACCTCGCTAAGAACGCTTCTCCCCTGACGTCTCCCCTTCTTAACGGAGTCTTACTCATGCTAACTGGAGCATATGCATCTTTCTTTTTTACTCAAACGGTGAAATATATCGTCACAGTGTTCCCCTCGTCGTAATAGACTAACGTGAACGTATATTCGTTGTTCTTTTTCGGATCGTAAGGAGAAGAAAAAAAAATGACCACGATAATAATTATTACTTCTTGGATTTCGAACGAGAGGACCTTAGCTGCTTGCTAGTCCGAATGTTTATAAAAGTTGAGAGATGATCGTTAATATTTTTCGTGTGCCGTAGTTGGTTCTTAGAATTTTAATGTCGCAGTAGAATTACGGCTTCCTGTTTTGCTTTTGCAACGGATTTCTTCCTCGAAACTATAGATGAATGCCCAATGGTCAACTCTTCGTGGAAAAATATATAAAACTAATATGAAGGTGCAAATTTTAGCGAGACCTTGATTCGAAACACGTATCAATATTTTTCGTTACTGTAATTTCAGACGTTACTCTAATTATTTATTTCTGGCAATATCCAAAAGGGTTGATAACTGTGACCGGCTTAGTTTGCAAATATTACTCTTGCCTTTAATGGATTATTATAGAGAAAAATGTTTAAGATTATCATAAGTAAAACATAAAATTATAAACTACACCGTGGATGACCTGACCCAATATTCATGTTCATGCGTGACTCTATTCTCATTATCTTTCTCGCGGATCGTCGGGAATTTCTTTTTATTCGCGGGGTTACGTCGCGAAGGCTGCTCGTGAGGTGCTGCACTCTTCGGAGGAGGTTCCAAAACGTTTCTATCGAAGGGCCCGACGCGTCATGGTATTGGTGAAGCTATCGGTACCCTTGTTCGAGTCGTTGTTCTTCGCCTCGAAGCCACTGAGCGTCTTCATGCGTGAGCACAGTGCTTGGAGGTGTTAGTGGGCCTCGTGCGTTGGAGTCTCGTGTGTTCGAGTCTCGCTGCCTTCCATAGAGCATAATATCCATTGGAAGTCCGCCAGCTTGTATACGTGAGCCGGACTTCTCTTGGTGGTGGCGAGTTTTTCTTGGTGTGGTGTGCAATGTGTTTCACACCGCATATATATTTGACCCGGCAACGTTAAGTTCGAGAAGTATGAAACAAATCTCGACTTACGTGGCTGACCGGTAATGATTCTCGCGTAGCTTGATATATTTCTCCTTGGTTTTTCCCCCACTCCGTGAGTGTTCACGCGCAGCGGTATTCTTCTCTCAATTCGATCGAAGAGCAACGCAAATTTGTGAAAAAGAAATTCGGACAGTTGCGGGACGTAACACCTCCCCCGGAAAACGAGAGTCGCTTCGAAGAACGGCGATCGTCCTCGGAAGAGGCCAAAGGGCGTCCAAAGGGCGTTTGCTTGGGTCAGCTCATCGTTGGTATCAGAAGAAATTTTCTGGAACAATACAAATAATTATGCGAGATACAATTCGATATTCTTAGATACTATTAATGGTCCCTAGGAGGGTACGTGCCTTTT
Organism: Buathra laborator; assembly: GCA_934046635.1. Lineage (NCBI taxonomy): Eukaryota > Metazoa > Arthropoda > Insecta > Hymenoptera > Ichneumonidae > Buathra > Buathra laborator. Next base: position 283,904 of record OW203899.1, on the reverse strand, counting down.
GTTTTCTGGAGATTCTTTTCAAGTGCCGTGTCCTGATGGATTCGTATTTTCTGGTTCTTGGAACCATTTTTCCTGACTTTCTTCTCGATGTCTGGGTTGGAACTTCGCCGATGATGATGAAATTAAATTTACTGACAATTGGGATATTCCGAAATATCCAAACAATGACTCGATATAAAATTATTTCGTACAAGGTTCAAGTTTAGAGTTGTTGGATAAGATGAATTATAGGAAATAATAGGGCATGGAAATTGGAACCGGATATTTATCTGGAGTAGGAAGTTTGTTGATTCTGTTACCGAAAAATCTTGTAATGCTTCTAGGGCTTCTGAATTTCTGAATTTCTGATAACTTTTCGTTTTATTAAAAAGGCCAAGAAAATGTTTCGTTAATGGTTACAGTAATAAAAAAAATGAATAAAGAAAAAGAAAATAATGATTAAATATCGGTCGCTAATATAATGTGCCGATGAAATGAATAATGATTTATAAGCTATGTTGTGGGCCTCTGGTATAATGTGCCCATAAGAAAACAAAAGCGTGTAAAAGATTGATATGTTTTGATCTCTCGGTCACTTAAATTGTGCCATCAAAAAAAGAAAAAAAAATTAATAAAATAGATAATATAATTCATAAGAGATATAGTAGATTTCGCTGTCAGTAGTTTAGGTTGTTCAACGATCTCCGGGGATGTCGTTTTCAAGGCTGTCCGTTTCGTAGTCATAGTCGTTTTCGTAGATGATCAATTCAGGCCTCTGTCCCAGTGGTAAGACAGTATCATCCCGTAGCATATATATGGTCCCTCCAAGACGTATACATGCTGCTTCCCTTATTGCTGCAGTCCAAGCTTTCACCACCGGTAAGGCCAGGAGCCTCCATTCAGGTGGCACATAAAGTCCGTTGTCTGTCAACCAGTATTCAATCTCATCCTCTAGTCCGGCCTGGGCTCTCTCTGGCCATGATTGGTTCAACGTGATTGTCAATGTGATGACATCAGATCCGTAGGGCACCATTTTGACTTTAAGCGCAAAAAGAAAAAAAATAAAAACGTAACGATTTCAACCCGAGATTTGAAAAATATTTGATCGTCATGGGCAGGCGATTTCTTAAGTTGAAAATAATAATCATCTTAAAACGTTTGTTTTCGAATGTCGCGAATTCTAGTCACGCGATTTTAGCCCATTCTTCCGAGGTTTGGGTAAAGAGAGATCGTCGGGGCAATATCACACCTTGCAACTGGTGTTGGTGCCGTATTCAAAGGCGTACTAGCACCGTCGTATTTCTCTACTTGCTCCTGTGGCACAGGTACTTGCCCAACGGGCAGGTGTACTGTCTCACTTTCTACATTCATAGACGCCGTCATCGGCGAGGGTTTCTTCACGCCTCGCTTAAGATGCAACAATAGGTTTGTCACACAGTCCCATATCGCGCCTACTAAATAAAGAGACCATCCATACACCGTATGCAATGCATAGCCATGTGTGATAGTGTCTATCAAGAGTTTTATTCCGCGAATTATCATTATAACACCGATTAGTCCTGCACTGATGTGTCCAAAAGAAACGAACTTTGCCCATGCTTTGTTCCATGCTGATTCCATTATTTTGTTAAATTCAGGTCCCTTCAGGAGGTTTGCGATTGATCCTCCCTGGGAAACCACTGGTTTACCCAACAGTCCTCGTGCCATGGTATTTAGTACGGCCGGTTGTTCAGCGGGGAACATCACATGGTCCCTCAGCTGGTCGAGATCAGCGGCTGAATAGATTCCACTGGTAGCCAAAGATTGGCTATTCCGATATCTCCATGTTGGTTTAGTCATTGGTTTTAAATTTTCCGGTGGGATAACTCGAACTGGTCCTGGCGTCAGGCCGAACCATTCTCCTTCAATCCGATACATCGTTGGCACTAGGCGATTGCAATTCACCTGAACGCCCATCTTCATCAACACGTGTGTACGCGGAGACAAAAATTGAGTTTCGTTTCCTACAACCACAGGTAGTTGAGTGTAGCATTCCTGTTAATGTTGTACTCGAACTTCGACTGGTACGCATTTAACGACATGTACCACCTCTCCTGATATTACAGCCATGTATCCTGGTCCCTTCATTAGCTGATAGGCGAATTCGTCCGGAGATTGAGTAGCTATGGCCAGCCGATTCTTCAGCATTTCTCTTTCCAGACTGCACTTGTGGTTCATGACATCGTGATATAAATGTTGAATCTCTGTTTTAATATGCCTTTCCACGTACACGAATTTTGAATTTACATACGCGAAAATGTCCATGTTTGTAACGTCTAACCGTGCTGCGCTCACAAATCCTTGTTCCCCTCTAACTTCGTGAATCAGAAGACGCGGATGTTCCGTTCGTATCAGCACTTGTCCACACACCGTTATCGGAGGAAGAGTGGTGAGTGCAAAGGTAATATCTGATGCGGTTAGTGAATACAAAACTCCGGAGTCCTGATTAATACTTCGTTGTGCCATACCTTCGTACAAAACACTGTATTGTTTATCTCCACATTTGTCCAAGGGGATGGGATCCCAGAAAGTGGGTCCACCTTCTATATCGGTACATTGTCCTTTACTTAATTCACATCTCATTCCCGAGTTCATATAAACTATATTATTTTTTATTCCCACCCGAGTGCGATAGTCTTGTAGCGTCACTGTTATGTCTGCCAGTACGTAAACCGAATGCCAGCTACCAAAGGGATCCGTGTAGGAGACACCTTCACAAGAACCATCGGTCCCCACCCAGCCCACGAGAGTTGCTGGAAAGGACTGAGTTTGGTTTGGTCGGATACCGGCAAACTGTACCCGTTCTACTTGAAACGTGCTGAACAAATGGACACGCTCACAGGCCTCGCTTGATATCTCCAGTATATAGGATGCTGTTCCACCGTCCACATTACTAACATGTGAATGCATGCCACACCGAAGAACTGTCCGTCGAATCTCGATTTTGCATTGTCGTACATGCACCAATGCATATTCGTTGATTTGAAGAAACTGGATACGCTCGGTTGTTATGTTCAGAATCGGCGGTGGAATATCGCATTCGTCAACGTCTAAGAGTGATAGCGTGGTAATGTTTGATGCCATCCCTCCACACTCGTACCCCACAAGACCATTTACGGTACGAGATCCAATCCATGTCCATATCCATACGATTATGAATGGGGTAATTTGATGAAGATTCATTGTCTCTCTTTTTTTTTCTTCCTGTATACAGAGAATATTTGAGTGCAAACCCCCCCCCCCCCTTAACTACCCTCGTTCTCAAGCGAAAAGGTTGCAATTTTCTCTAGACTTAACTTCAGGATAAGTATTATTATTGTTATTATTATTACTATCATTATTATTATTATTATTATTTTTTTTTTTTTCAAGAGGTATTCAAGCGGTTATCTTCCATTCATTCATTCAATAGTTTCCAAGCGTTGTTCCAAGTTATTGATACATTTTCCTTTTTTTTTTTTTTTATGATTGCTCTGCATACCCCCATACGTTTCGGGTGTAGGTAGCATTTGATCCTGCTTCTACTATCGACATTCGATTCATGAGGCTGTCTATAGTTTCCACGAGAAGATCGAAGGTTAACATTAGGAGGTCTATTCCCTTTGCGACTTGAATTATCTTCGGGACGGTATCAATGTCCCAGATTACTATTTTTTCCTGCTGTTTTTGCCATATCTTTTGATGTATAGTATGTCCCTGAAACCTTAGAAGATAACTCAACTCACACGTGAGAAGAATGGCGCAATCCTTGTTCCACTTAGTGTAATTTGACCAGACCTTAAAGCGGATTTCACTTAACGTTTTTCGTATATAAAAAACTATCTGCTTCTGTTGTTCTACAGGATTTCCTTGAATATTTTTGATCCATGGAAAGTATCTACTGTCTACGACCATTCTTAATAGGGCTCTCGCGGCCTTTTCTCGGGCTTCCCGCAATGTCCTACTCATTGCGTGCGTGACATATGGTCCACAAATTAACCGGCAGCCCCAAACACCCGGAGCTGGGTTCATGTGTCTAAACGTCGGTCCTATATGCCTGAGGCGCCTGTAGTCGCCAAGAAGGGTCTCCGCAGTGTTCTTTTTCTGACCGTTCCCTTCCATGCTTCTTCTTTTTCCGTATTTGGAACCTGTCAGTAGACAATGAAGGTAATAAAAGCAAAACCGAAGGATTTTAGTCGCTTTATGTATGTTATTTTTATCTTATTTTCCCGTTATACTGTTCTGATTATTCTATCGAATCGGATTCGGACGCTTCCTCCTCCATTAGATATTCTATGTAAGCGGTAATGGTCAAGAGGAGCAGATTGCATCTGAGAATACTCTGAAATATCCCTTCTGAACTGCATCTTATTCTAGGGGTCGTGAACACCTCCCAAATCATTATAAATCCTGAACTAGTCGGTTCCATTCTTTCTTCTAGGGTGCATCCTTGGGATGTTGCGATGTGCACAAACTCATCGCGGAATATCAGTGAGCAACCCTCTTTCCATGTGGCTTGATGGTTCCGCACTCGATGAGCCAGAGTCGTTAGAATTCTTCTAAGGTCTGCCCTATCGAACCTACTCCTTCTCCTCTCTCTATCGTTTCCCAACCAGGGGAACTCGTATGTTCTCCCTATGGTCCACCACATGCGGAGGACGCTTACGCGTTTCGCATTATCCCTGGATTTCCCTATACCGATAGTTCTGTACGGTCCACAAATTATTTCGCAAACCCACAATTTTCGTGGACAATCTGTGAATAAAAAATGTGGCCTAATATGGCGACGTTGCATATACTCTCGAAGAGTTACCACCGTATAGTCCTCCATTCGATACTGAAAAAAAAAACAATAATACGCGGACTACAAACTCGTAAGAGTAGAATATAATTGCTTATTGAACTTTAAACACTCACTTTTAGTTAATAGTCTGTTTATATAATTTTACGTATTTTATCTTATCTTACAATGCCCAGTACTCTTTCTCTATATGCCTCGATGACGGAAAGAAGCAGATTATATCTAAGTATACTATACATCCTTCCCATTTCTGCACGAATTAATTTTGGAGTTGTGGTCAACTCCCACGTCATCAAGTTTGTCGAAATTCCTGACATTCGGCATTCCTTCAAGTATATACCCTGTGATCTTAAGAGTCGCTCGAACTCATCTCGGTAAAGGAAGGCGTGGCCGTCACTCCAATGAGTCTGGTGACTCTTCACCCGATGCGTTAATTCTACTAATATATAATTTACATGATCTCTATTAGTGCGCGTTGATCTTTGCCCTACGCCTTGTAGCCATGGAAACGTATAGGTTCCATCTATAATGTTACACATGCGAAGTACGCTTGCATGTTTTGCCTGGTTTTCTGATCTGCCTATTCCGAGAGCGGCGTATGGCCCACACATTATACGGCAACTCCAAAGAGTTGGCGATTCCCTAAAATATTCATATCGGGGCGTGACGTGGCGCCTTAACATATACGCATGTAGATCTAATGCCAGCTGTTGTTCCATTCCTCCCATTTCTTCAGCGGCTGAAATTAATAAAGGAAACGCGAACTACAGAATCGTAAATAATACTAGGCGGAGAAAACAGAGAAAAAAGAAAGAAGAGAAGAAGAAATAGAAAAATTCTCCCCCCTCCCCGTCCCCTCTCTCTTTTTTTTTTTTTATTATGCAACTATGTTAGGGTGATGATTCCGCCAGTTCCCATCCCCCTTTTTCAAGACGATTCTTGCAAGTATTGCTGATGGTAAGAAGCAGGTTATATCTAAGTTCACTTCGTAAGATACCCTTGGAAATACGAACGATACTAGGTACTGTATTTAATTCCCAGAACATAAAACTTCGTGTCCTATATATTGTATGTCTTTCTGTCATCTCTATTCCCTGTGATCTTAATAAACGTACGTGTTCATCTCTAAATACTAATGAATGCCCCTCGCTCCAAGAGGCTTTATGCTCTTGTACTCGATGTAATAAGGCCCTTAGGTGCTTCTAAACCTTTTCCTTGTTTCTCTCTTCTGCCACCGCCTCATCTTCTTGATGTATAACCCAGGGAAGCAGCATGGTTTTTATTAGTATTTTCCATTGTAACGAAGTAAACTCGCACAGTTGTTTTTCGCGAACTCGAATCGAGGCTCCGCTCACCACGGAGCCCCTTTAACAGAAGCGCGCGTTATAGTAGCCCCCCCCCCCCCCCCCATGTATCCCCGCGCATAGGTAAGGTAACGCTCAGCAAGACACCGAGAGAGACCGGAAATGCCGAGACAACGAACGAGACAGAGAGAGAGAGCGGGAAACAGCGAAGGAAGATATTCGCTCGACGACGAAAGGATTCGTCGCTGCCCGAATATCCAACGTTGCCGTCCCGTCGTCTCCCTCACTGACCACCGCCGCTCTGCCGCTCTCGATCGTCGCTCAAGGCCCTGAGCGACGATAAATCAATATCGCTGCCGCCATCTGACACCTCGTCCGTCGATCGAGCGAATTATCGACCGACGTCGAGTACCGTTCTTCTCTCTCTCACCACCGCCTTCCGTCGCGCTGATGCCGGAGAAGACTTCCGCAAAGAAGAAGAGCGTTACCTCAGCCTCGTTCGAGCCGTTATAGAGTAAGCACGTGTGTCGGCGATCCTCCCCGTCTCCGCCATTGTACGAGGATCGTCCGAATTATTGTACAGAGTGTGTGATATCTGCGAGTAATAGTTTTCCCTCCCGCGTGATTATTTACCCCCGACTCTCCCCCGATATTTTCCCTGCAGTAAAGTCAGTGAAGTGACCGGTATTCACTTCAGTATTTTATCGTATATTTTTTCCAGTATCGCCATTTCCCGGCGAGGACTCGTGCACGTGGTGAGTGGCGTGCGACAGTATTTTGCGTGCGAAATTATTATAGTAAGTGCGTTTAATGGTGTATTCCCCCCCGTATATCGCCCTGTAGTCCCTGAAAATCGTGTAAAAGCCGAAGGCATTAAATTGCGAGCCCGCAGATCGGTTGACCCTCCCCTGAGCCCTCTGCTGTCCCTTTGAGTCTGCCGGCCATTCCGTACCTCGTGTGAGTTTGAATATTTGTCGACTCGTGTCGAATCGCATCACGGCGTTACCCCGTAAAAGGTAACTGGCGCCCAAAAATAGTGATTGAATAGTTTCCCCCGAATTTTGAGATATTTCGTGAGTTATTTTTGGTCAGCAATTTCCCCGCGATCTTCGCTGTAATTTTCGTAGGCCCGTCGTCCCTTTGCCGAGAATATTAGATAGTCCCGCCGACATTTTCCCTTGTCACGAATCGCGTACGCCTCGCGGATCGCCTCGTGGCAACCACCGTAAAATCTTTTATTATTGTTCCCCGATCATCCCCTTGCCGTAATTATTATCTTTCGAGTCATTATTATTTCCCCGTTTAGTTTGTCATTATTTTTAGTTCACGTATTATTTAGTTGCGATTATTGTTAAGATTTATTTGCGTTATTCTTGCTCATTTATTTTCTTTTCCCCTGTTCTTTACGACAGCTTATTATTTCTTATTTTCCCTCCCCCCAATTTCTTTGTACTATTTCCAAGATTATAATAAAATTCTATTCTTTTGTTAACTACCCCCTCACCGCCTACGACTATTTAATTTTCCCGTTGCCCCCCCCCCCCCCCCGACTATAAGCTTCCGACGAAAACCCCGTTACACCATATACTACGTATCCCTGTCTTCTTAGCCTTTTCCTTCGTTCTACCTATACTGCGAGCTTTGTATGGTCCACAGATTACCCAACAAACCCAATAACCTCGGGTTTCCCCTGAGTATTCGAAACGAGGCCTTATCTTTCGCCGCTGCATATGTTCTCGCAAGGCTACTTCCGGATGTTGCGTCATTGTATATTTATATATATATGTATTGTAACGGTACGTTTTTGGAGGCTTACAGCTCTTTGCTCCAAAACGTTCGCTATCGTGAGTTTTTGGCTCACGGAGATGTGAGGGCAGGTGCTGTAAATTATACATCTGTTTGTTGATTCGAATTGTCAACAATAATTGTGATTTTATTGAGATACTCGCGTGAATACAAAAGAAATGATGGATTTTGTCCCATTATTAGATTTTCAGCTCTCAAGTATTTAAATTGCGAAACAGATTGAAGGGTTATTTTATTGCGGATGCAGGAATTTGATTCTACGTTAAACAGTCGCTTATCAGTTAATGACGAGACGAAAGCAGTCGCCAAGGTCCCCCAAGGCAGTCGCCGGCGCTGTCACGAAGAGATAAGCCGTGCAAAAATGATTCTACGTTAGATGATCGATATTAGCCACCAACGAGACGAAAGCAGTCGCCGAGGTCCCCCAAGGCAGTCGCCGGCGCTGTCGTGTACTAATACGTCACCGCAATGCAATAGATTCTACGTTAATTTGGATTAGATGGATAAACCGAGACGAAAGCGGTCACCGAGGTCCCCCAACGTAGTTGCCGGCGCTGGTTTTTTAAAGGAAAGGTAACACTAGACGAAAGCGGTTGCCGGCGCTGTGTTTGGAAAGGAAATATTTAAATTCAAAAGGAGGTCTGTTCGCTGAAAGAAAATTTATTTAGATTAATTGTTAAAGATGAATGGCCGACGTTGGTTTCTTCCTTCAATGATTGGATCGTCGTCGAGAAATTTGTCCCTTGCTTCTTCTTAGCGTCGGGACTCTGTCGAGTAAAGCAACGCTTTACTCGAAAATGGAAAGTGTTGAAATCTTGCTATCGAGAATTATCGATAAGCAAGATGGAGGACTCAAGATCAAACGAGCAGTAGCCGCGCATGAGTTCCTCTCCGTTCGAGTTTAGGATCGAAGTGCAGTCCCTGTGCTCGCGATCGGGTCTTATATACCCGAGCGCGAGGCCCTTTTTTGTGTCGATTGACGCACGAAGTACGTCAAACTTCGCTGTCCTTTATTATCGCTGCCCGGGGTCTGCCGCAACAGCTTAAGGGAACCGTGTGCAAAATATGATGCAACACCTCTGGGCAGTTCGCACTATCGACCGTAGTCATCGATTGACTGCGCGGTCGGTAATTTACGTGCTGGTTTACCGAAAGGTATGGTAAATTGCCGATGTAGCGAATAAACGCGAAAAATATGAGGGGTAAAAATTTAATACCGTCTCAGTATATATAAATTTTATTCTGAAGCTGAAAAATGAAAACGCGAAATACAAAAAAAAAATGTTTAAGATAAGAAAGACATTTATTATTACTCCCACTTCCTTTTCATAATCACAAAAAAAAATAGAGAGAGAAAAAAAAAAGGTATGTATATCTTGTGACGTGATTTTTCGGAATCACCGTCACACAATAAAAGAGCATCGTATTTCGGAGGAAATTCCGATACCTAACGCTTTCGTTCCCGTTTTCTGCCTCTCCCAGCGACTTAAAGATACCGTGAAACTCTCATGAGATATCGATCGAGTCATTTCGTTTCTTTCCGATTTGGTACTCTAGTATTGCAGTTTCATAAATCTTTAAATCTCTCAGTACAATAGTAATTAAACATTTTGATATAGATTCCGTTACCGTTTTAGCTTCGTTCCGTTAGTCGAAGTCTCGAACTCCCTTGGTGGGGTAAAGTTAGCAAATTAAAGGCCCAAGGGAAAGAGAGACTCGACGAAGTGTCTTGCGAACACGTTAAAGTCCGGTGCGAACCCGGCACCCTACAGCAAAGTGCAATGCGTTGAGATCAGGCGGAGGGTTGAGTTACAGGCGAGGACGGAACACCTCGCGCTGCATTAGAGTGAGCAGAGCCTTGTATCTCACGCACTGACTATGGGTAGCGATCGCGAAGACACTTCAAACTACCGCTCTAGTATCGCCTCAATTCGCGAAAGTATCGTAATGGTTGAGAAGGCAGTAGCTCTCGGTCAAGGCTCCCGTAATAATAATGATAACGATTTCGGTACGTTATCGTAGGCAAATCAGTCTACCGCGAGCTGCCCTCGAGGCGACTCGGGCTCTCTCTCGCGCTCCCGCTACGCTAGGCGCCGGCCGTCGTATAGTGCGTCTCTCTCAAGTCGCGCTTCGCGTACGCCGGCCTATCGTTCGCTCTCGGCGAAGTATCGGTGTCTCACTCGCACTCATGGGTTCTCGCTACCTGTCAGTGCGATCGAGTATCGTGTGTTTTCGTGCCATCCAGTGTGTGCTATCCTCGGAGTTTTCCGAAAGGAATTCTTCGAGTCGATTACTCGATCGATGCGTAGTGTTTGACGCTCTCGAGTTTTGGTGCAGCTGTGTTAGTTCTCGTGCAACCGTGGATGCAGTTCTCGGTCCTTTTGGATAATTTACGCGCTTTCGGTGAGTCTTTTGATTTATTGGAATTATCGATCTCGTGTCGCGCCCGTCGTCGCTTGTCTCGCTTCGATCACTCGATCAGCTGAGTACTCGCGATGCACGTGCGTGGGATCCCGTGGCTCCAAGCCAATAATAATTATTTTTCACGCGCTATTTTATTGGCGACGGATCGCGACCCTTCTACCCCAACCCGCATCCTGAGCAACCGAGCACTCCGCTACCGTTCGCTCTCGCGGGTATATCGGTGTTTGATTTAGTTAATGTTTTATCGTTCGTTTTCGTCCTTACGGAGGTCGGGTTGTTCCACCGGCCTCCCGATTAGTCCGGTTGTTAACACCGGCGAAACAAAATTAACTGGCGCCCACCGGGACGCCGATGCATCCGCGAGGACGAACGGCCGAAGGTGACGTTTTCGATTTCGCGCTTAAAGTCCCGCGGCTTTGAGTTTTCGATTTTTGTTTTTTTTATGTTCCGATTCGATTTCGAGTTTCGCGTAACGATGGAGGAAAAATACGTCACAAATGGCGCGCAACGTGGGGCCACGCCAATAAAATAGTCGCTCTCGTTGAGAAATTTTAAGCTCTCGTGATATTTTTATTTTTTTATTTTTTTTTTCTTCCTGCTGTTGGAAGAATTTTTTTGAGACCCCTATTGGCTTGAGAAAATTCCCAATTTCTCGCCGAAAGATAGCTCACAAATATCGATCCCGATCGACATAATTTTTACGTATTATTTTATTTTTTTTCTTTTCTTTCTTTTCTTCGTCGCTGTTCCCGCGTTACCTGCGAACGCGCTCTCGCTGGGGTTGTTCGCACGAACTCACGCGCTCCCGAGAACCATCGACGAACGGCAGAACATTTTTTTTTTCTCTTCAAAATTTTTTTTCAGCAATTTTTTTTTGTGGAAAAATTTTTCTTTTTTTCCCTTTCAACATTTTTTTTTTGTTCGCTCGTTCATCTGGTCGGCTCCCGGGGACCAAAAAAAAAAATGGTAACATCTTTTCGGGCCCGTAAAACTTCCCGAGACGCCTTGAAGGCACGGCATCAGTGATTTTCGCGAATTTTCGAATTTTCGAAAATTAGCGGCCGACTCTCGCCCTCGACGCTCGCGCGCCTCGCGTGCTGGGGTGGGGGGAGAGGCCGTTGCCGAGCCTCGGCGATGATCACGTAGGCACTCGAAAATTGTGACAAACCATTTTTTTTGAGTTTGAGGAATCCCTACTCCTCGCCCTTTTCGCTCTCGAACGCCGAAATCGAATATTCATCGATCATTTCATCGTGAATAATTGTCGTGAACAGTCACCAGTGCTCTCGCGATTATTTCAAGAATTTTGAAAAGTTATCTTTGTACTTAGACGATTTTCGACGCTCACTCACGTAAGTACCCTCGTTTCGAGGTACCGATACGCTTTCACTGGGAACTACCCTTGATCGCCCATCGATCCCGCCGCGATTTCGGTGAGATAATTCACCCTCGCGAGTTCTCGAAAATTTTTATAACTTTCGCGGAGAATAACTTTGTTTATTTTATACACGTATTTTTTTTTTTTCCCGCCGCGTTATAAAATTTTTTTTTTTGTTGTCGTTCTCGTTTCCCGAACGCGAATTAAATTTCGCTGTTCGAGAATTATTTCATTTTCGAGCGCGAATTAATTTTCGCCGCTCGACATATCGTTCTCGCCGCCGAACACGAATTTAATTTCGTTGTTCGACTTCTCGTTCTCGTTTCTCGAACGCGAATTAAATTTCGCTGTTCGAGAATTATTTCATTTTCGAGCGCGAATTAATTTTCGCCGCTCGAAATATCGCTCCCGCCTTCGAACACGAATTTAATTTCGTTGCTCGACTTTTCGTTCTCGTTTCTCGAACACGAATGAAATTTCGCTGTTCGAGAATTATTTCATTTTCGAGCGCGAATTAATTTTTGCCGCTCGAAATATCGTTCTCGCCGCCGAACACGAATTTAATTTCGTTGTTCGACTTCTCGTTCTCGTTTCTTGAGCGCGAATTAATTTTCGCCGCTCGAAATATTGGTCTCGCTGTCGAACCCGAAGTTGATTTCGTTGTTCGACTTTTCGTTCTCGCTTCTCGAACGCGAATTGCCTTCGCGGTTCGAAGATTGTCTCGTCTTCGGAACACGAATCTACTTTCGTTGTTCGGAGAAGTGTTCTCGCTCCTCGAACGCGACTTCTCGTCGCTGTTCGAGGATTTATTTCATCTTCCGAACACGAATTAATTTTCGTTGTTCGAAGAGTTGCTCCCGCTTCTCGAACGCGAATCACCTGCGCGGGTCGAGGAATTATCCTGTCTTCAGAACACGAAGTAACCTCCGTTGTTCGAAGAACTGCTCTCGCTTCCCGAAAACGGATTAGCTCCGCTGTTTGAGAATTAAGTTTCAGAACGCGAAGTAGTCTTCGCAGTTCGAAGGCTCGGCCTTCGGACGCGACTCGATTCTCGCTGTTCGGAACCCCGCTACACCGATAAGTAGGCGATCGTGCCGGGATACGGCGGATTCCCGGCTCGCTGAAAGGTGCGATAAGGACTCCGGTGACCTTGCAGGGATACGACCAACTCCCTGCTCACCGTCGAAGGCCACTACCGATTAGCTCTCGCACTCCGGTCCCTCACGGATCGGAGTAATCTCGAGTAGGCGAGGTTACGGTAGGCCTTCGGGTTCCTGGCCCACTAGATAGCTCCCGTAGCGACACTCCCATAAAACTCTGGTCGTAGCACCCCCGCACCATGTCCCAAGACGGTGCGAGAGGAGGAACCGACCGGGAGAACGACCGGGAGGAGGCTCCCGACGACACGCGGGGGAGGAAAACCGACGACGCCGCGTCATCCCTCTCCGAGGATTCGGATGGAAGGGAACGACACGATCGGCCTCGAAACCCCCTGCAAAGATACCGAGGTCGGCTGCAAGCCGACGATCCCGCGCGTGAGGTGCGACTCAAGCGTCGAGCTGGTGTATTCCACGCTCCGCCTGTGGGGGCTGTACCCCCTGTCGCCCCGCCGGCCCCAGCAGGCCTTCCCGGCGATCAGCAGGCCCCCGCGGATGCCCCTGCCGCTCCGCAGGCCCACGCGGACGTTCCCGTAGCCCCGTAGGGACACGTTGGCGCTCCCGCCGACCCCATAGGGGATCGAGGGAGCCGCCGACGTCCACCTGCCGACGGGATCCGACGGCGGCTAACGTTGGATCCCACGGATCTTGCAGAACTCGAGGACTCGGAGGCACCGAGGACTCGCAGACGCTGGCTCTCGCCTCAGCGCGTCCTCCAAGAGGTCCGACGCTGGGGAGTATCGTTCTCGGGACAACCCCATGAGGATGTGGAAGACTTCCTTTCCCTCATCGAGGAGGGCCGTGCCTTAATCCCGATTCAGGACGAAGATCTCCTGAAGACGATCTCGTTCTGTCTGACGGGTATAGCCCGAATGTGGTATCGGGAGGAGCGCCGCCTATTAATGAGTTGGGAGGCAGCGAAAGCCGCATTCCGAGAGCGCTTCTCCGACCCCGACTATCAGATCGCTCTACGCGAAGAGATAGCCTTCCGTAACCAGGGTGCTCACGAGTCCGTTCGCGCGTATTTGAGCTGCATGAACGGACTGTTCTCGCGCCTCAGTCCACCCTGGACCGAGCAGGAACGGGTGCGGTATGCATACCGAAATATGCTACCCCCGTTCAAAATAATGATCTCGTTTCACGACCGGTTGTCGATGAAAGATCTCGAGCGGGAGGCAGGTCGCCGTGAACAGGTGATCCGGAGTCTGGACTCTCGTCGTCCACCTCCGAAACCAGAAGCGTCGCTCTGCCCCGGATTCGCGTATCGCGAACCCCGCCAATCGCTACCGCCAGCTCCTCGACGCGCACGAGTATGTGCAGCTCAGGAACGCGAGGTGGAGGCTGAGAGTCCGCCCCCAGCGGAGGAGGTCGAGGGACCCTTCGACTTCCTCGAGGCTCTCGTCCCATCCCGCAACCAGCGGAGGCGAGCTCCCAAAGGGAGGAACAAACCTCCCGCTTCCCGTGCGGTTGCGAAGAAACCGCAAGCCCCGCAACCACCGCGCGGCACCCCGCCGCAACGGGAAGCTACCGCTGGTGCATCGACAACCCCGAACCAGGGCGCTGAGGCCCCTAGAGCTCCCGCTAACACCCAGTGCTGGAATTGCGACCAGCTGGGTCACCGCCATCGAGATTGCAAGGAGTCACGCCGACTCTTCTGCTACCGATGCGGCCTTTCCGGGGTGACGTCGGCCCGTTGCACTTCATGCAACCGGGGAAACGCCCAGTGAGGCGTGTGAGCAATCCGCCCGCGCCTCCTGGACCCGAAAGCCTCGCCCCGAAAGTTATTTTCCCGCCAAGCTCCCGTGTACCGAAGCCCTTTCGCCATGCTCCCGTTCGTAAGAAAAGACAGAGGCAGTTCTCGAACATCAACCCGGCTCCCGACTCGTCGTCAAACGACGTAATCGTGAACGCGGCTGCTCACAGTCGTGTGATCGCGTTTCGGGTTAACGTTGTCATTTACGGTCGTACCGTAAGAGCTCTCGTAGATTCTGGCGCGACCAGGACGTTTCTCGGCGCGAACTTGATTGAGTTCCTCGCCCGCCTCGGCCTAACAGCCCGAAGGATTCCGCCCCGGTCAGGATGACCGCCAATAGTCAAATGGAGACTATAGAGGCGGCTTCCGAGGTACCGGCTATCCTAGAGGATCGCCATACCGACGTCCTCGCACTCCACTTACCGTCGCTCTCCGAAGAGCTGATTCTTGGGTTGGATTATTTGCGTTCCGCCAGAATGGTTGTTGACTTCTTCGGGGAATCATGGCACTTCCGTGAGACCCCTGAGATCCGTCACACCTTCGTTCCCGAGGACGATGTACCGCGCGTAGCCATGTGCTGCGGCCTACGGACTCCAGATCCCGACGAGGCAACCCGCTTACGCGAATTTCTCGATGCTCACGTACCGGACATCCCTGCTGACTCGGCAGTCACCTCTCTCGTGGCTCACCACATAGATGTAGGCGACAGTACCCCAGTCAAGCAGAAGCCGTATCCCGTAACTCCGGTCATCCGTGACGCCATGTGGGCGGAGGTAGACCGGATGTTGGCTACCGACATTATGGAGCCCTCCAGCAGTGACTGGGCGAGTCCCGTGGTAATGGTTAAGAAACCAAATGGCAAGTATCGTTTCTGTATTGACTACAGAAAGGTTAACGCACTCACGAAGAAGGATGCTTATCCTATCCCTAATATGACGGGTATTCTCGATGAGTTGCGGCAAGCCAATTACATCTCGACATTGGACTTGAGCCAAGCTCATTGGCAAGTCCCATTGGCAAGTCCCAATGGATCCCGCCTCTCGTGAGATCACCGCTTTCGTGGTTCCAGGCGGAGGCCTCTTCCACTTCAAGCGGATGCCGTATGGTCTCACGAAAGCTCCCGCAACGTTCCAGCGTATGCTGGATCGTCTTCTCGGTGCGGAAATGTATCCGCACGTGTTCGTCTATTTAGACGACATCATTATCGTTACTCGAACCTTCGAAGAACACTTGGTGTGGCTTCGGAAGGTTCTTGAGAAGATCTCGATAGCTGGACTCGCGATTAATCGCGAAAAGAGCGAGTTTTGTCGCTCGGAAGTTCAGTACCTCGGGTTCCTTGTGAATAACGAGGAACTCATGATTGATCCCGCAAAGGTTGCACCTGTTCTCGATTTTCCGACCCCACAGAATATCCGACAGCTACGCCGCTTTCTCGGCATGGCGTCGTGGTATCGCCGCTTCACACCGGAGTTCGCGACAACCGCAGAACACTTGACGCGGTTGACCAAAAAAGCCCAAGCCTGGGAGTGGGGTCCGGCCCAACAAGAAGCTCTCGATACGCTGAAGTTGAGGCTAACGAGCACCCCAACGCTCGCCTGCCCAGACTTCGCGCTACCGTTCACGCTGCAAACCGACGCTAGCGGGGTCGGCATAGGTGCCGTCCTTACGCAAGTGATTGAAGGTCATGAGCGGGTTATCGCCTATGCGAGCCGCGCTCTGACGGATCCCGAAAGGAAGTATTCCGTAACGGAACCAGAGTGTCTGGCCGTCTTTTGATCGATACGAAAGTTCGCCGCTTTCTCGGCATGGCGTCGTGGTATCGCCGCTTCACACCGGAGTTCGCGACAACCGCAGAACACTTGACGCGGTTGACCAAAAAAGCCCAAGCCTGGGAGTGGGGTCCGGCCCAACAAGAAGCTCTCGATACGCTGAAGTTGAGGCTAACGAGCACCCCAACGCTCGCCTGCCCAGACTTCGCGCTACCGTTCACGCTGCAAACCGACGCTAGCGGGGTCGGCATAGGTGCCGTCCTTACGCAAGTGATTGAAGGTCATGAGCGGGTTATCGCCTATGCGAGCCGCGCTCTGACGGATCCCGAAAGGAAGTATTCCGTAACGGAACAAGAGTGTCTGGCCGTCTTTTGATCGATACGAAAGTTCCGTTGCTATCTCGAGGGGTATTCTTTCACCATGGTTACAGACCACAGCAGTCTTCGATGGCTGCACAATTTAAAGAACCCCACGGGTCGACTCGCCAGATGGGCTTTGGAACTGTTCGAATACGATTTCAACATAGTACATCGCAAAGGCGCGTTGCACCATGTTCCCGACGCGCTCTCGAGAATTCCTGAGGGTCAAGCTGAAGCCGCCATGTGCGCTCGCGGCACTCAGGATATGTGGTATCGACGCCGCTTTCGTGACGTCACCCGAAGACGCGATAAGTTCCCGGATTGGAAGATAGTCGACAATCGACTATATTTCCATCGACCATCGGATCTCGCGGATCTCGAATTCGAGGATCCCGACGCGTGGAAGCTAGTGCTTCCCCGCGAATCAAGACATGTCGCTCTCCAAGAGTGTCATGCGCTCCCGCAGGCTGGCCACTTAGGTGTTGAGAAGACGTACCGACGTCTAGCCACCACGTACTACTGGCCTGGTATGTTCAAGGACGTTGTTGCTTACGTTCGGCAGTGCGAAACCTGCCAACGTTGCAAGGTAGAGCAACAAGCTCCCGCGGGCCTCATGGGTCATCGTGTGGTCGACGGTCCTTGGACCACGATCGCGGCGGACATCATGGGACCGCTAACGCCAGCGTCCACGGGACATACGTATGTTCTCGTTATCCAAGATCTCTTCACGAAGTGGATTGAGGTCTACCCTCTTCGGACGGCCAATGGAAAATCCATCTCGAAGGTTCTCGACGATACAATCGTGACTCGCTGGGGCGCACCCCGAGTACTGCTCACGGACAATGGAACGGAATTCGTTAACCGGGACATTCGTCAACTTACCGAGCGGGTGGGTATACGGCACGACACGACACCGCCGTATCACCCACAAGCCAACCCTACCGAGCGCGTGAACAGAGTCGTTAAGACGATGATCCGCGCATTTCTCGATGGAAATCATCGCGAATGGGATCACCATCTGCATGAGTTCCGGTTCGCGTACAATACCGCGTTCCATAGTTCCCTGCAAGCCACCCCGGCCTTTGCCGGGCCTTTAATTTCTCGTACCCTATCTGTACTGGAGTTTGGCGACCGGCGAGAGCCTGCCAAAGTATCTCCTGGAGACACTCTAGAACTCGGACTCGGCTCCCTCCTCTTGATCCTCTCACCCTTTTTTCCATCACGGCGATTAGTTGGTCCATTATTTCCTATAATTTGTGTTTTTTTTTTTTTATTCGGTTTAATTTCCCTTCGTTTATGGAGGAGTAATGTGCGAAACTCTCAACCTATCTGCGTGCACAACTTGTGTTCCCCTTTTTATCTTAATTCCAACATTATGATCCCCCATAACCTCGATAATCTCATGCCATCCAGTAAAATTATCGTCAAGCTTCTTTGGCTTAGGG
Organism: Buathra laborator; assembly: GCA_934046635.1. Taxonomy (NCBI): domain Eukaryota; kingdom Metazoa; phylum Arthropoda; class Insecta; order Hymenoptera; family Ichneumonidae; genus Buathra; species Buathra laborator. Next base: position 265,711 of record OW203899.1, on the reverse strand, counting down.
CCTTTATTCAAAAATACATAGTCGCCTACTTGAAAAGTTTTCGAATTAACCTTTCGGTCGTACAGAAGTTTTGATTTCTCCTTTGCTCCTATTAGATTATCACGGGCAATCGCTCGAATTTCATGCATCTGAGTTATTATTTTGACAAGATAGTTGTTATATGTTTGTAGTCGATCTTCAGGATGGATTTCCTCGCTTGATGGTGTTCTTGCTATTTTTCCGAACACAAGTTCGTACGGTGTATGTTTGGTTCCTTCGTGGACGCTGGTGTTATAATTAACAAGCGCCTCAGCGCCCTGCGGGCGCAGAGGCCCTTGTTGGTGGGCTCCGCCCCCGAACCCCCCGAAAAATGTCCCGGGGGACATTTTTTCAGGCACTCACGGGGGTACACGTCGCGCTACACGCTCCGTACCAAGTGTGATTACACTTCGCGTTATGCGCTACGTATCGAATATGTTTATACGTCGCGCTGCGCGTTTCACCTGAACCGCCTGTGTGTTTTAAGATCGGAATATTGAAACAATTGAAAAGAAAGTAGAAGGGTGGTTGGAAAAATTCGAGATAAAATTTGAATTTTTTTTTTGTTTCGAAAAAATTTTAAAGAGATTTGAAAAAATTAAATTGCAGTTTCCCAATATTTAAAGTAATTTACATTAAAAATGAAAAAAAAACCGAGATTTTTTTTTTTCATTTCAAATCATCCCGCCACAGAATATCAACGTCGCGGCGTGTGCGAACTTTATCACGTCTGCTATGGAATTGTCGTCGGCTTCCAAAGTTTGACAGATAGAATGAACGGAAAAAAAATAAATAGTCGCGATTGTTTTAAATTTTATTTGGCAAATTGCAATAATTTTGGATATTCGATGATTCTTCTTTGTGAAATTATAACCAAGTTTTTCAGTGCACACGTGAAATTTATGATTTTTATTACGAATGTGAATGATGTATTGTAAAATATTGCGAATGGTTTCGTTCAAAATATATTATTTTCGAAATAAAAAGGGCTAATATTTGTAAATCAATGTGTGATATTTCGTGTTTTATTTTTCGCAACCAAATTTTCTTTTCTGACATGATGAAAAATTGTTTTTTGGAAAATTAAAGTAACATAACCTTTAAAATAATTCCTCACTAGAAATAATTGTAGAATAAAAATATTAAGAAATGTTAGAATGTCTTCAAATTTGCTGTGCATAGTGTTTTCGATGCAATGAAATATTGCTGAAAATTAGAAAAAAATTCGTTCGTAGGTTTCAAAATTGCAGCGCCGTACGGACCTTTGACAGGAGAAAATGGATTTTTAAATGGAAAATGCCTGGAAAAAATGTTCAGAGACGTCGGAATGTCTTCAAATTTGCTGTGCATAGTGCTTTCGATAAAATAAAATAATGCTGCGAAAAAGAAAAAAATTGGTTCGTAGACTTCATAATTGGAGCACCGTACGGACATTTAGCGGAACAAAATTGAATTTTTATTTTGGAACAACTCATTAAAGGCTTCGCAGTAGTTTCAAAATGTTTGTGCACAATAGTCATGATGTGATAAAACACTCCTGCGAAGGAAAACAAAATTGGTTCGCACCATCCAAAGTTACACTGTGATACGGACGTCCGAGAAGATAAATTCAGTGAAAAAGTTATTTTTATTCAACCGCAGGCTAAAAAAAATATTTTCAGTCATCGGAGTCACTTCAAATTAACTGCGCATGAAGTTGGAGGTACACCGAAGTAAATTCTGAAAAACTAATTTTTTTGGAGCATACGCTGCGGGGAATCCCCATCGAAAGCTGTGTGAAGAAGCCTCGATGGTCATTTTAATAGACACTCTTTGCCTATTGTTATAGTGAGTGCCTAAAAATTGCCAATTCCACCCATTCGTCCCACTCGACCTCTCGACCATTATATTGCTTCAGGTATTCTCCTAGAGCATGGTGAGATCTCTCGAGCGATCCGTTTGACTGTGGATGAAACGCCGTTGTACGCAATTTCTTGATATGAAATCTTTTCGCTAATCGTCTCATTAATCCGCTCAGAAAATTACTGCCTTGATCTGTCAGTACTGCCTTGGGAGATCCAAAAATACAAATAAAATGTTTTACGAATGCGTCGGCTACTGTTACGGCCATTGCGTTGGGCAAAGGAATCGCGATGCAAAACTTTGTGAATTGATCTTGAATTGTCAAAATGTATTCGTTAAGCCTTTTTGTTTTTGGTATCGGACCGACTATATCCATCGCTATTTTCTCGAAAGCTGATCCCGGTGTATCAGTTATTAACAGTGGCTGTTTTTTCTTGAATCTATCGCATTTCTTTAGTTGACACGGCAAACATTGTTGAATAAATTGTTGAATGTCGGTTTTCATTTTCTCCCAAAAGAAGTGTTGTCGCACGCGATTATACGTTTTGCTAACTCCTCGGTGGCCTCCCACAGCTGAGCTATGCAATTCGCGTATAATCCCGTACCTCTCTTCTTTCTTCGGATACCGAATTATCCCATGACAAACTATTATTTTTACTGTGCTCCCTTTAAATCTCGATCGCAACTTTGAAGCTATTTCGTCCCAAACTACATTACCTACTTTCTCTGTTTTGGCGATACTGACACTCGGAATATTTAAAGACTCCATTGTATTTCGAAGGCTAATAATCGAGCTATTAATCTGAGCTAATGTTCCTGACAAACCTTTTCCGGACTCGTCGCTGACAGGTAGAGCTATATGGTACCTATTCCCTCGCTTCACCGCACTGGCTTCGCCAAGTACGAGATCAAGGAAGTACGGCATTTCTCTACGCTCAACGAGTTTTCGAGATCCGAGGTCGAAGGCCGTTAGTTTTGACAAAATACGCGAGACTATCTTTTCGTATGAAAAAGAGATCTCGCGACTCGATGATATTTCTCGAAGGTGTTTTCTCTTGGTTTTCTACTCGAAGTCGTTCCTCTAACGGCAAATTGTCTTCATCAAAATCGTTATCGCCTTCTATCTCTTCATCAGATTTCTCATTTTCCTCGTCGGATTCCATTCTCTGTGGTGTACTTTCCTTTGGATGGTAATTTTCTTCGTTATCGGAGTCTTGATCTTCATCGATGATAAAATCTTCTCGTGGTATGTCCTCTCGTGATATTTCTTCTTCCGATATATCTTCTTGTGGATTGTAATCTCTATCTCTCGCATTTTCGCAATTTTTGTCATGCGAATCCTCGAGATCTTCGTCTGCTGGATCTTCCATTGGTTCTTCTCGCTGACTTGGACCTACCTGATTCTCATCCTCCTCGGATGCAGAATTTTCAGATTCGATTGGATCTATTCTCTTCGATTTTTGTTTCATCCGTGGTGGATTCTTCTTTGGAGTAATCTTCGATTGATTTTTCTTCTTTGTTGGTTTTTCCTTCGGAGGGGATTTTTTGATTGGAGGTTTATCTACCTTATCTTTCTCTTGTAATTATTCTTCCTGTTGTTTTTTCTCTTGTTGCCGAGTAATTACACACGCTGGCGTTTCTTTCATCTGTTTCGAAATTTCTGTCACAGGTCGATTAGCGGTAGGCTTTAAAATTTCCGTTTGTTGTTGTGTAGCTTGATGCCTTGTTATTCCTATGCTATACGAAGGGTCGTATCTTGACCTGGGTTTACGTTCGGCTAAAGGGTCAGTCGACTGACCCATTGACTCACTCGGACCGTCCTTTCGGTCGGACTCGAGCAGCTGCATAGGGGTCAGTGACTCTCTCCATAGCTCTTCATAATCCTCTTCATACGGATATTCCTCATCGCTCTCCCCATCGGTTTCTGTTTCGGTATTTTCGAGTAAACGCAATATTTCGTGAGTGGTTAGGAAATCGCTATAAACCTCGCATGTCACGAAAATCTCTTCGTCGCTCTCGTTAGAATGCGTCTCGACTGGATTTCTCGACAATGCGTCGGCATTCACGTTTGTTTTTCCTGTTTTATACACAACGTCGTATTCGTATTCGGACAATTTTAGTCTCCAACGAAGGACGCGTGCATTACCATCCTTACAGTTCTTGAGCCAAATCAAAGGCTTATGATCGGTAACCAAAGTGAATTTCCTACCATAAAGGTACGGTCGAAAATGTAAAACGCTGTAAACAATCGCTAAGGCTTCTTTTTCGTACGTATCATACCGGGTTTCTGGATCCATAAGGGTACGTGAAGCGTATGCTATAGGTTTATCTTTTCCTATTACTCCTTGAGACAAAATACCTCCTATCGCGTAACCGGACGCATCTGTTGTGACTATAAATGGCTTTGAAAAATCTGGAAAAATTAAAACTGGTTCGGTGCAAAGTCTTTCTTTTAATTCGTTAAAGCTTTCTTCTGGACTATTTCCCCATACAAAAGGAACATCATCTCTTAAGAGGTTAGTTAATGGCTATGCCAACTTCGAATAACCTTCAATGAATCTACGATAATATCCTGTTAATCCCAAAAATTGACGAATTCCTTTTACATTCTTTGGTCTTGGAAATTCTCTTACGGCAATTACTTTTTTCGGCTCGAGTTTCAAACCGTCTCCACTGATAACATGACCAAGATAAGCTACTTCGCGTTTCAAAAATTCACATTTATCCGGTTGTAACGTCATATTAGCCTTTCTTAGTCGATCGAACAGTTTTTCGCACTTTTCGTTGTGCTCCTCGAGGGTTTTCGCATAAATGACCATATCGTCTAGATATACAAACATTTCACGACCTTGCAACCCTGATAACACCAAATCCATCGCTCTTTGAAACGTTGGTGGTGCATTTTTGAGTCGCATCGGCATACGTACGTACTCGTAGTGACCGTAGGGTGTCGTAAACGCTGTTTTATGACAATCATCGGGGTGCATTTTAATCTGGTAGAACCCGGAGGCGAGGTCAAATACTGAGAAATAACGCGCTCCTCCGAGTTGATCTAAGATATCCACTATATTCGGCAAAGGCTCAGCGTCGCTTATTGTTTTTTCGTTCAACGCTCTGAAATCGAGGACTACTCTCCACTTTCTATTTCCTTTTGAATCGAGTTTCTTCGGTACCACCCATAAAGGTGTATTATACGGGGATGATGATTCACGAATAAATCCTGCTGCTAAAAATTCGTCGATCTGTTTTCTAATTTCCTCTTTATGGACTTCAGGAAATCTATATTGTTTCGAGTTTACGGGAAAATCATCTGTGGTATGGATTCTATGCATTACTACGTCGGTGGCGGCCAATGGCTCACCTGGCAAATGAAATCTATCGGCTGTTTTTGCTATCATCTTTTTAAGTGAATCGCTTTCTGTTTTATCCAAATGCTCTAATCTAAACAATTTTATAACTCTTTCGCTTCTATTGTCATTTGACATCGTGGCTCCAAAAGAAAAACAATCGCAATCGACAAGAAATCTTTCAGCTATTAACGGCTCTAAGTACTCGTGAGCCGAGGTTGCCCTTTTCGCGAGGCTCGAACCCTCGGCGCAGGTATACACGGAGTTCTCTCGGACTCCACTAACGTTTCGGCTTTCTCCGCTATTTAAAGAGTTTACTGCGGTATTACCGGATCGAAAAAGAAACAACAGAACATACAAAACGAACGAAATAAATCTCTGATCATATCGCGGTTGAGAATTTTTCTTTTTCTCACTATCTTTCTTTTCTTTATTCTGTTTTTCGGACTGAGATTCGACACTATACATTGGCAGATAGTCTACGACCTTTTTCTGACAGTACCTATCTGATTTACCACACATATTCACCCTTGGATACGGAACATTTTTTTCCATTGTCAGGTGTCTGAACCGTTCATTGGATACGTACACGTTATCACCGGAATTTTTTTCAATAAAATACTTGTCGGATACACTAGTATCTAGCGTTATACCTTTGCTAGCCTGTTGATCAAAAATAAATTCCTCAGTTCGGATTCCTGTTATCGAAATATCGTTTTTGCAACTTCCTTTGGACGAATGACTGACAACTACTGAATCTTTGTCGGGATTTTCTGGATCTGAATTGGCAACAAAATTTTTAACAAAACTCTCAAACACGGGATTCTCGATCACTGGATTTCTAACCTCTGGATACTCGATCACGGGATTTCTAACCTCTGGATTCTCGATCACGGGATTTCTAACCTCTGGATTCTCGATCTCTGGATTTCTAACCACTGGATTCTCGATCTCTGGATTTCTAACCACTGGATACTCGATCACGGAATTTCTAACCACTGGATACTCGATCACGGGATTTCTAACCACTGGATTCTCGATCTCTGGATTTCTAACCACTGGATTCTCGATCTCTGGATTTCTAACCACTGGATACTCGATCACGGGATTTCTAACCACTGAATACTCGATCACGGCATTTCTAACTACTGGATTCTCGATCTCTGGATTTCTAGCCACTGGATACTCGATCACGGGATTTCTAATCACTGGATTCTCGATCACGCTCTTTTTGACAACAAAACTCACGGGATTCTTCACAACAAAACTTTCGACTATAGGATTTTTCTCAATATAACGGTTCTCAAGGTTTTTCTCAACAAAACAATTCTCAGGATTTTTCTCAAGACAACGATTCTCAGGATTCTTCTCAATACAACGATTCTCAGGATTTATATCAGTATCAAAATTTTCTCTCTCTACAGGGTTCTCGGTTTCAGGATTGAGATCAGACTCTTCGACAATACAATTTTCAGCTTCTGGATTTTCGTTAACAAGTTTCTTCTCTATTAATTTTCCAACGATCGGACTTTCAACTGGATTTTTTTCTTCAACAAAACTCTCATCAGCTACAAAGATTTCCACTGGATATTCCGGATAACTGATTTTCCTCTCTACTATATCGGACTCCAAATAACGGATCTCCCGCTTTACGATTTCTACTTTTGGTGGCTCTATTACTCTCTCTTTTACAATATGAACCTCTCCGACTAGATTTACGTTGGAGCCTGAGCTGTTTTTCTTTTCGACAAAACTCGGATTTTTCATGGATTTTTCTTTCGCGATTTTATTATTCAGTTTGTCAACCATCGCTTTAAATGACCTGTAGGGGACCATTTTTACGACGGGAACTTCTATCTCAACCTTTCGACTGCGGTGATTCGTAATATAAACGTAAGCTTTTCCTTTCTCGATCCTGACGAGTCCCTGCTCTACGGTTATTCTTTCACCTGCATCTAAGATTGGCAAAAATCCTTCTGCTACTTCCTGGTTTTTTATTCTGACATAAAAAAGTTTTCTTACACCTGGCGGGAAGACTATACTTTCTCTCGTATGGAACGGTATTCTCAATCCGTTTACGTCCACACAATTATTCTCATAATCGATCTTTGCAAGGTTATCGCGGAAAAATTCGGATGACAATATTCCGGATTGTCTAATAGGAAAACTATTCGGTACTAAATGGAAAGACGTGTCCTTGCCTAACGTGAAGATTTCTACCGAACCGAGGGTTTCTACGACGGTTGCGGTTATTCCACTGAGTCTGAGAACTCTCGATCGATCAATGTATAAATAACGATATATACATTTTTCTTTCAAAACATTCTTACTCGCACCTGTATCTAGCATCACGGTAATAGTTTCCGATAACACTTTTCCTTGCATCAATATCGTAGGATCAATTACATCGTCGACGTATCGCGCCATAAAAATGGTCGCGACCTCAGGCGCGCATTGTCCTACACTACTTTCAGGGTAAGAGTCGGGTGCGTATCCGCGGTGGCCTCCACCTGGGCACCCGATTCCAGCTGGCCGTTCGCGTTTCCCGAAGCGGTTACGATCTGACCGTATTTACGGATTCGTGATGGACATTCCTCCAATTTATGTCCAATTGTTTTACAATATCGGCACACATTCGGAGGATACTGAGGAGAGGCTGCCTGAGCATAAGTCATCGGACTCGCTAGCTGCGGCACATTTTGCGAAACATTACCTCCGCTGAGATTGCGGGAGGGACAGTTCCTCGCAAAATGCCCCCATCCTTTACATCCATAACACTGAATCATGGGTGGCTGAGTCTGACCACTACTTACCTGGGCCGGCGGATTATTTTGTTTCACCGCTGACGCCTGCACTCCGACAGCTCGTTGCGCATGAAAACAAGTTTCCGGCAGATGACCCTTTTTTCCACAGATCGTACACGGCTTTGAGAAGCACTTCTCAGCGCTGTGCCCTCTTTTCGAGCATATTTGACATACTACTACTTGCCCTGGAGAGGTTACAGCATTGCTCGGCATAGGTGCCTATGGAGCAGGAGCCAACAGTGGACAACTGTTTGCTGTGTGACCCTTCTGCTCGCACAATTGGCACGTGGCCGGTGACTGTTGACCAGCCGCGGCTTGCGCAGCGTAACAGTTCTTAGCAATGTGTCCCTTTTTCCCACAATACTGGCAAGTCGGAACGACGGAACTACCTCCTGCCTGATTCTGATTCCCTGGTTTGGTATCGGTCGCAACGAAATTAATTTCCGCGGATTTTTCGTTTTTATTTGATTTCGTGGATCGTTCGGATTTTCGCTCAATTTTTCTTTCGGATTTTTACCCTTTCGGAGTCGATTTAAATCAGGGAGTTCACGTTCTACATCTCGCGCTCGATTAATTGCGTCGCTAAGAGTGCGATCGTCGCCCATTTCGCGACGGATCTCCGGTTTTAATCCTCTACCGAAACAGCTAAGTGCCATTTTCTCGATTCTACTTTTTTCGTTCTCATCAAGTGCACCGTCTGCATGCTTGTGAGCTTCAAGAATTTTTACCGCAAGATTACGAATTCTATCCGCGTAATCATCAACTTTTTCCGAATCTTCCTGGAAACTACTTCCGAGCTCTCCGGCAAGCTGAAACACGTCACGCGGCAGATCGTATGTTTTGCGAAGATAATCGTTAAAATCGCGAATATTGCCGAACGTTATTTTCGATATTTTATTCCAAACGGCGGAATTCAATTTTGTTTTCGCGAGTCTCAAAAGGTGAGTTTTACATGCGGGTCCTACCATAGCAAGGGCTTCTTCGAGCCCCGTGATATATCTACTCAAGTTTTCTCGATTCCCGTTAAACTCGGGCAATAAACGGATCGCGTCGCGCAAAAATCCAAGACTCGCGGCGTCTGGTCTCACTTCGTCAGACATTGTTAATTTTGGTTTTTCGCTGGTAAATAGATTTTTCGGTTTAATTAAAATATCGCGTCTTCGACTCGATTTCGGTGTCGCGGGATACGGCGCAAATTTCTGTTCCCGCGGTGTTTGTAACGACGGACTGAGACCGATATCTCGCCTCGCACTAAAAAAATTACTTTTCGCTGAAAAATAACCAGGTGTACGAGAGCTACTATTAAAAGGGGTGAATTGACTTTCCGCGGTTATGAACGTTGAAGTTGAGGCAATGCTTCCCGACGGTACACTACCTCCCCCGGAAGACTCGACTTTACAATTTGAAGAATTTTCGGTTTTGTTTTTGGAATTTTCTTTATTCGGCGTATCTCCGAGTGGTTTTTCAATTTTTAAACACGGTGTATTTTTAATTTTTAAACTTTGTGGATTTTCGATTTTTAGACGCGGAGAATTTATTTTTAATTGCCCTAACGGTTCGATTATCGACTCTAGAATCCCTGATACTAAGTTATCTACACTTTTCGACGGTACTACTGAGCTATCAATGGGTTCGTTAGAAAAAACTTCGTCGGAGGATTCACTTTTCGGGGAATCCGTCGTTGATTCGCGCCTATCAGTGTAACCTGCGGCTTTCGCACCGCCGTCGGAAGGGCACGAGCGAGCGCGAGGCGATCGCGTGGCTTGCGCGTCCCCCTGCTCCTCTCCCTTATCCGGCTTGCTACGCTTACGAGTCCGTTCTTCGGGATACTCGTGTAACACTTTTTTATCAATGTTCCCCTTCGAGCGAGTAAACATTGAGACTAATTTTCATGATGGATAAAAAAAAACACTCGCGGTTTCACTGCTGAAAACTAACCCGAAAAACACTTACGGATTTCACAAATAAGCTACCCTGAAATTCAACCCGAAAAATTTTAACGCGAAAATACACAAAAAAAAACACAATAGGCGCAATGAAATACAAAAAGATGATTTCTTTTTAAAAATACGTCTCGCATTGGTGTGGCGAGCTAAATTACGTTTCCGCTACTACGGGGCGGATTAAACTATGGGTCTAGCATTGGTGGGGCGAGCTAATTTCTATGCCAACAAAGAGTACACAGTCACACACATGCTATAACATGCTATAGGGATGGATGGGAAGGAAAATTAGGAAAGAAACAAAAAATGAAAACGAAATTTCGCGAATGGCTCTTTAGATCCCGGACAAGCCCCCAATTTTTGTTACGTCGCGAATCGTGTTTTTTCGCAAGGAGCCAGGCCTCATCTCGGTCAATGAACTTAATCAATTTACGCGTTATCGAAGCGGCTTACGATTCGCGGGTGCCTCGTTTTGAGCCTAACCTCGCGGAAAATTGCTCGGGAAGAGGCTAGAGTACATTCGCGAAAGTTTATCAAGTTTCTATGTGATGAAACCGATGGCAATAGGAACAATAGGTGTCATTTTCTCTTAGTGGAAGAGTGGTACTAACTCGTGATTCCCGAACGAAAATGCGTTGACAACACACACAGGAAAGAATGAATAATATCAAGAGTACAGCCAGATTAAGACTCAGTAGAATTGCTACTGCCTTTGGCTGATCTACCGGAAGTATCATTTTATACGTTACGATGGTATCGACCACAGTTTAGACAAAGATTCGGGGAATATCTTAACGGTGGGTTTATTATGATGCGCGGTGATTCGGTTGCCGGAACGGGACGATAATGTTTAGCCAAGAATTTAGGACAGTAACGGAACCACAAAATTAGGCCAATCAAAAACAAGGAAATATTTGAAGTAATGATGATCCACACGATCTTGGAGGAATCCGGGGAAGCGAACATTTTTTTTTTATACGCGGTTAAACGGTTGCGAGGGGTGGCGATTACAAAGGGAGGGACATTGCGGTCCGATTGCTTCGGCGTTATTTTATGAGTATCAGAAGGGTAACGTCGCTACAATTGGCTGAGGATCCCAACATACATTGTATAAAGAGAAACTCATGGGGCTCGCAGGACTCCAGTGGATCAGAGGGTAGGAGATAAGATCATATCGTGCATGATAGATGCGCGAGAAGAAAAAAATATAAAGTAAATAACTTACTTACCAGAAAATAAAATTGATGAGAATGGAAACAAAAGATGCCGATGAGGTTGCGTTGATGAGTGGTGGATCGATGAATCGTTGCTACCCTCGGCTTGTCGATTCAATTGCCGAGCGGATGAGGATGGCGCGCAGATAAATGAATTTTAAAATTCACAAAAATCACTATTCACCAAGCCTTTATTATTATCGGCTCACAAGCTGAAGCACGGATAATTGGTAACGCAAAAATTGTTCACAGAATAATATTCTCGACAATAATTCGGTAGACAAAAAAAATTACTCGCAAAGCAAACGAACAGAGTAACGTCGTGGTTCAGAAATCAAAGAAAACTGGTGTCGTGACAAAAAATCGATGAATACTAATGAATGCTCCCGCTGAAGGACCCCTTGTTTAATAGTTTCGCCCTCAGATGACATAAGCTTCGCTGGTGGGAGGCACGCGTCTCAGCCGAGGCGTGAGGTTCCCCGCCTCCCTCGTTCTCTTGCCGAGCTCTCAACCTTTCCATAATTATTTTACTTAACTATTCCTGATGCAAATTTGGTACTGTGTATTAATCAATTATATCCTTTATTGATCGCTGACCTGCCCTGAATTTTATGGATCCTTCTAGGTGAAGTTTATGTGAATTAATAGTGCATTTTGATAAAATTAATTAATCAACAATACCTGAATTGCAATAATATGTCATTGTCTTTAATAATCGGTTATCAAACATAATTTGCAATTTTAATTTGTTGATCTCATAAACTACAGTTAATTAATTAAACATCCGTTAGCTCATTGGTTTGCCAAATTGTTATTCAACTAATTTTGTTGCAAATATAGGGTAATATGGGTGTAAATGGCAGGTCTATTTGTATAATAATCCGTATTGTTAACTATGCATTTCTTTTTATTTTTATCCCTACTTTTGCAGAATCGTGGCTTCGTTCGCTTCGAGATTTTTATGGCCCCCTCGTATTGGCTAAAGAGTTTGGCAATTAATACAGAGCGGGCCTGGTTCTTCGAATTGATGCATGATTTTTTTTTCTCTTCCCCTTATGCCCTTGGTGCGATCACGTACGCACGTGAGAGTAGGATACCTCGCTAAGAACGCTTCTCCCCTGACGTCTCCCCTTCTTAACGGAGTCTCACTCATGCTAACTGGAGCATATGCATCTTTTTTTTTTACTCATACGGTGAAATATATCGTCACAGTGTTCCCCTCGTCGTAATAGACTAACGTGAACGTATATTCGTTGTTCTTTTTCGGATCATAAGGAGAAGAAAAAAAAAACGACCACGATAATAATTATTACTTCTTGGATTTCGAACGAGAGGACCTTAGCTGCTTGCTAGTCCGAATGTTTATAAAAGTTGAGAACTGATCGTTAATATTTTTCGTGTGCCGTAGTTGGTTCTTAGAATTTTAATGTCGCAGTAGAATTACGGCTTCCTGTTTTGCTTTTGCAACGGATTTCTTCCTCGAAACTATAGATGAATGCCCAATGGTCAACTCTTCGTGGAAAAATATATAAAACTAATATGAAGGTGCAAAGTTTAGCGAGACCTTGATTCGAAACACGTATCAATATTTTTCGTTACTGTAATTTCAGACGTTACTCTAATTATTTATTTCTGGCAATATCCAAAAGGGTTGATAACTGTGACCGGCTTAGTTTGCAAATATTACTCTTGCCTTTAATGGATTATTATAGAGAAAAATGTTTAAGATTATCATAAGTAAAACATAAAATTATAAACTACACCGTGGACGACCTGACCCAATATTCATGTTCATGCGTGACTCTATTCTCATTATCTTTCTCGCGGATCGTCGGGAATTTCTTTTTATTCGCGGGGTTACGTCGGGAAGGTTGCTCGTGAGGTGCTGCACTCTTCGGAGGAGGTTCCAAAACGTTTCTATCGAAGGGCCCGACGCGTCATGGTATTGGTGAAGCTATCGGTACCCTTGTTCGAGTCGTTGTTCTTCGCCTCGAAGCCACTGAGCGTCTTCATGCGTGAGCACAGTGCTTGGAGGTGTTAGTGGGCCTCGTGCGTTGGAGTCTCGTGTATTCGAGTCTCGTTGCCTTCCGTAGAGCATAATATCCATTGGAAGTCCGCTAGCTTGCATACGTGAGCCGGACTTCTCTTGGTGGTGGCGAGTTTTTCTTGGTGTGGTGTGCAATGTGTTTCGCACCGCATATATATTTGACCCGGCAACGTTAAGTTCGAGAAGTATGAAACAAATCTCGACTTACGTGGCTGACCGGTAATGATTCTCGCGTAGCTTGATATCTTTCTCCTTGGTTTTTCCCCCACTCCGTGAGTGTTCAGGCGCAGCGGTATTCTTCTCTCAATTCGATCGAAGAGCAACGCAAATTTGTGGAAAAGAAATTCGGACAGCTGCGGGACGTAACACGTTCGAACAGGAATGCGTACAAAATTGTCTTTTAACTATCGAGTAAAAGAAAATTCGATGGTGAAACGAACGATGGTTTCGTTCTAGGAGATGATTTAAGAATGATAATTTGGTGAACTGAATTAGCCCAAGAAAACTCTGGTTGCATGAAAAAATGAATACAATTTTGGAGATGGAAAGTGTTATCAACAGAATCTTCCAATAGGAGGGTTCCTCTATTTCTTCGTTGTCACAACAACGGCCCCGCGATCCTTTTCTCGTATGGTGGATAACGGATAACGCGGTCTCTGACACTATCTCTCTCGTCGCCTAGCCGGAGTATCAGCCAACTTGTTGGATGCACCGATCCCGCCCTCGCTCTTACGCACCTCCGTCTCTCTCTACTTGCTCTAGTTCCTTACGAGCCGGACTACTAAAAATCTACTTCTCTCGCGCCCTTTTCCGCGGCCTCTTATATGCTAGAAAATGAATCCAGAGGGGGAAGGAAGTCCCTCCCTAATCCTTGCCTGGAGCGTACTCTCCTGAGTATGCAGAAGCAGTTGCAGATGAGTAATCTCGCTCCTCGTTACTCTCCTCTCGGCCTGTTCGAAATTATTGGATTTGCCTATTTCTCTTGTTGTTAAATAATTGTGGATTTATCCATTTTCCATTGAATTTCAGTTTTTCTTATTCCTAATTATTTGCCTGACTTATTTGTAAAACTTAATATTAATGATTCATAACTAAATATTTAATATAATTAATATTCGATATTGTTAACGTATAGGAGAAGATATAATAATTGTTACTGTTCGTAAACTTCTCTTATACGTATACGTATCCGTAAACTGATAATAACAGTCGAGAAATGTGTATCATTTTATCGGCAATCATTTTATAGTATTATAATAACTCAAGTATTGAGTGTCAAAATATTATATGCCTGAAAGTTGAAAATATATCTCGGCTCTTGTACAAATTATTTTATTATTTGGCAAAACGTTTTCATAATATTTCGAGGTATTGGTAGCATAACCGGGCCGATTTATTGGGCGTTGCCCTCCTCCTTGGGAGCCGTGCACCAGCTATTGCAAGTGCCTGGTAACAGTGGCGTCCGATCTTCCCTTATCGTCGTGGACTAGCCTTGACATTATGCGACTTGGCTTACGCAACTCGTTCCTTTGCACGGGCCCCTTTATCTTTACCGCCTGCCTTTTCTAGCTTAATTTCTGTCTTTCGCGTCGTGTCCTGATCATACGTTAAGTGATATCGGAAAAGTAATAATTCCATGTTAAAGGTGGATTATTCCCGAACATTTTGGTATAAACCGCGGTTTGATATTTTGTATTGTAAATCGAGGGGAAACCGAATTCCTTTACGCGGCGTACGTTTTTCGCTCCAAATATTTTGTTGATACTTGTTTTATAAATTTCCCGCAAACGGCATATAATTTCGGAAAAATAATAACAGCGTTAGATTAGTGGGATATTCCTGATTAATGTGATATAATTATCGGTTCATAATTTTCCTACCATAAATAGAGAAAACGCAATCCCTGGAGTAAATTTTTGTTCTTAATTTCCGCTTTAACGGTAAGCATAATCGGAAAAATAATAATTATATTTTACAGAGAAAATTGTTACGTCACGCACTTTTCGAGAACTGTTATTCGCGAACTTGCGCTGCTCTTCGATCGCGCCGAGAGAAGCTGCACGCGTACACTCGCGAGGAAACGGAAAGACTGAGGAAAATAAAGGGAGAGGATTGCTGTGCGTGAGAATCATAGACAGAGAACCCCGACTGACGAGATAACATGTTTCACCGAGGGTAGTGCGTGTGTCGAGGGGGATTCAAACCTCTGTCCGCATCTATCTCGTGTGGTAAATAATTCTATTTCCATCTTTTACCCATGTAAATTTTAATTCACACGACGAGTATTCGAAATCTCATTGGAAATATTTTCCAGAGGAGATCCATTCCTGGAATATCGTTCAGCGATCGATAAGAAATATCACTCCTTTTATGAGATTAATGATAATGAATAATGTTTGGATTTTGTGAAATGTAGGAATTATTTTGGAAGGAACAGGTTTGCAAATAGTATGAAAAAATAAGCAGAAATATAAGTTGCGAAAATTATTATTAATAAAAAAATAGAGAGCGTTACGTCAGGACGTAACACCTCCCCCCTTAAGATGATTGTTAGGGGAAGCCTAACGATCATTCCAATGGGTGTGTATCCATATCCATATATATCTCTTAGTAATAATTAATTAAATGTATGGCTCTTGGTATTATTACCATAATCTCTCGTCGCTTCGTCCGAGATATTATTCCTTTTTTTTATGTATATTTTATTTGAATCAAAGATAATGGATTGTTACGTTCTATTTTTGGTAAGTATGAAATTATGGCTTTATTATCTTTGGTGTAATTGTTTTTTCTCTCCTCTTATACGTAACTTACTGCTAAGTGATTATGTGATTTTCCTTGTCCCTTATACTTTTTGGCAAATAAGCTTTTATGAATAATAGGATTTTAATGTAAGGCACTACTTTGGCATTAAGCGTGGTTAATTTTTGTATAAGATATATATAAAATTTAAACATAATAACCATTAACAATAAAATTCGGAATTGCCTTCTTTTATAATTAGTCGCTAACATACGCAAGTTTCGGGGTTTGTCTTGGTGCACGATGTTGTGTGTGTAGGCGTGAGGTCTTCTTCTTGTCGATTTATTGGTCCAGTTTTATTACAGCCATATATTAGCTTCATAGCCGCCAACCTCGTCGGTGGTGATTATTGTATTGAAGGTTTGCCCTTGTGGTAGTAAGACGTCTTCCACCTTTGTATATTTTGTTCCGCCCAGAATAACGGATCGGCCTTGGTGTGGTAGTTTCCGTGTCCATTCCTCGAGTACGCCGTTAGGGATTCCTCTCCATTCCGGGGGTACGTAGCAACCGGGTACCAAAGGCCAATAAAGTTGTGATAGGAATGCCCTCCCCTCGTTAGTTTTCGGAGGGTTAATAGCAATCGGCAAAATGTACTGGACCATCTGCGAATATTTACAATGATTACATTAGTCAGGCGCATAGGAAACTTTTTCCTTGTTATGTAAAAAAAAAAATATTTTTTTTTTATTATTAATATTATTATTTTTTTTGTTTGTTTTTTTTTTAGTATAGGGATTTATGGTATATAAGTTATTTATTATATTATTATTTTTATAAGAGGAGGAAAAATTGTAAAAAGGGGTGAACTCACTTGACCATCGACATAACTTGTTACTCGTATGTTGTTATTCTCCATTTCCCTTTCCTGCTAGATTCCTGGCATGTTCCAACTTCCTTATTTCTTCTTCGAGTCCCGAAATGCTGCGAATTGATAGGTTTGACGATACATCGCGAGTATCGACCTCCAAGAGTCTCTGCAGCGAGTATCGTTCTACTTCCATATCCTCGGATGTTGTTTTACTTGTAAGATCAAGAGCTTCGCTACTGGCTTCTTCTTCACTGCGGACCTCTTCGACTTCTACATCACTGTATTGCCCTTTCCTATGTATTCGATGAAGTCCGGCCTTTGTGTAAGAGGTGTCAATGTGTCGAGGTACCATCCATACGTAATTCCTCCGAGATGTATATCCTGTCCGAGCCGGACGGATACTCGCCTTAACCATTGGTCACGTGTTTTCTGGGCCAGTCTGCGCCATTCCGGCGGTACGTAAATAAATCGCTGTTGATAACCTGGCGGATCCAATGGTACTCTCCAGTAGCAGATGAATTTGTCCATTCCCAGCCTAGGGCTCATATATCGTCGATTAACGGCGATCGGCAGGTGTCTTCCGATCTCCGGTAGCTTAAGCGGCTCGTGCCATTCAGGTACCGGCTCGTTAATCACCGGCCATCCTCTTGTGCCGGGTATGGGAACCGTAGCGTATCGTTGACCCTGTGGCATAAGGATATCGTTGCGCCACTCATATAGCGTTTGCCCCAAAGTAATATCTTCGAGCGGATTAGTTCGTAGTTGCGTGGTCCATTCGTCCAAACGCGTCTTTTCGATATGTCGCCATTCGGGTGGTACGAACAGGAGGAAAGGTTTTTCAACGATATCTATGTATAAAGAGATTTTCCAGTAACAGTAAATAACAGCAGTTCCGGGTACCATGCTCGCAGGTGCCACCTCGTTGATTCTGATTTGCATTTCGCCATGTCTTCGGATTTCTGTTGATAAATTTTAATTATTGATATTAATTATTTGTGCAATTCCGATTTATTTTTGGCTAATAAGTCATAGTTAAATTATTATAGTGTAACGGTACGTTTTTGGAGGCTTACAGCTCTTTGCTCCGAAACGTTCGCTATTGTGAGTTTTTGGCTCACGGAGATGTGAGGGCAGGTGCTGTAAATTAGAAATCTGTTGTTGATTCGAATTTTCAACAATAATTATGATTTTATTGAGAAAATGGCGTGAATACAAAATAAATGAGGGATTTTGTCCCGTAATTTAATTGAATTTTTTTAGCTCTCAAGTATTTAATTTGCGACACAGATTGAAGGGTTATTTTATTGCGGATGCAGGAATTTGACTCTACGTTAACCGCCTCTTATTAGATCATGTTCCACGAAAGCAGTCGTCGAGGTCCCCCAAGACAGTCGCCGGCATAGGCACGAAGTAATAAGTTGCGCCAAATCAGGCTTCTACGTTAAAACGATTCTCTACCAATTGTTGTCCACGAAAGCGGTCGCCGAGGTCCCCCAAGGCAGTTGCCGGCGCTTCTTACGAATTGGTGAGTCGTTGCAAAATAAATGACTCGATCAATTTAATTGGAAAGATGGAAACCTTCACGAAAGCGGTCGCCGAGGTCCCCCAAGGCAGTTGCCGGCGCTAGGTTTTTGAGGATAGGGTAACACAGAAGAAAGCGGTTGCCGAGGTCCCCCAAGGCGGTTGCCGGCATCTGTGTGCGGATAGGAAATTTTTAAACCAAAGAAATCTGTTCGCTGAAAGAAAATTGATTTAATTAATTGTTAAAGATGATTGGCCGACGTTGATTTCTTCCTTCAATGATTGGTTCGTCGTCGTGAAATTTGTCCCTTGCTTCTTCTTAGCGACGGGACTCTGTCGAGTAAAGCAACGCTTTACACGAAAATGAAAAGTGTTGGAATTTTACTATCGAGAATTATCGATAAGCAAAATGGAGGACTCAAGATCAAACGAGCCGTAGCCGCGCATGAGTTCCTCTCCGTTCGAGTTTAGGTTCGAAGTGAAGTCCTGTGCTCGCGATCGGGTCTTATATACCCGAGCGCGAGGCCCTTTTTTGTATCGATTGACGCACGAAGTACGTCAAACTTCGCTGTCCTTTATTATCGCTGCCCGGGGTCTGCCGCAACAGCTTAAGGGAACCGTGTGCAAAATATGATGCAACACCTCTGGGCAGTTCGCACTATCGACCGTAGTCATCGATTGACTGCGCGGTCGGTAATTTACGTGCTGGTTTACCGAAAGGTATGATAAATTGCCGATGTGGCGAACAAATGCGAAAAATATGAGGGGTAAAAATTTAATACCGTCTCAATAGATAGTGTGCTTTAAATTTATCGATTATCCGTTATATTTTTTTTGTTATTATTATATATTCCCCTCCTTTTTCCTTTCCTCTTTTTTTTTCAAAGGGAGGGGGGGGGGGGGGGGGGGAATTTATCATTTAAAAGTTATCCTGTTGGATATACATATTTATATATATTTTTTTCATTAATCAATTCAGTTTCCTTGAGTTAGCTCGGGTCAAAAAAAAATGTAATCGTACTTCATATTTGTTATCTGCCGTAGTTTTTAATATAGCGTTTCTCCAAGCCCCAGTCTGTCATTTGTCAGGAGGTCTACGTATGTAATCTTAACTAGGGGGTTATCAGTATATTTGTAATTAATTTAAATGTTGATTATTATTAATATTATTTTATTTTATTTATTTATTTTTTTTATTATTATATATTTTTTTTTTTGTTTTTTTTTCTTTTTATATCTTCCCCCCATTTTTTTTATTTCATTTTCGTTCATTTCTCGTCGCTTTTTTTCCTTTTTTATTATCTGGCAGTTGTTACTGGTATGTATATATTTTATTATGGATCTTCCCTAATCCGTTTTTTCTTCGCTTTTCCTTTCCTTATTTTGCCGTTTTTTTTTCGGGTTATTGCTTATCATCCTTCTTCGGTCTTTGTAATAGGAAATATTGTTGTTTATTCTTCGCGTTTGATCCCTCGCCCGACTCTTGTGCATCGATTTTGAGTTCGGGATATAAAGTGTTGCGTTCGTTAAGCTCTTCTGCACCATCTGTATAAGTGGTTGAAGTGGAGGCGATAGTATTCCTTGGCGACACGGCTCTTGCTCTGGGCAGCGTGTCATAAACCGGGCGGGTGTGGATAGCTATAGTCTCCCCGCCCCATCTGTTTGTGTACCGGCTAATACTTGTGTAGGGTATGTTTCTTCTTATCGGTTTGGGTGTGGTAGTCTACGAAAATTAGATCCGGAGTGTCTCATGATTGCATTGAATTCGTGAATTCTCGGATCGAATTCATATGTTATGGGTGGGATAAGAGATAGATCTCCATGGGGGCTCCGCAAGGCTGGTATGCCGGTGGTTGCAATGGTTCGGATACCTCTGCGTCGATATTCGTGCCATTCTCTTTCTTATTATTCGGCTTAGGTGGTTTATTGCTCAGGTGCAATAACAAGCTCGTAACAGAGTCCCAAATAGCGCCTAACAAATGTATGGACCATCCGTATACAGTGTGTAGAGCGTAACCGTGGATTATTGTATCGATGATGAGTTTAATTGCCCTGATGATGATCATTACTCCAATTAATCCTGCGCTCACGTTCCCAAATCTGATGAGATAACCCCATGTTTTATCCCATGCGGATTCTACAATTTGATTTAACGCCTCTTCGTCGAGGAGATTTGATAGCGAACCCCCTTGAACAATGATGGAGTGTCCGGTGATTCCTCGCGCCAATGAATTTAATATCGCCGGTCTTTCTGCGCGGAACATTAAATGATCGCGAAGTTCTTCCAATTCTTTCTGTGTATATATTCCGCTTGTTGCTAATGGGTAAGGGCTAACGTATTTCCAAGTGGGTTTAGTGAGAGGCTTGAGAACAGTAGGAGTTTGAGTTTGCATAGGTGTTGGTCCGAAAGAATACCAGTCTCCGTCTAACAGATACATAGGAGCGAGTAGTCGATTACAGGAGACTTCGGTGCCGGGTTTTAGTAGTATGTGAGTTCGCGTAACAATTTCCCATTATTACAGGTAATTCGTTGTAACATTCGGCGGTTCGGGCAATTTTTACTTCGATGGGAATACATTGAGCGATGTGTGCCACTTCTCCGGCTATCATAGCCATGTATCCCGGCCCCTTCATTAAATCGTAAGCAAATTCGTCGGGAGAAATTCTCGCTATTGTCAGCGTAGTTTGCAACAGTTGTCGTTCGAGGTTGCATCGTTGCATTAATATATCGCGATACATGTCTTTAATTTGCGTACGGATATGTTTTTCTACAAATACGAATTTGGAATTCATGTATGTGAAAATATCCAGATTATTTACCTCGATGGGTCTTTTTGCAATGAAGGGGTTTCCCCGTGTAGTCTCTACAATAAGCAGCTTAGGATGCTCGGTCTTAGTTAAAATATACCCGCAGACTTTAATTGTGTTTTTGCTTGAAAGTCCGAATGTTACATCTCCTTCAGTGAGAGTGTATACTGTTTGTTCGTTGCCAACGTCGTAATCCGCAATTCTATCGGCAATCCCTTCGTACAAGAGTCCGTACCTGCCGGTTTTACAACTGTCTTCGGGCAACGGGTCCCAAAACGTATCGCCGCCGTCGAAGTCGACACAACGGCCCTCGCTCAACTCGCAATTCGTTCCGGATCGTAAATGTATTTTGTTAGTATCTACGTTTACCCGAGCGTTGTAATCTCTCAATGATATTTTCACACTTCCATGTCCTATTACTTTATCCCATGTACCGTAAGGATCGGAATAAGTACTACCTTCGCAAGACCCGTCGTTATTAATTGATCCTGCTATATGTATTGGTCGCGGAATTGTTCCGTTTGTCTTTATCCCCGTGACTGTGGTTTGTCCTATCTTAACGTTACAGTATCAATACAAGTCGAGGCAAGATTCTCGGTTGACGCTATCTATATTCCGTATTCTCCGTTGGTTACATCCATCGTATGGGAATGCATTCCACATCTTTTGATCGTTCGATAAATTTCCACTTTACATTGCCTTACTTTTATAGATGAATATTCATTGATTTGTATAAGTTGAATATAGGTGCGAGTGACGTTAACTTCTTGCTGGGGGATGTTGCATTCTCCCACTCCTAGTAATGATACGCTGGTGATGTTTGACGTAACACCGGCGCAATCGTACCCAATCAATCCATGAGTCACCGAGATTTGTGAATTTAAGTATATCAGTGAACTCCATGCGAGTAGAATTCCGAGCTTCATTGTCTGTAATATTATCATTCGTGAGATACCGAGTATTTGATATTTGTTTCTACTCTGTATTTTGTGAACGCGAGAATACGGGGGTATTTTATAGCCCGACCAATAGGAAAATTTCCTTCCCTTGCGGAGGGAACTCGACAAGTGGTACGAGGATTATCACGCCGAGTTTTCGGAAATCTTGAGAATGGGGATTTGTGTATTTACACCGGGGTCATGGAAGAAGAAAGTCATTCAAGTCTCCGAACTCAAAACTGATTACACTATGTCGCCCTTCTTTTTGTCTGCCGAGCAAATGAACGCGGCCTATATGGCGGCGTATTGTGCTCTGGTCCGTGGCGGATCGCAGGAGAAGTTTAATCGAAGGGTAAGTGTCGCGTTTACTTCTACGATATCATTTTTTTCAATATTTTTTTGTGTAATCTTGTTCTTTTGTTTTTCCAGATCGCGGAATTGCGGACGTCCCCGTCCGTCTTCTTCGGTTCAGACGAAGACTGGGATGCCGAGGATTCGGGTCCCAGTTATCTGGAGGAGTTGTGGATCCAGGGGGCTTATCCGCCTGTTAACCGGGGGCGGTTCCCGGATCTCCATCTCGGCCTGGAGGATCTCGACGAGGGAGATTTCGCGCATCGTGATGATCCTCTAGAGGGGTTCGATCCGGAAGAGTACGTGGCGCTTCCGTTGGGCGAACCTCAAGGGCCCAATGAAATGGAGGTCGAGGAGGACGATGGGGGGTCGGGTCACTCGACCGATCCGGTGGAAGATGGGCCATCGGAGGATGAAGGTGGCCCCGTTCACCCAGCATTCTTTTACCGCGGGTATATATATTTTTTTCCTTTTTGCATTTTTCCTACATATATTCATATTCTTTTTTCCGAACTAATGTTTATGTTTTTTTTTGTTTCAGCTCTCGGTACTGGTCCTATTAGGGTTCCGGGGGTTTAGTTTTTAGTCTTACATATAGTATAGGTTATTGTAAGAGTGTGTTGCTTTTTTTTCTTATTTTAATAGATTTTAGTTATAGCTAGGGTTTTAAGGTTATGTGTATATTTTTTTCATTGTTTTTATTTTTTATTTTATTTTTAAGTATAGTTTTTAATTTATAATAGTAATTTAGTTTTTATTCTTATCTATAGGAAATTCTTTTTTGTATTTTTTTCCTTTTATGTTTAACAATAAATGTCTGAACAGGCAGTAAAATACATTTTGGTGTTATCCCCTTTTATTACTCGTATAAGTATATTTTCTTTTTATAATTATTATTATTTTATATTATATATATATACTAGCGTTTCCCCGGGCTCGCGCGCTACGCGCGCTCGCTCGTCAATTGTAAACTATTTTGAGTTAAAACCCATTTGGGGAATATTTTTGCTTCTTTCTCCGCCGCCGACCACCGCTGCTGTCTCCTTCGCAATCCCCTTAGAGGAACTTAGAATATTTTGGCCTTCCTCTCCCACGCCCCTCTCCTCCCAGTCCCTCTAAGGGGGACTTAGAATATTTTTGCTCGATGGGCTCTAAGGGCATTCCCCTTAGAGGGACTTAGAATATTTTTGCTCGATGGGGTGCCCAAGGGGGAACCCCCTTTGAGGGACTTAGAATATTTTTGCCCTTCCCTCGATTCCTGACACGGCGACGGCGGCGGCGGCGACAGCGGCGGTAACTTTATATATATAGAGAGATATTTTTTTCATTTTTTTCTTTTCTTTTTAGAATAATAATAATAATTATTATTATTATTATTATTATTATTATTATATATATTGTGACGGAACCACGCGAAGGTCCGACGCTCCTCCGTCACGAAGGGTCGCGTGCACGAGAAGTCGATCTACGCGACCCATTAGGACACAAGAAAGCTCGAGGAGCTCGAAGCCAGTAGGCCAACGAGGCGCGGCCAAGGGAGCTGCGAAGCCCCGCCCACAAGATCGAAGGTTCGCTGTCGATGAACCCCGCCCTCGTAAAGAGAAAGCGATCGCGCGATAATACAGACCGATTGAAACTCACGGTCGATAAGATAGGAGGTCAAGGTAATCGAAGATACGGATTGCACAAACGCGATAAGAAATCAAAGGAACAACCCAATGGGTAACTCACCGAACATACAGAGCAAGAGTCCGAGAGCGAACAACTCGAATTCGAGAGTTTAATTTTTTATCAATAATGAATGACCGGAGCGAATGAAAACAATGAACTTACGATGCAAATGAAGAGGAGATCACGAGGAACACCATGAATCCTTTCAACATCAAATTATCAATCGACCAAATAGAGATAACAAGCAACCTATGCCTAAAATCGTCGAAGAATCGAGAAGAATTATAGGCAACCGACGTACACGAGATTTCTCTGCTAAAACAATCACGAATTTTAACATAAAAAAATAAGATTCATATGCATCTCACGATGCACGACAGCACAGGGGATTAAACAAGCATGAGATTAGCAACATTCCGTGAATAATCACGACGTTAGCAACAATCTCAAACAACACTGACAATAAAACTAAAACAATTACAAATCTCAGCGCAAAGAAGTAAAATCAAAACGCATCTCATGATTAACAACGATGCAGGTACGGGCTAATGGCCACAGTAGCCGATGCCGACGAAAAAAAAAAAAAAAAAAAAAAAAAAAAAAAAAAAAAAAAAAACGATGCAGGTAATGAAATACGCATAAAATCAACAACATTTTATAAATAATCACGAGAATAACAATATTCTCGCACACGAGCAATTCAAAAACAAAAGCGTAGTCATCAATTGAACCGATACTGAAACGAATTAATTTTAAGATGAAAAACGTATAAAAAACGCATTAATAACTAACTAAAAAACAAACGCAAAGGCATTATTAATAACAACAGAGAATCGAGGGCCCCATAACCCCTAGATACGATAGTGAGACCGCGTGATTCTTGCCCCACCACAAGCGATTTCATCCCCTCTCAACGGTCAGGGTTACGTAACGGCGTGACTCACCATCACGCCATATTTCCCCTTCCATCAGAGATTTCATCCCCACTAAAATCGAGGTGACGCAATCAAACCACGTGACATCGCGCGATCTTTCCCCTTCTCTAGCAGAATTCATCCCTACTTCGACAAATTATCACGTGATATGGGGTGACTTTTCCCCTTCTAACGCGAATTTCATCCCCAATGAGGCAAAGATGATGAAACTTAACGCCACATGAATAAACTCCACCCCATTGAGAATGATATAAAAGAGAGACCCGAAAAGGCTGAAGCACTTCAGAAATTCATCAAGTTTACGACATAACGAGATCGTTAGTCACAACTGTTCAGCCCGTTACATCTTCGTGATATAAGATCACTCTAGTCCGTTATATCTTCGTGATAAAAAGATCGTACAAGTCCGTTACATCCTCGTGATAAAAGATCACTCAAGTCCGTTAGAACTTCGTGATAAAAGTTAGGAACGATCTCGAGCATTGGAACTCCGAGTTAACTGCGCCCGCGGTTCCATACTCTTGACGGAAAACCGTGAGCACTGGTCTGGACACCTGAGTCCATTTTACCAGTTTGCTGCCGCCGAGGAATCGAACCCTAAATTAACAGTCAATTTATTGATTGTGGGGACTGTCAGTCGCACACAAACGCGAGAAACGAAAACGATCGTGGAAATTCCTGATCTTCGATTCTCCGTGGAAAGCGATCCTCGCAGTCTGCTTTGGGGTTCCTCCTCGTTCCCCTTTAGATCAGGGAAACCGTGTCCGAAACATTCTCACTGTTCGCAGACGAATACGAACAGCCGTATCACAGAATTAACCTTCTCATAAACGCAAGCGATCAGAAATAAGCGTGGGAGACAATTCCGAAATAGTTTATTTGAACTTAGAATCTCATTAGGCAAAATTGAGTGTTAAGCTCCGCACGGTGGTAACACAACCATCGTGCGAATCTCCAAAATTCTTTAAAAATACCGAACTTTGAATTTCAGCCCTTCTGGCTGCGTGAACAAAAGGGTAAAAAGGCTCTAGCAGAGTCGAGAAAAATCGAACACATTAGAAATTGAGTGTTAAGCTCCACTCGGGTTACGTCCCGTAAACGAGTGAATCCTAAATTTGTAGAATCACTAAATATTGTATGTCAGCCCCTCTGGCTGATTAAATTAGTATAAGTAACATCAGGGGAATAGAAAATTTGCTTATTCATTTACAACACCCTATTGTCAGTGCGCCGATGATGAGAGGGTCGGACACTCGAGTAGTGCGAAATACTCATGAGTGACTAAAAGACTTCTGAGGCCACTACAAAAATAAAAAGATTAAAAAATAAAAGGAAAAAAGGGAAAAAGAATTTCAACTCAACTAAAAAAAAAACCGCGCGTACAGGAATATCCAGCAACTCTTCGATAGTTTTTGAGTCGAGTCCATGGCTAGAACCTTGAGACACCGAGGTGTCGTACATAATAATTAACAAAACGGCGAGTTATTCGCTGATAGTTCGATAGCGATCGAGGCGAACGCTATCAAGACAGCCCCCTAAACTCGTAACGTTTTAATATATTTTTTTATTATTATTATTATTATTATTATTTTCTTTTAAATTTATTTGCGGCTGCGATTCGTCCGTTGTTCTGTCAGCAGTTCTCGTTGTTTTTTTTTTCCTCTTTCTTTTCGATCGTTCCAGTCTTCATTCTTCTAGTCATCGGTCAACAGTAAGTATATGTTCTCTTTTTTTCAGATTTTCTTTCCTTGTTCGGTCGAGTCCTCCGCGACTCCCGACAAATATTTAAATTTTCACGTTTTTTTTTTTTATTTTATGACGGTGTGTGACGGACGGATCCAGCTTTGCATATAAGTAGACAACACGAATGATAGAAACATATTGGTGACTATAGCGCAGTGGTTAGCGCTCTTAATTAGTACCTGATCAACCCGGGTTCGAATCCCGGGGTCACCATATTTTCTATCATTTATTTCTGGCCCTACCGTCACATCATCGCCCACCATCACTTCATCGAAGATATCGGCCGTTCTGTTACATGGTGTCAGAAGTTATCGAGCTACTAAACACGTCCACTGGGAAGCCATCAAAACTCTTAGGGAATGCGGCATGAGACAAAGTCCATGAACCCCGCGTATACCAGACGGCAAAACGTAAGCCCGACTGACGAGATAACATGATGCCTCAATCCGCGCAATAAGACACTCGCAACGCTGCACATTCGATGAGGACGTCGACAATCGCGAGAGGAGGTGTGTGACGGTGTGTGACGGACGGGTCCAGCTTTGCATATAAGTAGACAACACGAATGACAGAAACATACGGGTGACTATAGCGCAGTGGTTAGCACTCTTAATTAGTACCTGATCAACCCGGGTTCGAATCCCGGGGTCACCATATTTTCTATCATTTATTTCTGGCCCTACCGTCACATCATCGCCCACCATCACTTCATCGAAGATATCGGCCGTTCTGTTACAATTTATTCTGGGTTGAGTCCTCAAGACTCCCCAATAATTTTGTTTAATTTTTAGTTCTTCTTTTTTTAAATTTTTTTTGTCGGTCGAGTCCTCCGCGACTCCCGACAAATATTTCAATTTCATGTTTGTTTTTTTTTTATTATCAATCTTCCTCTTGTCGGAAGAGTCCTCCGCGACTCCCGACAAATATTTAAATCTCTCGTTCTTTTTTTTTTATTCATATTTTATTATTATTATTATTATTATTATCATTTCTTTTCTGTCGGATTGAGTGCTCAAGACTCCCAACAATTTGTTTACATTTTTCTTCCCTTTTTATATAATTTGTGACGGATTTTCCTTGATCTCGAGAACGCAACACTAATTTTACAAAAAAACTCAAAACTCAAAAAGATGAGCGAGATCGAAACTCAAAAAAAAAACACGAACCGAAAAAAAACGAACCTCCGCAGGGTTAATTTTTGTTTCGCCGGAATTACCAAACCGGGCTAATCAGGAGGTCGGTGGAACGACGACCTCCGCAGGGACAAAACGAACGATAAAACACTAACTAAATCAAACACCGATATACCCGCGAGAGCGAACGGTAGCGGAGTGCTCGGTTGCTCAGGATGCGAGTTGGGGTAGAAGGGTCGCGATCCGAGGTCAATAGAATAGCACACAAGGAACGGAGATCGAGACCTCAACGTTACTTTAGTCGGGAGCGAAAATTAATATTTTGGCTAAGAAGCCACGGGATCCCGCGCACGTGCATCGCAAGTACTCAGCTGATCGAAAGATCGAAGCGCGACAAGCGACGACGGGCGCGACACGGGAGCGATAACTTCGATAAATCAAAAAAAACTCACCGAAGCGCGTAATTTATCCAAAAAGGACCGGGAACTGCATCTGACGATGCCACGAGAACTCACACACATGCACTTCAACTCGAGAGCGTTAATTGTAACGCATCTATCGAATTATCGACTCGGAAAGAATTCCTTTCGGAATCCTACCGAGGATAGCACACGCGAAACACACGAATCGACGAACGAACGCGCGAACACGAGAGCGAGAGCGATAGCGGGATCCACGGTAACGCGAGCGAGACACAGCGATCACACGATGCCCCGATGGCTCGAGCGCGAGAACAATAGGCCGAAGCCCACGATAGCGGGAGCGCGAGAGAGAGCCGAGTTGCCTCGAGGGCAGCTCTCCGTCGACTGTCTTTGCCTACGAAAATTCGTAATGAATTATCGTTATTATTTGCGGGATCTTGATCGATAACTACTACCCTCTCAACCATCTCATGACTTTATCGAATCGAGAGCCGATACTATAACGCGGTAACTTGAACGAATCTTCGCAATCGCTTCCCTTAGTCAATGCGTGAGATACAAGGCTCTACTCAACTATAACGCAGCGCAAGGGGTTCCACCACCCTTGCCTGGACCAAACGATACCTCCGCCTGATCTCAACGCATTGCACTTTTCTATAGGGTGCCGGGTTTGCACCGGACTTTGACGTAGTTGCAAGACACTTCGTCGAGTCTCTCCTTCACTTGGGCCTGTTATTTGCTAACTTTGTCCCACCAAGCGAATTCGAGAATCCCGACCAAAACTGAACTAAAACTGGAATAAAACTAAATCTGAGAGCAATACTGAACTAAATCTGAAACTTGAATTTAAACTGAAATAATGAACGATATCGAAACCATTCGTAATAATTACAAAAACATAAAAGGTAAACTGCAAAAATCTCGATCGATATCTTAGCGAGAGCTTGACGGTATCTTAAGTCCCTGGGAGAGGCAGTAACGCGAAACTTCAGCATTAAAAATCGGTATTTTTATGCGAGTTACGGTTGTTTTGGTTTTTGTGACGCTCATTCAAAAAAATCACGTCACAAATTTTGAGTCCCCTATGGGCTCCTGATATTTTCCTACTTCAGCATATATATATATATATATTTTTTTTTTTGAAATTTCAAATTGAGATTATTACGAACTCCATATATATATATATATTTTTCCTTGTTAAGTTTTCCTTTATTTATTATTATTATCAAAAAAAAATTCCTTCTTCCCCTTTTTTTTTATCATTGATCCTCATAATTGTACGAAGATTTCATGATGTTTTCTCTCTTTTTTTTTCCATACATAGGTTTTATTATCCCTTATTGTAGATATGTTTTCCTTATTCTGATGGTTATTGTCATTATTGTTATTATTTATGTTTTATTTATTTCAATACATATAGTTATATATATATTTTTTTTTTCATTATTATTATTTTATTTTTTTTTTGTTATGTTTTTTCCTTTTTTTTTTTTCTTATTTAGCTTATTCAATTTAATTCTTTCCAAAGCGTGTTAGATCCCCTTTAAATTCCTACACATTATATAAAATTTTCCTACCGTATATAAAACGTTATATTTCCTATTTCCTCTACTTTCCTTTATCGTCCCTATATTCTATTCGTTATCCCCCTTTTCTTTTATGTTTCCCTGAGTTTCCATCTCTTTTCTTATTCCTATCCTTTCTTTTATATAGGTAGTACAATTATTCCCGTTCCTACACCGATTTATTCGTTTTTATGTAACAAATCTTTCTTGTTAACGTTATTAATAATGCGATATTTCTCCTACATATAGTTTATTAGAATATTTTTCCCTAAATTCTATGTTTTCATTATGAGTATGGGTATTTTATGTACTTAAATTTATTTATCGTATCTCTATTTAATTCTCTTACTTGTATTTTCCTACGTTTGCTTCCTTCTTTTCCGTTATTCGTGTATATTTTAACCGTTTAGTTGTTTAAAGTGTGAGGTTCTTTCGGTTGTATATAGGGGTCATTTATTTTTTTTTTAATATATTTTTTTTTATACCAAAGTTTCTAATAGATTCCTGTGTTCGAGGGTTTCATCTTCCTCTTCGATGTGAGTGAATAGTTTCCTGCGTAATTCTTCGTAAACTTCTTTCTCGCTTATTTGTTGGGGTCTGTTTTGTGCGGTGTTATTATCGCTAGCTCCGTCTTCCTCGTCTCCGGAGCCCAGGGCCGTTTCGTACGGGGTCGTTGGTACTATTGTATTCTCGTCCTCGTCTTCATCGGTATCCTCTGGCGGGTGGTAATTGAACAGTCCGTACCCTTGGCTTTCCATTGTTTCCATTAATTTTCCCTCCGGAAGAAGAGAATCGCCTCTCCATGTGTATCTTACTCCTCCGAGGGTGATGGGTTGATACATATTCTCACATAACAGCGAGGTGTAACGCGCTCGTCCCTCTTTATTGAGCCTTCTCCACTCGGAGGGTACCCACAGCTCGAACTTGCGTCCGTGGTCATCGGGCAATTCGATTTTCCAATAACAAAATATTTTTTCCATTCCGTTTACGATGTCATGTGGTACCTGTCGGTTTATTCTTACGGGTAGGTCTGTTCCGTCGGAGTATTGAAGCCTAGGTTCGCCCCAAAAAGGAGTTTCCTCCCGAGATTCTGGTCATGCATTGCGCCCAGCCATCGGGATGTCCGATAATCTTTGTCCCAGCGGCACGAGTGCATCGGGTAACCATTTGTACAGAGTAGCTCCGAGAACTATGTCTTCGTATGGATTATCGCGCAATTTACCGACCCATTCGTCTAACACCGCTGGTTGGATGGTTCGCCACTCGGGTGGTACATATAAATCTACTCTTCTTTTCGGAATCTCCAAATAGAAAGCGATGTTCCAGTAACAGAACAATGCTTCTGTTCCGGGGACAATGACCCGGGGTCTTATTCGATTAAGACATATCCAGAGCGTGTCTTCGTGGGTGTCGTTCATAAGTGGTCGACACCAACTGAACTCCGTACAGTAGCAGTGATGGACAGCCATTGTTCCACACGTTCGTGTTTTTGAAACGTTACTTATGAAATTTACCGCATATATGTATATGTGAAGGCTTTGTTATTCGTTCATACAGTTTTTTTTTGTGTATAGTTTTATTTGTACTGCTAAGTTTAATTCATGAAATGTTTTATTGAACGAGTTTCTCTCTTCGTCTTAATTTATCAAATACACAGATCCTATCGGAAGCGTGGTTATTTTCTACTCAATATTTAAGTGGGAAGAAACGTTTTTATTTATTCATTTATTATTATTTAATAGTTTTTTTTTATCATTATTATTATTAAAAAGAAATATATCTCTTTTTTTTATGTAAAATTTTGTATTATATACTTTTTTTTATTATTATTTTTCTTTTTTTG
Organism: Buathra laborator; assembly: GCA_934046635.1. NCBI lineage: Eukaryota > Metazoa > Arthropoda > Insecta > Hymenoptera > Ichneumonidae > Buathra > Buathra laborator. Next base: position 233,956 of record OW203899.1, on the reverse strand, counting down.
CTTCTATTTGTAACTTTTTAATACTTTTATGTAAAGCTGCCTATTGTGTGCTCCCCCCATTTTTTTTATTCAGAGTTTACGTTCTACTCTTCCATGATTATTTTTCGAATGGGTTATTCTTTTCTCTCTCTTTATTTTTTTTTTATATTACTTCCTTCTCTGTGGGCCGGTGCTCCCGAGTATAGTCACGTTACTGGGGACGATTGCGATTCCCCTGTCCTTACAATTGTAGTCGTGTACTACAACGATCTTAGTGTAGCGGAATGTTAACGCTCCGCAAATTACGCAGTCGCCTCGTTCTTTAGCGCATTTCTCGCAGTAAATTGCGTGTCGACAGGGTATAATTATAGTTTCAATTCCTGCGGCCCTGAAAACTTCACACAGATTATTGATAACGTATTGATTGATTTCTAGATCGTTATAAAGTGGGAGATCTGATGGTGCAAGCGCCGTTGTTGAGTCGTTTGATTTGCTATCGAACTCCTCCGTTTTCTTTGATTTAGTTTCCTTCCTTGAAGAGGTTGCCGCACCGGACTCTTTGGGTAGACAGTCTATTGCCTCGTCGAGCGTGTATACAGTGTAGCCGGCTCTGTCCATCGACTCGAACTCGGAGTCGCCGATCTTGTGAGTAGTCTCACTAGCGAGATATTCATTAATTGCTTCCGTAAGATTTTCCAAACGGCGGAGGCGAACGACGGGGTCCTTTTTTATGTAAATAGGTTGCTCTACTACCCGAGAGTCATCGAGAGTTGGTGCCGGTACTGCTCCTTCGTTTACCCTTTTCAAAAAGTACGCACTTTTTTGCGAGCGCAGGTACCTGCACTCCGGATATAGTTGTGCGTGTCGTTCCCATGGTACATCAATGAGCTACCAATCCTTTATAGCACCCGTCCAATGGTGACAAACTACTAAGTCGCCGGGTCCTTTTCGGAAGAATCCCGCTTGACCGAGACTTTCCTTCGTTTGTGGTGAATCACTCGGCCAACCCCTGAAAGTCTTGAAACGCGCGATATAGTCGGTATACTCTGGATATCCTAGCTCCTTCCATCCTTTTCTATTTCGTCGTCGTTGTCGCAAGGGGTCAGTTGACTACTTGCGCCGTGTTTACCCATCCCCGGCGGGGGCCACGTGCGATTAGCCGTTTCGTCGTCCGTGTGCGCGTACTGGGGTGGTGGTGCCAGCAAGGTGGTTTCAACGGTTGGTATCTTAGGTGCGTTTACTTGTTTTACGTACTCTTGCCCTTTCATCGAGAGTAAATATTCACACTTTGGGAACCATAGTGCGTGTTGTTCCCACGGTACGTCCGTAGGCTGCCAATCCTTCAGCCCGCCTCCACAGTAATGGCAAATTACGTAATCGCCACTTCCCTCGCGGAAGAATCCAGCGTTGGCGTGGTCCTCGGCCGTCTGTGGTGCCCATTTCGGCCAGTCTTTAAATGTTTTCATGCGTTCATCGAAATCAAGAAGGTGCGGATATTCAGCCTTTTTCCAACTCCGAAAGCTCGCGGAAGATTTCCCTGGTTTCGGAGTTACGTTACCGCTTATTCTATCGCAATCGATGCAAGAGTGTCTTTTTCCCGTTGCGCTCGTTTGTCCCCTTTTCCGTTCCGGCCGAGGGGATGGAATCATCGCGGGGTCCGCTCCAATCGGCACGTTGCCGCGCGGCAGATTCCTCACGAATCGGCACAACTCTTGGTATCTTATATGTTCTCGCATGGGATCGTCATCGTTTGCCCATAGATTTATGGAAATTTTACACTCGAAGCAACATACGTGATCGATTGGCCCACGGTAATAAAATCCCGCGGCGGCAAATTTCGCCGCATCTAATGTAAACAGTGGCGGACCGGGATAACTTTGCAGCCGAACGCTCTCGAAACGATAATCGGATTGCGGTGGCTGTCCAACGGTCGACATTTTCCGAGTTTTTGTGTCGATTAATTGTTCGTATAACTATCTGAGTATATTCCTTATATAAATTTTTTTTTTTTATATAAACTTATTAGTATGGATATGTTTAATACGTAATATTATTTCTACGGCGAATATATATTTTCCCCCTTTTTTTGTATATAGGGTTGTGTTTTTTTTTTATATATGGTGTTTTTTGGATGCTGTTTAATGTTTTTTCTTCTTGTACGTCTGAAGGCTTTTCCTTTCTTCTTCCGGTTTTACGACACCGGAATGCGGGATTTTCGTAGTCGATTTGGATGCACGACTCGTGAACCCTTTTTTATTTTTATCCGCACGTTTCCTTTTTCCAGTAGTTCCAATACTTCGTATGGTCCGACGTAATGGTCTCCAAGTTTTCCGGGTTTCGGCCCTTTAAGTAGAAATACCGGTTCGCCCACCTTGAATTTTATTGTATTTATTTTTCGATCGTGGTATTCTTTAGCTTTCTCTTTCGCTAAAATTAAATTTTCACGACCGATCTATTAAATCGAATGTATTTGCGTTACTAACTGAATTAAATAATCGTCATAGGTAGCGAGTCTTTCACTTGCAGCTAACGCCATGCTCAAGGGAGTTCTAGCTATTTTTCCAAACACCATTTCGTAAGGTGTATGCTTAGTCCCTTCGTGTACGTTCGTATTATAATTAAAAATTGCCAATTCGACCCATTCGTCCCAGTTTTTCTCTCGCGTTGTATATTGTTTTAAATATTCTCCAAGGACGTGGTGAGATCTCTCTAAGAAACCGTTTGACTGTGGGTAGAAAGCAGTCGTTCTAATTTTCCGAATTCTAAATAATTTAGCAATTTGTTGCATAAATTTGCTCAGAAAATTCGCACCTTGATCGGTTAATACCGCTCTTGGCGCACCAAATTGACAGATATAATGCTTCACGAATGCTTCCGCGATGGTTACGGCCCTAGCATTGGGAAGTGCTATACCCATGGAAAATTTTGTCAATTGATCTTGGATAGTGAGAATATATTCGTTATCTCTTTTGGTTTTTGCTATCGGTCCTACTATATCCATCGCGATTTTGTCGAATGCAGTACTGGGCGTATCGGTAATCACGAGTGGTTGTTTTGTTTTAACTCTGACTAATTTTTTTAATTGGCACTGGAGACATCGCTGAATAAATTGTTGAATGTCTGCTTTTCAATTTCTCCAATAATATTCGTGACGGATTCTGTTATAAGTTTTGCTTACTCCGCGGTGTCCTCCGATCGGTGAACAGTGCATTTCTCGAATTATTTCGTCATGTTGATCTTCAGTGGGTTCTCTAACTATTCCATTGCAAATAATAATCTTAAAATCGCTTTCTTCAAATATTCGCTGTATTTCAGAGTGTATTCTATCCCAAGGGATGTTGCAAATTGTTTCGGATTTAGCGATACTTATTGATTGGTTCCCTAATCTTCCCGCCAGGTATTCACAGCTATGTAAAGCTTCTGTAATGTTTTCGAGTATTTGCGTGGGACCCTCGGTTTGGTCGTCGGAAATCGGAAGGGCAATATTAAATTTATTACCTCGTTTCACGAAGGATTGAGACCGTTTCAGCCTCAAGTTTCTCATTTTGGGTAATTCGTTTTTCTCCTGTAATTTCTTACTGCCATCGTCTAATGGTGTGCCGGCGATGGTTACGAAATATGCAAGGCTATCCTTCCGAGTGTGAAATAGATCTCGAGATTGTTTAACATTTCCTGCAGTACCGCGATCATTAATTACATCGTGGTTATTTACTCGCGGATTATTATTGGATTCTATTACTTCGGCCGTACCGACGTTTCCTTCTTCATCGCTCGCTACATTGGCATTTTCGTCTTCTTCGCTCGAATTTTCGGATTCACTTTCCTCAATAGGTACCGGCTTGTGGTTTTTCCGTTTATGGCGTACAGTTTCTTCTTCTTCAGTTTCTTCGCTAGCGGCGTCTTGTATAGTGGGCGGTATATAATCTCGTGATGTGCTAGGCCCATAGGGATCAGCGGCAGGCACGTGCCATGCCTCGTCATTGTCCTCCGGGTAGTATTGTTCGGCGCTGGATTTATGGTACGGCTCATTCATAGTTTCGTTGGTGTTTTCGTCAGGTGCTGCCGGTGGCCTTTCCTCTGGCACGGTTTCGTTCATCGGAACGTCAAACGTTAGTTCGAAATCGCGAGGATAATTACCGTCCGTATTTTCTTCGGCTGCGGTGAATGTTTCATTGGGTAATTCGCGATCCCAATCGCATTCTTCGAATTCATCATATACCAATGCATAGTTATCTTCTTCTTCGCTCTCCACTAAATCAGCTTCTTCGTCGTCCGTATCGTGTTCGAGTAATTCGCTGATATCTTCTTCCGTCAATCGTCTTCTCTTTTTCGTTCTCGTTTCCGTATCCTTGTTGACGCGAATTATGAAGATGCCGTCGCTCCCGTCAGGTTCCTGTACTGGATTCCTTGACAATGCATCCGCGTTAACATTTGTCTTTCCAGCTTTATACTGTAACGTGGCAAAATTTCTAAAATTCTACTAAAATTCGTTACTAAAATTCGTTTTCCTCGCACCAGCACTCCCGAGACGATTCCACAGGGCCTAATTTTAAGAGTTATCTTTTATTTTTGTTTTTTTTTCGTTTTTGAAAAATTATTGCATGTACGTCCGAGTCGCGGGCGAGAGAGTAAATCGGCGAGAGGAGAAGTTACCGCCGATTATTCGTCGCACAACGAGGGATTTTACTGCGAGAGTCTTCGCTACCGGGATTCATCGACAGGGACTCTCATGCCGAGGAGTTCGTCGCTACCGAGTCTCCTGCCCTCGCTACCCAAATTGCTACCGAAGAGATCCGGGAAGCTACCGCCGCTTCAGAACCGTGGCAAGAGGTCGTCTTTCGGAAGGGCGGCAGCCGAAGGCCTGAGCTGCATGATTGCATCACCATCGTGCATCTTGGAATATTACATCGATCTCGATCAGTGGAGATCGAGCGCCACTGCGAGCTGAGTCGTCCGTGTCTCTCGCGAGGCAATCACGCTACCGTCGTCGCGAGAGCGCGAGAGCGTTGCCGAATTCCCGAAAAGGGCCGAATATTTGAGAATATAGATCGCGCAATTGGGCGGGGGTAGGGACGCGTTAACGAGAGTGATCGAACGTCGATACTCGAGGCTATTCCCGTCGAGAGTTGGTGTGAGGAACACGTGTCGATCGAGGATCCCGCGGATAACAGCTAGAGAAGGAAGGAAGGCATCGCGTTATCGAGCCGTTTGTCTCTCCTCGAAAATCTTCGTTACGTCGGTGAGCTCTTTCGTCCCGTGCACTTGGACCGAGTTAATTTAGTATTCTGTATCGAGTCATTAGTGTCGCGTTGTTTTGCTGTGATTTTATATTTTCGTTAATTTGATTGTGTCGGCGTGCTTCGTCTCGGCGGTTCCGAGGGAAAACGCGCTCTCGTGAGTGGGCGTAGGAAAATTGTGTGTTTTGTGGGAAATTATCGAGAGCCAACCGAGCTCCCGAGCGTCGATTGACCGTCGCGAAACGGCCGTTAAATATTGCCGTCGATATTTAGCGATTTTTCTTTGATTTTATTGGTCTCGGGAGTCGATTCCGCGGGAATATGCCTTTTGTCGTGTCGTCATCGCGGGCGGTTACCACCGGGTCAGTGTGTGTGTGAAAATGCGTGTGTGTGTGTTACCGAGTCGCCTTCGAAGGTAGTAGCCGTGTCAATTTTCGCGTTATCGAGGGAGAGAGCGAGAGAGTGTACTTTGCCGTAAGAGTTTTGTGGGAAATTATAGTCGAGAATGATTTTGTGGAAATTTTGGATACGTTTTTACGCGAAATATTGGGTTTTCCGAAATGAGAAGATGATCCCGGGGAAAACCGTTAGCCGCACCGCGAAGCGAGCGTTCGCGTTAGTTGTTAGTGTGTGTGTGCGTGAGCGCTGAGTGGGTTCCCGAGTGTCGGGAGAATTATTTAATTCTTGTTATTTGGATTCTTTTTGAAACGGGACGAAGGTTTCCTCCGAGTACTTCGGTTTTTCCTTCAGTAGTTTTCTTTTTTTTTTATTGAATAAAATATTTTTCTTTTGGTTCCCGGAAATTTTGTCGAATATTAATTTTGTAATAAATTGTCTGAAACGTTCTCTACCTAACCCAGCCCCTCTCCGGTTCTCGAAAGCTGCAGCTAGCCGGCAGCTAATCAGCCTCGTCGAATTTTCGTCGGCGCGTACGCGCGCCTGGCGCCCATCCCGCGAGGGAAAATAAAAAGGGGAAATTTTGGTGACGATTAGAGCGTCGAGGTTGACGGTTCTCGTGGGTGAATTCTCGCGTTGAGAAGTTACGCTACAATACACAACATCGTATTCGTATTCGGCGAGTTTTAAACGCCAACGTAGTATTTTAGCATTTCCATCGGTAGCGCGACGGAACCACAATAAAGGTTTATGATCCGTTACCACCGTAAACTGTCGTCCGTACAGGTAGGGCCGAAAATGAAGTATCGAATATACAATAGCCAATGCTTCTTTTTCGTACGTATCGTATCTTTCTTCGGTCTTACTTAATCCTCGAGACGCGTATGCACAAGGATGATCGTGATTAATTACTCCTTGTGATTATATGGAGCCAATAGCAACTCCGGATGCATCTGTTGTCAAGATAAATGGTTTTGAAAAATCCGGATATGGCAAAACCGGAGCCGTGCATAACTTTTCTTTCAATATTTCGAAAGCTTCATTTTGTTCTGGATGCCATTCGAAGGGTATTTCTTTTCGAAGAAGTCCCGTGAGTGGTTTAGATATTTTTGCATAACTTTCTATGAATCTCCGGTAGTAACCCGTTAATCCAAGAAATTGGCGAATATTTTTAACGTTCTTTGGTTGTGGGAATTCGCGTACGGCTTCGAGTTTCCTTGGATCGGGCCTCACTCCGTCCTTTCCTATCACGTGGCCTAAATACGCTACTTCCCTTTTTAAGAATTCGCATTTATCAGGTTGAAGTTTTAAATTAGCAATTTCCAATCGCTTCATTAATTCTCTGTAAGTGATTTCGTGTTCCTCAAGGCTTCTTGCATATATAACGATGTCGTCGAGATAAACGAATACACCCTTTCCTAAGATACTTCCCAGCGTTAAATCCATCGTGCGTTGAAACGTCGGAGGGGCGTTTCGTAAACCGAAGGGCATGCGAACGAATTCGAAGTGGCCGTGTGGTGTTGTGAAGGCGGTTTTATGACGGTCTGCGGCGTATACCTCGATTTGATGAAAACCAGAGGCCAAGTCGAAGACTGAGAAGTATTGCGCTCCTCCCAATTGATCGAGTATTTCAGAGATATTGGGTATAGGATACGCGTCGGCAATTGTTTTTTCATTAAGCGCCCGATAATCGAATACTACTCGCCATTTCTTATTTCCTTTGGAGTCAAGTTTTTTCGGAACGACCCATACGGGACAATTATACGGAGAAGTAGAGAGTACTATAATCCCATTTTTTAACATGTCCTCGACCTGTCTTTCGATTTCTTTTCGCGTACACTCTGGCCATCGATACCCTCTTGTATTGATAGGTAGATCATCTGTAGTGGGTATCCGATGCTGCAGAATCGATGTACAGCTCAAACTTTCGCCAGGTAAATGGTATAGAAAAGCGCTTTCTCTCAAAAAGCTTTCAATACTTTTCCTTTCTTTGTCGTTTAAACCGTCGAACCTTAATAATTCTTTTATTTTCTCGAACCGAGGGGTTGTAGCTGCCTCGTTAATTACATGACAATGTTCTTTCCGAAATAAAGGATAAATCTCGTGAGAGATGGGAATAGCTCCGAGCATCCTTACTAACGCGATGTCTTTAATTTCATACGTCTGTTTATTCTTTTCATTATTCACGTGTTTTTCTGTAAAACTTATTTCCTTTCCTACCGGATTTCCTTGCAATGACTCTTGAATTTTTTGTTCTTTGGTAACGCTTGAATTTTCCTCAAATATTTCCGTAATACACAATTTTGTTTCCTCTATATCATTATAAAATTTTCCCGTATTTATTTCGACTAGGGACAAATTTCCCTCTGAATTTTTAACCTTTTCGACTGAAATTATCAAACAAGACTCATCGAATACGTTCGGTCTTTTACTGGGCGAGTATTCGCTCACGGAACTTGAATTACATACTGAATTTACCGAAACTGAATTGTCAAGAACGTTCGCCCCTTTCGTGGGTATATGATCGTTACTCAAACATGAGTTATGAATATCTTTACCAAGATTTTCCGAAATGACTTTGTTTATAACGCCTGGCCTTTTACGGGGCACAGAGTCGCTTACCGAACAATAACTTGAAACTGAATCGTATAGAACGCCGGGCCTCTCACAGGGCGCCGAGTCGCTCGTCATACGGTAACTCGAAACTGAATCGTCTAGAGCGCCTGGCCTCTCACAGGGCACAGCGTCGCTCGTCGTACGATAACTTGAAACCGAATCGTTGATAACGCTCGGTCCTTCAATGGGTTGCGAGTCGATTATCAAACACGAATCTTGCACAACTATAACTGAATTTTCTGAATTATTATTGTCGATAACGTCTGGTCCTGCGGCGGCTCCAGCATCGCTATTCGTACGATCTTTATCAAAATTTCCGACCGGATTCTCTGAATTAAATTTTTCATTTTCCCTTGTCTTGTTTTCAATCGTTATCCTTGAGTCATTGCATGGTATTAATTTTTCCTTTTGATACCTAGGATTTCCTGGCGTTTGAGCGGGTCTAAGCGCCATTACTGGTACTTTTACCTCTACATTATAATTGTTACTGTTGGTAATAAAAATGTAAGCCTTTCCATTATTATTCTCTACGAACCCACTCTCGAGCGTGAGTCCTTCGCCAGCGTCGAGAGGTGGTAAATATCCTTCTCTGATATCTAAATTTTTAATGCGTATGAAACATAGTTTCTTTGTATTGGCTGGAATAATCATTCTTTCCTGTGCCGAGAACGGTATTTTTGTGTTTTGCATTTTTAATTGACGTTTTTCGTAATCTATTTTGACGTGATTGCCATCGAGATATTCCGAACCCAGTATTCCTTCCTCCGTGATAGGAAAATCGTCTCCCACCACGTGGAAAGTAGCGTACCGCTCGAATGCCTGAATTTTAACGTGACCTCGAGTATAGATCGATGATTCCGTAATACCGTTGAGTTGTAAAATTTCCTGCCGGTTCACAAGGGTCTCGGGGTACAAGCAACGTTCTTTTATGATATTAGGACCGGACCCAGTGTCAACCATGAGGGTTATGGGAGATTTAATTCCTTCGCTATGTAGTAAAACAGAGGGAACGGAACTCTCGTTATGCAATTTTATCGTAAAGATTTCTAAAATTCTGGGTTCGCGAATTCTACTGCTCTGATGACTCGAACGGAGTGCGAACTCGTCGTGGCCTCTCTCATCGCACCCGAGCTCGGGAGACCACTCGTATTTCCCGACGCATTCTGCGATTTAGCCTCGTTTGCTAGTTTCTTGGGACACTCTCTAATGAAATGACCCGGTGCTTTACAATAATGACGTACAAAATCGTTAGTCGTCTCTGCGTATGATTTTTGCGGTGCGGACTGGTTTTGATTCGGAGGCTGGGAATTATTACTTCGATATGGGCATATATAGGCCCCGTGGCCGTCTTTCTTACAGATCTGACAATTTATGGAGGGTTGCGGCCCGTATCTAAGGCCCTGGGGCACTTGTGCGTCTCGCCCGCCGGTTGGCGCTTGACCTGACCGCGGCAGTTGAGGACAGCTCGCAGCTATGTGTCCTGTCTTCTTACATAATTGACACACTGCGGAGGATTGCCCTTGATTTTTCCTTTCCGGCGGAAAAATTTTGTATCATCGATCGGCCGTATGGCCGCGTTTATCGCACACTTGGCATAAGGTTATCATTGGCGCGGTCATTTGATTCACCTGATTGCTGTTATTTCTAGGGGGAAAAAGCTTGAAACACTTCTCCGCGGTGTGACCGATTTTACTGCATGCTTGACACACAGGGACGTTTTTCTTTTCAACTTCGTTTTCCTTTGATTCTTGCGACTGTGTGTTAGCTGTATTATTTAAGGCACATGTCGCAGCAGTATGTCCCGTCTTTTTGCAAAGTTGACAATTTACTTGATCTCCGGTTACTACATGAACGTTACGCTTGTTGTCGGATTTATTTCCCTTTGTTTCGGGCGGGTTAACGCTTTCACCTCGGAGCGCTGCACGGCCGGCTAATTCTCTCGCTATTTTTACTGCCATTTTAACAGCCTCGTCGATCGTGTCGCACGGTTTCATTCTTTGTTCGATTTCGGGTTTTAATCCGTTTATAAAACACGGCGGAAGGCTCTCGGTAGTATTTTTCTTAAAAATCTCGTCAGCAGCGCTGTTTTTCCCGAATTCATACGCGTTTAATATTTGGTAACCAATATCGCGCAGTCGATTTGAAAAAGTAATCACCGTTTCGTTTGGTTTCTGATAAATAGCTCCTAGTTTTCCTTGTAATTGATAAATATTGCGAGCGGAAGAGTAGATGCTTTTCAAAAAGTCTGTTAATTCTTCGACCGTTTCGAAGGTGTTTAGATGAATTGTTCGTCGAGGTTCGCCTTTAATTTTTACTCTGAGCGCTTTTACTAGATTTTCCTCGTTCTCGGGTTCCAACATTTCGGCTGCCTCCTCACATCCTTGTATAAACGCGCCGAGTGACGTAGTTTTCCCATCGTACTCTGGTATTACCGCGAGCGCGTCTCGAAGGGATACGACTTGACTGTGGTTGACCATGGTTGTAGAAATAGCCTTATTGTCGAGAAGCTTTTTACTATCTTTACCCGGTGTATTTTCTTCAACGTTTTTTATCGGGGTTAAATTAGCAATTTTGGTTGTAGTTGAAGTTTCATCACTATCTCTCGCGCCGTTGATTAGAACCTTTTTATCAAAATTTTCCTCTTTTGTCCCGAAGAGACTTAATATGCTTTTTTTCCTGTTTAATCCTGACGAAGTAATTTTTACAATTTTACGTGTTATTGCTTTACTCCCTTCTAAGTTAATGTTTTTAATGCGTTTTCCCCGTGTCGTTCTTAAAGTTCCAAATAATTTGCGTCTCAAAGAGCGATTGTTTTCCGCGGGCTGATCAAAAATCGTTCCCTGCGGTGTAGAATATATTTCAGACTCGATACTAGAAACGTTTTTTTCAAAATATTTGTTCCGTTATGACCCTATGGAATATATCGATCTCAAGAGTAATTGCATTAACTGCCAGTACAGGACAAATTTAATGACGGTGTGCGAGTGGTTTGCGACACCTGAGATAAATGTGTTTGTCTTTCTCGGATTTATTATTGTTTTTCTTATATACGTATTTCTTAGTTCCTTTATTATTGTACCGGCTCAATAAGATTATGAAAATTAATACGATCCAGTAATGTAACATTACAATTTTTATTCCCTCGTATTAAGTATTGGTCTACTCTCCTTTCCCCCCTTTTTTTTTATTAGTACATTCTTTGGTGTATTTGGATTTCAAGAATTTCGAGTTGATATTCGTCGTTGAGTTCGGTGATTTGAATTAATTTCCCTGCCCTTTCGCCAGTTTCTCCTGACGGTGTATATTTCCTTTTTACTTGGTGGTATAGTCCGCGTAGGGATTCGGAGTTTAAAATCTTTACCGTGGAAGGACCACAGGAGCAGTTGTGCGTCTCCGTATTATATTTTATGCCAGGGTCTTTGGCTCTCGAGAAATTCTTCGCGGCTAAAATGTTTTCCTCGTTTCCCTGGAGTCGTTGGTTTTTTATAATTCTTGTTTCAACTGGTGCTTTAATTTGTTCGCGCGAACTAACAGTTTTAAGCATCGAAATTGAGAAAAAATGTTTCCTTTTTTTTTTTATTATTTTTTTTTTGCAAAGGGTTTTTATGAAATGGTGTTTGATGACCCCTTTCCCGTTAATATAATTTATGTAACTGTGTATTTATTATTTTCATTTTATTTCTGTTCTCCTTCTTTTCTTTATATGTGTGTTGTTTATTCGATTATCCTGTTATTATTTTTTGTACTGAGAGAATTAATGTCTTTGTTCTCTTTCTACTCTGAGATTATTCTGGTTTTCATAAAATTCCCGTCGCGGATCGTACCAATTAATGTTTTCAGTGTCTATAGGCGTTGTAGTGTATTCGATTGGTTTCAATGTGTAAATGATTTGGGGTGCAATATTTTCTTTGTTGTTCTCTGAAGCCTGTTCGATTCGTCGAGCTTCTCCTAGAGTTACGTGTTGTTCGTGTAGTCCTTGTGAATTATTATTTCTTGCTTGCAATCCTTGTGTATCCATAAGAAACGATTATTATGGGATTGTAACGAACAAAATTTAAGCGACGCGAATTCGAATTCTTTTTTTTTTTTTTGAAAAATACTGAATTCCAAACTATCGCTATACAAACTGGGGTTCAGGTAGGAGCGTGGCTTCGCAGTGAACTGCGCGGCGACGTAAGGAAAGGGTTTTTTGAGTGAGATTACGTGGCGAACCGCGCAGATCCCAGTTTCCAGTCAAGGTTATATAAGGTTACGGTTCATACTAGCGCAGCAATTCGATAATACAAGAATATAATTGTATGAATTCTCTCTATAGAATTAATTCTCATTTGCAATAACAATCGTTTCTTATTTTCCACATTTTTTCTTTGTCGTGTATGCGAGTGTGCGTGTATGTGTGTTGTTGTTTCAGAAAAATTGCTTAATATTTTATCCGTAGATTGTTATAAAATTCAATTTAACAAGCAAGCATTCCATTGATCCCGGACGAGCCCGCAAAAATTTGTCACGTCAAAAATGCGGGTGTTTCTCTTTCACCTGAATTTTAACGCGAGGTTGCGTCGAGTAGGATTGAATACACGCTGGTCAAGAGAGCTTTCTCACTCGTTTACCACTCCTGGCATCAATTATCGGCGCAACTGCCCATTTTTTAGTCTAACCGTGAGGAAATTTACTAAGGATAGGGCTTGGAATGCTATTCGTTGACTTGTCTGAGAGGTATTATAAAATTTCTTTATCTGTTGCGTAATTATAATGATGATCGTTGATGATTTGAATTAACTGAATTTATTTCACTGCGTTATAGAAATGATTTTATAACAGAGTTATATACGGTGAGTAGTGTAGATGGTGTCTGGCGACGGCTGGGCGAATTATCGAGGAGTTTGAGTAACAGAGGATATTACACACTTCTCCACTTATGACATATCAAGAAAATGGAATTAAATTGTACTTACATTGTTCGTTGAGATGATGCTGTTTGCGATGCAATGGGTTGGTTAAACACAAATTTCACGCGGTATTATGCCGTAATATTCAAGATTTATTCAAAGGAAATAATTCAGACAAATTCAAAAGTACAAAAATGTAATCTTTGGAGAGTACAAATGACTCGTTGGAACAGCAATTCGTACAAAAATGTCTTTTAACAATCGAGTAAAAGAAGATTCGATGGTGAAACGAAAGATGGTTTCGTTCCAGTAGATGCGTTGAGAATGGTAATTTCGTGAACTGAATTGGCCCAAGAAAACTCTGGTCGCATCAAAAACGAATAGAATTTTTTGGAGATGGAAAGTGTTATAAACAAAGTTCTCCAATAGGAGGGTCCCTCTATTTCCTTCGTTGTCACAAAACGGACCCGCGGTCCTTTTCTTGTATGGTGGCTAACAGAGAACGCGATCTCTGACTATATCTCTCTCGTCGCCAAGCCGGAGTACCAGACTACTGGTTGGATGCACCGATCGCGCTCGCTCTTAGGCGCCTCCGTCTCTCTCTCTATGTGCTCTACTAGCTTACTTCCTTACGGACTGGACTACTAAAAATCTACTTGCCCGCGCCCTTTTTCGCAGCCTCTTATATGCTAGAAAGATGGGACTCAGAGGGGGAAGAAAATCTCTCCCTCATCTTTGCCTGGAGCGTCTACTCCCCTGATGAGTAACGTTGCTCCTCGTTATTCTCTTCTCGGCCTGTTCGAAATTCTTGGATTTGCCGATTTCTCCTATTGTTAAATAGTTGTGGATTTATCCATTTTCCATTGAATTTTAGTTCTTTCTTATACATAATTATTTGCCTGACTTATTTGTAAAACTTAATATTAATGATTCACAAGTAAATATTTTATATAATTAATATTTGATATTGTTAACGTATAGGAGAAGATATAATAATTGTCACTGTTCGTAAACTTCTCTTATACGTATACGTATCCGTAAACCGATGGTAAGAGTCGAGAAATGTGTATAATTTTATCAGCAATAATTTTTATAGTATTATAATCATTCAAATGTTGGGTGTCAAAATATTATATGCCTGAAGGGTGAAATATATCTTGGCTCATGTACAAATTATTTTATTATTTGGTAAAACGTTTCTCATAATATTCCGAGATATCGGTAGCATAACCGGGCCGATATCTTTGGGCGTTGCCCCCCTCCCTTGGAACCGTGCAACAGCTATTGCAAGTGCCTGGTAACAGCGCCGTCTGATCATCCTATTTCCTTATATGGACATTCCGGAACTACTGTTCCGTTTGCCTGAGCGAGCTGTAAAATTCCCCTCTTTCGGTGTACCTGCTGATCTTCTGAGTTGTGCTTTCGGTATGTTCGATGAAAAACACTTGTCTCATCAAAGGCACCGGAAACACAATTTTGAAAACGACGAGTGAATAGAGATGAAACCACCTGAGTCTCTGTCGAAAGCTTATACGTTTATCTGCTTGCAGTGAGCCATCTATTATAATTTTCATACTTTCGTTGTCGCGATTATAAAACGAATGAAAACAACGTGATTCATTTATCACGGCTCACTTCAAGCAGATAGACGTGAAAGCTTTGACGCGTTCAACCTCGAAAAATAAATAATTGGGAAAATTAAAAAAATTATGGATTTTCTTGACGACTATCCATACACTCGTGGTAGAATTGTTAAATTTGTGACGAATATCGTAAACTCTGCGGAATTATTTGGGCGTCTGATCGTTGCACTAGTGAATTATGTGGGCCTGCTAAAATCGCAAAAAAACCACCAAAGCTTCGGAAGCAACGTACTCAACGAGATATGCGAGTTCATGTACGATTACAAGGAAACGAAGGACAGACGAGAGTACGTAAGGGGACTGGTGAGACGAAAGCGTGGATTTCTTGTTAATTTCATCGAGTCGAACGCTATAAAGAAAACAACATCGGAAAATTCACAATTGTGCGTATATCGTCGATTGGTGTGTTTGTGTGCCACATAATGAATTTAAAATATTCATTCATTACATTTTTTATAGCCAATCTTTCGAAGCTATCGGAAAGGCGGCTCGCTCGGAGATCGACGATTATCGGGAAGATCCTCATCAAGTCGACGATGCAGATGTTACGTCCCGTATCTTTTCGCGAATTTTCCGATAGAAAATTCCCGAAGCGAAGCGAGACTTAGCAACTCCTCTTAGCAACAGCGCATCACTGAGCTCATCCGGGGTGTGATTTCACACCGCAGCTGCGCTTATGCGCTGCGCTGCAAAATTGTATCCCTCGATATACTTTTACTTGAATTACTGAAGATCCACGAGGTATAAAGTTTCCGGCACGCTCAGCGATCACAAAATCCCTGCGCGTGGCGGGGACTTCGTACCTCAAAACTGCAGAATCGCAGATGCTGATTCTGCGAGACTGTCTCCCCTTTCGCCCTTTCGACGATCACAAAGATCCTCGCAAGATCGAGAAGAAGGCAGTCTCTAGACAGCAGCGATGAAAGATAGATCGGTCTAGAGGTCTCCGCGACCTCGTGTCACATAGGTCTGTGAATCTTCGTTTGTATACCCTCGGTACTGCTATAAAGTTAGTACGCAATAGTATCGGGAACGTGGCTGCGCAAGTTTGTTCCGCCGTGCTGTAAATCGAGTCGTGTTAGTCTTAAGGCCCCGAATTGTGTTCGCGCCGGTCGAGTAATCCTCCGTCGGTCAACACCCGGTATTACTACAAAGATAGTAGCAATAGTATCGGGAACGTAGCCCCGCGAGTCGGTTCCATAGTGTCGTTAATCAATTCGGAATTAACAATAACCCATACAATATCAAAGACTCAGTAGAGACAGTTAAAACCGAGTAGTGTGTAATTCATAGTGTGTAGTAGAAACTAAGAACCCCCGCCGGGAGAACAACATCTGTAAGTACGGGAATGTGTATGTGTGTGCGTATGAACGTATGAGAGCGACTCCGTGTTACCATCTCTGTCTCTTATTCAAAATTCATAACCTCTTGTATCTTTTAATTATTCATCGATCAAACATTTCTCCTTAATATATTTTCATATTCTTGTTAGCCAAAATTCCTCTTAACACTTTTATTTCGAGATCTCTTACCCTTTTACAGGTATCGAGAAACCGGGCCCGTTTTCGGGACGGAGCA
Organism: Buathra laborator; assembly: GCA_934046635.1. NCBI lineage: Eukaryota > Metazoa > Arthropoda > Insecta > Hymenoptera > Ichneumonidae > Buathra > Buathra laborator. The sequence goes on along the minus strand of OW203899.1, from coordinate 217,618 downwards.
AATCGCCCACATAAAAATAAACTCTGCGCTTCTCGCAGAGATTTGTATACGGCTAGCAAGAGCGAACAAAACTCTCTCCCTCTCTAGCACGTAATACAGATACCGATGACAGTGAAAGAGACGGAGAAGAAGGCGTAAATGAAGAACGAGAAAAAGAAAATGAAGGAGAGAATAGAAGAGGAAACGTAGAGCGTGCTAAAGAGTTTGCGGGAGAGAATAGACAAGCGATCGAAGAAAACCGTGGGGTGGGGGTCAAAAGTTTGAACGATTATAATGAAGAACAGCTGAAATCCCAAAATTTATAATTACCGAAAGTTTGAATACAGAACAGCTCATTTAACGAACGTCTTCAAAGTATTAAATAAAAATTAAGAACTCGACGATGTCAACATACATTTACATCGAAAAAAAAAATATGAAGGGAGAAAATTGCAAGTGGTGCAATATTGAATTACCGAAAGTTTGAACACGTAATAATCCAAGTCTTTAAATTCTATAATTGCGAATTTTTAGAAAGCCTACCATTTCGAATTTATTAAACCGAAAGATCAAAATATCAGTCGGTCCAAATAGCGAATGTCAAAAAAATTGGACGTCAAAATAGCGACAGACCGAAAAGTCGAACGTTAAAATGGCGAATGCTTACGCAAAGGCAAGAGAGAGAGATCAAGATCATCTCTCGTTTCTTGATCGTCTCAAGATCTCTCTCGTTTCTTGATCTCTTATCATGAGATCAAGAAACTCACAGAGTCTAGCACCCAATTACACTTGCGCGTGAGTTGCTAGAGACTCTGTATGCTAACTCGCGTATTGTGATCGTAAGGTTATTTTTCAAATATAACGTAAATCAGAAAACTAACAAAAATATAATTATATAACTATGTATATCAAGAGAGAGGTAACGTTTCGTCGCGAAGAACATACATTTTTTTTAGTACGATACTAATCGTTACCACAATGAATTTTCTCATAACCGAACTACATTTATTACATACATATCAAACCTATAATGAAGATCGACTTTCCGAGATCGACACCAACGACTTTCCGTCGCTGCGGCTGACGGGAAGTTTGCCCGAATTCACCCGATCAACCGCGCCACGGGCCAGGCACGGACATTGCAATAAGTGTATCTTTGCCAATACTTGTGAAATTTGTATAAAAAAGAATATTGTTAAAGTGTCAAAGTTGCACCGCTTGCATTAATAAGTACAATAGTTGTTTCTTCCAAGTTTCTTTTAAAAAACCGATGTGTTTATTAAAGTATTCGGTTTTTATTGTACACTGCCGCAGCTTCCTATACAAATACGTTTTGTATTGTGTTGAAATATTTGAAAAAGACAAATAGGTACTACAACTTTAATAAAAACTAATACTTGCCGCCCTCATAGTTTGATCATGTTTTCAATGCGTACACTGGCACGCCAAGTATTGATTTTTTTTTTTTCGATTGTAGCATAGAGTTATTGGTTTGAAACAGTTACATAGTCACAGTAATAGTATATTGTGATACGAGCGCGAGAGAAGGCGAGTGTTGTCTGCTATCGAATTGCCGTGGAGAGAACGCTTTCCCGCCCAAGTATCACATTCTATTTTTTGTAACGAATAACCGAAAGGCACGCTTCTGGTGTCTGTAAAGGGTGTGCGGGAAATTATCTGCATTGCTGGTGCGCACGCGCAGTATTTTGCGCGCACATTTTACTACCCTACGCCATTTTAAACACGTTTTAGGTGGCACGTGCTCTCGATAGAGAGCGGTAGAGGGAACGACAGAGGGAAAGAAGAAGAAAAAACACGTTTTAGAGGCACGGAACGCGTAACTTTTCATGCATGTGTTAAAAAAATATCGTATATTTTCATCAACACCCATTCGTAATGTATTTGGTAACCTTTGAGGTACCGGTACAGTCCAGCCAAACGTGAGATTCAAAGAGAATTTGGACCACTTCTCCATGGGATAAAAATCTACAAAAATCAGGAATATGGAAGATGCGGGAAAGATTGATTTTACACAATAATAATATCAAAATGTTATTAACAAATTAATAAAAAAATGAATTGTTAAACGAATTCCCGTCAATTTAACTTTTCTTAAATAAAAATGATTCCTTAATTTTTCTGGTTACGTATGAATTTTTTAAAAATGTTGTCTAATTTTTTAGGCAAAATGAAAGGTGGAAACGTAATTTAAAAAAAAAGACAAAATTTTGAAAAAATGTTTACATATCCCGAAAAATTAAGGAATCATTTTCATTTAAAAAAGTAGTTAGACGGCCGGATAATTTGGTGAACAATTAATTTTTTCATTAATTTGTTAATAATATTTAGATATCATTATTGTGCAAAAATCAATCTTTCCCGCTTCTATATGCCTGATTTTTTCCGGTTTTTATCCCATTGAGAAGTGCTCGAAATTCTTTTTGAATCTCACGTTTGACGGGACTGTACCGGACCTACTACCTTAACTGATTTCACATGAGTGTTTTTGAATGAAATGCGTGTTTAGGTTTAAGAAAACAACAACTGTACTTATAACTGAATATGGCATAGCTTTTATACATCGATGAATAATTTTTTTCATACATTTCTCTCTCATTGCATTATCTAACATCTTTTATGTAACGCATGCATGAAAAGTGCCAGATTATGTTGCAACGTACTCGTCACTTCATGTGACGGCGAGGGCTCGACAGGCGCGAGAGAGTCCACGGCGTAAGATAGGCATTGGGCCGGTATAGAGAGAGAAAGCCGATAGCGGCACAGCGAAGGGGCTCGGGGTCTAGCGAGAGAGAGTCTCGCGGTAGTCAACCGTCGCACAATACTCAATACGACTGCTAGGTGTCGCATAGGGAATCACTCATTTCTCATAAGCGATATACCCCCGTGAGCCCTATACCCAGGCCAGCCGAGACGACGAAGGCATCGAAAAATAATATCAAGAAGTAGACGTGGCAGAACGAGGATCGAGAGCGAGGATAATCGAGAAGAAGAGGATACCGGTGGTACGTACAAGTGTAACTCCCTGGTCGGACGAAACTTTCGGTGACGTTAGTTTCTCATGTACCATCTATAAAAATTTGTAATCTGTCGGTCTGACGGGACTTACGGTGACGTTAGTCCCTCATGTACCATACTTAAACTCGTGTTCCTGTGGGTCTGACGAAATCTTCGGAGACGTTGATTTCTCGTGTACTCTCCTCATCTTCCTTACCGAGGTTTGATGCCGACGGCGACGAAGGCAATCAAACTCTCGAAGAACCTTCCCGTAGCTCGCGAGTAGAATCAGTAGCACGTGTTCAGGGCACTTTAACCCGAAGACTTAGCCGGAAGCGAGTAGCGATTGGACTTCGGTGACGTTGTCTAAATCCCGATCTCGCGGAAGCCTTTGTACTTTCGAGGAACCGGCCGTGTGGATGAGGACCACATATGCCTGTGAAATTAGCTTCCGCGGGTTAGAGAAACGACAGCAAACGTGATTTGAACGGAAGATCGAAGCCTGGAGCATGGATCAATGGATCGGAACAGCGCACGGGATTTGGAGTGGTTAAAATCGGAAACCAATCCACAAATACTGGGCGAAATCGCGACAAGCCCTCTTGTAATTGCTCTTATACTTTTGATAAATAAATAAGTGATTTTACCTAATTGACCATATCGTTGAGATTATTTGCTCGCCCCGAACCCCAACGTCAGCCAGAAGCCGAAGAAGCAGATCGGCCAAAAGGCGAAACGTTACAATGTATAGGCCGGCCGCGACATGAAGTGGCACTTTATGAGAAGGCGTTGCATAAATACTCGAAGCGTGTCATAAATACTGTGCGCAATCGCACATCGGTTCGTCGTCCTTCATGGAACGGCCGGCCAAACATAACCTGGCACCTTTCATGCATTTGTTACATAAAATATTATGCGATACTCGTAAGTAAAATTGAACTTCTGGCAGCGGTTGTGAAGCGGCCGTACTCGCCTCCTCTCGTGCTACAATGATACGTTATAGCACTCGATCCGGCTCGTGCGGCCCTTCCCAACCCTCAAAGGTGAGAATTCAGAGACAATTTCGAAAATTTTTCGATGTAATAAAAGTCTGAAAAAAATCAATCATATAAAAGGTGCGGAAAGTATTAATTTTGCATAATAATAATTCCAAAATGTTATTAACAAATTAGTAAAAAAAAAAAACACAATTGTTCAACAATTTATCCATTAACCTAACTTTTTTTTCGAATGAAAATAATATGTTAATTTTTCTCAATACGTATGCATTTTTTCTGAATTCTTTCTAATCATCGGAATTTGGATTTTTTTTTCCTCAAAAATGCGTGTTAAGTCACAAATTTTTTACATGTTTGTCACAAAACCACCCATTACACCCAAGAAGTCCCAAACGATTGATCAAATATATTCGTAAATACAGCTCAAACATGAACAAATTTCTATAAATTCGATGATTTGAAAATATTCGGAAAAAATTCATACGTGTTCAGAAAAATTAACATAATTTTCGTTCGAAAAAAAAATTAAGTTGACGGATGATTTGGTGAACCATTGTTTTTTTCGCCTATTTGTTAATAACATTTTAGAATTATTATTATGCAAAATTAATATTTTCAGCACCTTTTACATGCTTTATTTTTGTCAGATTTTTATTCCATCGAGAAGAGTTCGAAATTCTTTCTTAATTCTTAATTAATTTTTGAGCTCGTTGAGCACCGTCTCGAGCCAAAATATCCTTAATACATGGCGACGGCGACTTCTATACGAAAGCGAAATATCGATTAACGTATGCCCAATGCGAGATCTAGAGTGAACAAGATTTCCCTGTGAAATTTAGACAAAATTTATTCAATTGATAAAAATTGCGGACATAATGTATGGATTCGTCAAGATTTAGTTATCAAAACTTAACTAAGTTATGTTTAATTTAGTAGTCTGTCCTGGAATAATAATTTCGTAGAAATTCATACTTTTTCTCAGGTTTTTAATTAACAATTGAGGCCAAGAACTTTTTAATCGACGAATTCGCACCATATTCCCGGAAGGCGACCATATTTTAGTAATTTCGAATATTTGAGATATATTTTTTTTGTTGTATTTTTACTTAGAAAGTCCCCTCTAAAAGGACTTAGAACCCCCTCTAAGTCCCTCTAAGGGGGACTTGGAATATTTTTCGAAGGGGATCCCCCTTATCGACCCCCCCTCAATTCTCGAACTCGCCAGCGGTGGCGGCGGCGAGATATTTTTATAATATAGAGGAACATTATGGCCATCTCTTTTCTCAGAAGGAAAACAAGGGACATGAAGACGTTCCTGCCTCCTTGATACAGCCTCATAACTGATAATGTGATTTTATAGTATTTGCGAGCGGATTGGAGGCCAACAAAGGTAAGTAGAGAATATCTCATTAAAATCAATAACATCTAATCGTTGGTTGGTTGATTGAATAAGCGCGCTACATAACTGGTAAGTACCATTTCATTCAATTTTTTAACTGACGACACTATTCTACGAACGCACTTTATGTTATCGACTGTTAAGAAGATCAAAAGTGTAGGGGTCAGGGGCGGAGGGGTGGTGTTATAAATGACGTAGTCAGGACAAACAGGAAATTGTAGGTGAAATCATTACAAAAGTCAGGTAAAATTAACGATAAAAAAATAGACAAAATTTGGAAGAAAAAGTTAAACTGACATACATTCCTTTTAAAATAAAATTACATAATTTTTTTTTTTTACAACGTGTGCATCAGAACTGCGTCTTCCTGTGCCTGCCGAAAGTGGTGTAAGTGACGTTTTATAGCAAGCGTACTGTAATACCATGGCGCATATGTACATCGGCCCGATGTTTTATACCTCTCTCATACTTCTTGCACGCGTTTCCTGTGCTACAATGGGCAAGCACGGAAGTAGCACGTTTTCTGGACTTTCTACAAAATAGTTATTTGTATGGCAAGGAATCTAATGGGAATTGTGGACGATTGTGAAAATGCCGCACGAGTCGAAGGCGAACACAGAAATCACTTGAGAGGACTTTGCGACCTGAAAAAATAAACATTTTTTTTCTCTGTATCTATTACTGTTAAGGAAAATTGTATTTCACCTTACTAATATACATATGTTAGACTATCACTTTGAATGTTTTGTATTCCATAACAAATAATAACCCAAACCGACACATTCAAATTTTTTTCACTCGACGCAGGTTTCGGACTGAACAAAAGCATGAATCTTCACTTTCAAGATTTCATTTTGTTCGTCAGACACTTTATCGCGAGACGAGTGTAGGCATTTTTTTAAAGCTTCGCCGATGAAGCTATTGATTAAAATTCAACAAAAAATGCACGTTTATAACATTTTGTCTAATTACCAGTTATATTACAGCGTGCGATAAATTCATTTTTCATCGCATCATAAATTCCTACAGCCGTTCCACAGTAAAGTGTCTAACGAACTAAATGAGACTTCGAAAGTGAAGTTTCATGCTTTCGTTTCATCCGAAACCTGCGTCAAGTGAAAACAGTTTAACTATGTTTGTTTACGTGAAGATACGGTATGGGGCTCTAAAAAAATTCAAGGTAATAGTCTAACATATGTATTGTGACGGATTTTCCTTGATCTCGAGAACGCAACACTAATTTTACAAAAAACTCAAAACTCAAAAAGATGAGCGATATCGAAACTCAAAAAAAAACACGAACTCGAAAACCCACGTCACCTTCGGCCGTCCACCCTCGCGGATGCATCGGCGTCCCGGTGGGCGCCAGTTAATTTTGTTTCACCGGTATTAACAACCAGACTAAACTGGAGGCCGGTGGAACGGCAACCTCCGCAGGGTTAATTTTTGTTTCGCCGGAATTACCAAACCGGACTAACCTGGAGGTCGGTGGAACGGCGACCTCCACAGGGACAAAACGAACGACACAACAAAACAGAAACTAAAACGGAACGAGAACTAACGTCGATGCATTCGCGAGAGCGAACGGTTGCGGAAATGCACGGTTGCTCAGGATGCGGGTTAGGGTAGAGGGTCGCGATCCGAGGTCAATAGAATAGCACCCAAGGAACGGAAATCGAGACCTCAACGTTACTTTAATCGGGAGCGAAAATTAATATTTTGACTAGAAGCCACGGGATCCCACGCACGTGCATCGCGAGTACTCAGCCGATCGAGAGATCGAAGCGAGACAAGCGACGACGGGCGCGACACGGGAACGATAACTTCGATAAATCAAAAAACTCACCGAAGCGCGTAATTTATCCAAAAAGGACCGGGAACTGCATCTGACGATGACACGAGAACTCACACACATGCACTTCAACTCGAGAGCGTTAATTGTAACGCATCGATCGAATTATCGACTCGGAAAGAATTCCTTTCGGAATCCTACCGAGGATAGCACACGCGAAACACACGAATCGACGAACGAACGCGCGAACACGAGAGCGAGAGCGATAGCGGGATCCACGGTAACGCGAGCGAGACACAGCGATCACCCGATGCCTCGATGGCTCGAGCGCGAGAACAATAGGCCGAAGCCTACGGTAGCGGGAGCGCGAGAGAGACCCGAGTTGCCTCGAGGGCAGCTCTCCGTCGACTGTCTTTGCCTACGAAAATTCGTAATGAATTATCGTTATTATTTGCGGGATCTGGATCGATAACTACTGCCCTCTCAACCATCTCATGACTTTATCGAATCGAGAGCCGATACTATAACGCGGTAACTTGAACGAATCTTCGCAATCGCTTCCCTTAGTCAATGCGTGAGATACAAGGCTCTACTCAACTATAACGCAGCGCAAGGGGTTCCACCACCCTTGCCTGGACCAAACGATACCTCCGCCTGATCTCAACGCATTGCCCTTTTCTATAGGGTGCCGGGTTTGCACCGGACTTTAACGTAGTTGCAAGATACTTCGTCGAGTCTCTCCTTCACTTGGGCCTTTTATTTGCTAACTTTGTCCCACCAAGCGAATTCGAGAATCTCGACCAAAACTGAACTAAAACTGAAGTAAACTAAATCTCAAAGCAAAAAGGAAAAACAAAAAAAACATAGAAGGTAAACTGCAAAAATCTCGATCGATATCTTAGCGAGAGCTTGACGGTATCTTAAGTCGCTGGGAGAGGCAGTAACGCGAAACTTCAGCATTAAAAATCGGTATTTTTATGCGAGTTACGGTTGTTTTGGTTTTTGTGACGCTGATTCAAAAAATCACGTCACAGTATATTATGAAGGTTAAATAAAATTTTCATTTGCAGAAATAGACAGAAAGGAAAATAAAAAAATTGGTTTTTTGGTTTTCTTGGTTTTGCTAAAAATTAGAAAAATCAAAAAAATTTCCGCAGTGTATAGAACTGTAAATAAAAAATCTATCTTACCATCATGAAATATCTAAGTTGAACTATCATTTTCAATTTTTTTTAGCCATTTATTGTATCTTGTCGCTGAGAGACGCAGTCAAACATTTTTCACCTGTCGTAGCTTTTCAACCCAACGACTGTATGAATTTTGGCTTGCGAAGCCTCATTTTCTTTGTGAGACACTGCGTTACAGTCTGTCTGTAGGAATTTCCAATGCAATGGAAAATGGATCTATCATAAGCTACTGTTTAGCTGTTAATGAGAAAAAACCATAAAAAGATAGTAGTCTTACGAAGAAAATGAGACGTTGAAAGTCAAAATTCATGCAGTCGTTGGATCGAAAAGCTACGACAGGTGAAAAAAGTTTGACTGCGTCTCTCAGCGACAAGATACAATAAATGGCTACTAAAAATTCAAATAATAGTTCATCATAGATATTTCATGATGGTATCACAGATTTTTTATTTACAGTTCTCAACACTGCCACACAGTTCTAAAAAAAATTCAAAGTGAATTTAAAAATCTGAAAAAATTCATACGTATTCAGAAAAATGAACTTTTTATGATTTAAACTTTCGAAACGAACCATTTTTTATGATTTTCATTAAAAAAAAAGTTAGGTTGTCGGGTAATTTGCTGCAAAATTTTTTATTTTAGTAATCTGTTAATAACATTTTGAAATTATTGTTGTGCAAAATCAATCTTTTCAGCACCTTCAATATACTTGATTTTTTTCTGATTTTTATACCATCGAGAAGTATTTGAAATTACCCTCTCATTTCTCTGAAACTTATCTGAAGTAAACACTATACGCAAAAACGACCTTAAAAATAAATTATACGTGAAATTAGTTAAATGTCGCCAAGTATTAAAAGCCGTTCTATTAGCCGCATCTATTAGCCGTTGTTTGAAAAAATATTAACCCTTCACGTACGGAAACGTCTCTACGCTTCGCGTGACGAATTATCCCAGCAGCCAGGGCTTGCCGCGCTTCAGCGAGCCTGATCGCGCCCGAGCACCGAGAATGCAGTTCCAACAAAGCATTTCGCGTTACCGGTTGCAAAAAGGAAAATATTAAATTTATGAAAAATTTGTGTAAAAAATCTTATTTACTTAATTATTTTTAAAAAATTTGGAGCAGGATTCATGTTTATAGTTTTTTTTGTTGCGAAGTAAACGTTGTTCGCTATATTTGCGACAACAAAAAAACTATTACACCGATTAACAATTGCTTTGCATCATTCAATAGAGAAACGTTCAATATCTGAATTATTTCAGATTTTTTAGGGAAGTTTCGCTCAATAAACGAAACGCACAAATTTTTAAAACAAAATCACGCATTCAACTTTTTGTTTATGCGTTATATTATCAAAGTGGACGCTGGTAAACAAACATTCACGCGCAATATTCTGTTAGCCGATGCTTGGGCGCGGGGCGGTGCTCAACGCGCTCAAAAGTGAGAATTCAGAAAGGATTTCGAACACTTCTTGATGGAATAAAAATCTGAAAAAAATCAAGCATATAGAAGGTACTAAAAAGATTAACCTTGCATAATAATAATTCGAAAATGTTATTAACATATAGGTGAAAAAAACAATTGTTCAACAAATTATCCGTTAACCTAACTTTTTTTTCGAATAAAAATGATATGTTCATTTTTTTGAACACGTATGAATCTTTTCCGAATTTTTTAAAATCGAAATATGGTTTTTATAGAATATTTTTGTATTTAAAAATGCGTGTTAAGTCACGAATTTTAAAAATGTGAAAAAAAATTGGTTCTACGAAAAAGATTGACATCAAACTTTTCGTGGAATCAAACAGTTAGAAAATCAAAATTTCGTGAAAAAAAGTTGAATGAAAAATGAATTTTTAAAAAATATTGGATGATTTTTTCATGCATTAAGAACGCCAATACTTGTACTTCCCCACCATTTAGCATTTTACACTGCGCTGCCCGTTTTGATTAGAAGTCGCATTTTCGACTTGTAGTCAAGTTGCCGATTTAATCTTCCCTATAAGACTGCAAATAATTATGAGAAACCATTGAAATCATCGTTCATTCAAATTGATGAAGTTTACTTTACTGGGTCATCCTTAGCGACCGTAAAGCACATATGATTTTTTAAATGAATATTTCTGGATCGAAAAACTCGTTGAAAAAAATAATTTATACTTTCGAAAACTCGGCGAAAAATAAAAAAACATATATTGTGTAGCTAAATCTCTTCGTATGTTCTAAAAAAATTCATCAGCACAATTAGTTTCACGATCTTCAGGTAGGAAATTCTTTGAGTCGCTAGAAAAAAAATGAACTGAATTTTACTTTTCTTATTTATGGTGTAGATTTTCCGATTCGGAAACTACTGGTGAAAAAAAATCACATGCACTCCTTTCAAGTCGACAAAAAAAATATATTAGGAAACGAATCTCTTGGCCAGAAAATAAGAGCAGTTTTTCATTGGTATGAATTTCCCGATCTGGGTTCAGCGTGTCTTTCTTGATCCAGTGCGACGAAGGTGCCGATTTGGCGGGGCCGCTGGCTACTGTTTCGGTGGGCCTGCCCCCACCAGTGAGCTAAGCGCCACTACGGAAATATATTCATTTACTGTCAAAATTCGCAATCTTACGCATTACTTGTCTTGAGTGCTACGACGTCACAACAACTTTTGCATTTCTTCGATTTTTCTTCTTTACGATATTTTTTTTTTTTCATTATTTTCATCTATATTTATCGAGTACAATTAGTGTTGCGTGATTCTTTTTTTTCTATATACTGTGTGTGGTTTTTTGTCATAACATTATTTCTTTGTCGTTTTTTTGTACGTACTTTTTTATTCGGTAAAGTAGTATAGCGTGATAATTTGTTTTAGTATTTCGTGTGTGGTTTTGTGTAATAACTTTATTTGTTTGCGTTTTTTTAAATATTTCTTTTCGTTCGGGTTAATTAGTGTAGCATAATTCGTTTTGATATTTTGCGTGTGATTTTTATTCGGTTTTCATAGTGATAGTATCGTTTTTAATATTCTGTGCGGAGATACTATACATTTCGTTGGCGTTATTTTTGTTTGGTATATTTTAAAATGCCTCGTGGTGCGCCTCGAAGACGCAGAGCACAGAGACGATTGTCATTGATTGATCGCATGAAAGACGGAAGGGTTTTCCAGAAAAGCGGAACATCGCGTGACAAACGAACCATGTAAGTATAAAATAATTGTTTTAATTTGTCAATAGTACATTTACATTTCACGTGATTGAAGGTATAATTGTTTTGTTTTTTTGTATCAATGATGCTTTTAAAAATATTATGGTGCGTTGAAGTCGCGAGAAGTGCACGGTCAAACGACTAAAATAGCGGCAATATAAATTGGGGATAATATGTGTTGTAACCGTTTACCCCGAGGACCCGCTACGATTACAAAAGTTGTAACGAGTGTCGCGTCGTAAGGGCGCCAGCCGCGAGAACCCGGAATTCTCGCGACAAATTTATTTCGACGACACGACCGTTTCCTTGATCTGACGCTCGGCTAGCTACAGCCCGGGAAGATGGTAGAGGGGAGTGGTTCGAGTCGCTCTCGCGAGCGGAAGAACAGAATCAATCTCGGGAACACAATTAATAATTTTCTTTTTATTGTCGACTCAAATGATCTCGGGAGCGGAGTCGTGAAGCGACAACTATTCCGCCTCCCGCCAATGACCGTTACAAAAATTCTCGCGCGCTCTGTACTGTCTCGAGAGCGCTATCGATTCCCGTTTAATCACACAAAAAAAAAACAATCGAATATAACAACTTCGGTACATCCAATCACACGCCAAAAGATTACGGAGATCTCGCGTAATATCGCTCGACCCGCGTCGAGAGCCGCCGGCAGCGCGCGAACGCGACGTGAGAGCGTCGCGTCGCACAAATCGAAGGTCGAACCGCCCTTGCGATTGACCGTTACGCGAGAACTTAACCTAACAGACTCTCTCGCGGATTCTAAAACAAACTGACGGAATAAACGAGAGCAGAGCTCGACAGAATAAGATATACAAAGTTGAAGGGAGTCAAGATAATCAAGTTACGATGGTCTAAACATAAGAAAGTCGAAGAGATACAAAATAGTCAAGGGATCAGATAAAAAGAACAAAAAAAAAAGAAAAGAAAACCCTTCAAGACTCCTATCGGGAACTGATGGTTGCGCAAACGAATTTTCCCCGAACAAATTGGAACGCGAGCCCCGCACGCAAAACGCGCCGTCCCCACAATAGCGAGTTCAATTTGCCCCTTGGAATCTCTGGTCTCAAACCGAACACGCACGACGCTCTTACCCCTTTGAATGTTGCAGTAGTGGAAATCCCGCGAATTTCTCCGAACCGGGATCCCAAATCGCGAATCAGGGCGAAGTCGATATTCTCGAGGTGACGATGTGCACGGATCTATCCGAGAGCCACGTCCTTCCTTATCGGGATGCTACAATCGAGTCCCCGAGTCGATTGACTCTCGAGAACTCGCGAACCCTTTTCTCCCCACCCCGGCCTACACAAATCTCTCGCCCCTTGCGATTATTGGTCGCGATTTCCCCGAATAACGTTTCGATCCTCGGAAGTGCCGCGCGACAGTTCAAATGCGCGAACGGCAAGTCGAGAGCTCCTCAAGCTCTCGCGGGGACGATGTATCGACGATCCAGCGACGGACGAGAACGCAGAGATTATATTCTGTGCTTCGGCAAAGGGTGAGGCATTGGGAGGTGTTTCTCTTCCCAGCGATAGTCTTCGCCACCGACAAGATCTCGACGGTAGCAGAAGGGAGTCTGCCGCGCTGAGGCAGCCTCCGCTGGCGTTGGTACTCGAGATCCCGGATGACGTGTCGACGTTGTTATCGCTGCATATAGCTGCTCGTGCGATGCGATGGTGGTGGTCGTAACGATCGTCGTGTGCTCGGGAGCAATACTCATGAAACGAAATAAATCGGGGAAAATTAATTATGCGCCCTGATATTCCTAATCTAACTCTGTCCGAATGCCTTGAAGGGACTCTCCCCGAGAGTACGAACGTCGCTTCTCGCGACAATCCGTGCACCAGTCGACAGGTATGCCATCTTTGTGACGCGGCAGAAAAACCACGTCACAGTGTCTAAAGTAAATTCGTTTCCAAGCTTCCGAATGCATTTTTATTTCATTTCGGTTATTATTTTTTCATCACGTAGTTTAATATATATCGCTTGAAAGAAATTGTCAAAAAAAAAATCCGATTTTGCTGCGGAACTCTATACACAAGACCGGCCGGCGCGGCGTGCATAGCAGTCGGGCTTTGGAACACGACGCGACGAAAACAAAGGATAGAACGGGAGGGGTCGAGCTTCACTGCTTGTTAGGGGTTTGTTTACTTCTCGCCAAGGTACGCGCATAAACGAAAGAATGATAGAACGGCTTAAAAAAATTTGCGATGAGGGACAGCACAATTTAGAGTTGTCAGACGTTGACAAAAAAGTGATCTTTCGGATAGTACTTTCGGATAGTACTTCGATTCAGTTTGCGTTGTATCGGTTTAACATATTATTCGTTATAGAAGAACATAAATATTTCCCCTCTCTTCTTTATTTATTATCAACTTTTTCAAAATACAAGAATCACGATTTTGATTAATTTTATACTTTTGTGAAACAATAAATATGCATATACATGGTGTTGGGTGTCGCTAAACAGTTGAATACACTTGGTTGCTAGCTGACGGCACGGCGCCCCTTAGTACGTTACGTTCTCCTCGCCATCGATCGTTCGAATCGACCACGTTCTGCAAGTATAGTGCGCGCGATGTATTTTCGCTATCTACAGACGCGTCTGTTTTGCCGCGAGAATCTCAAGCGTCTGTAGTCAGAAAGCGAAAGAAAGAGAAGAGAATATTAATATCGTGTTTATTGGATCGAAAACACAAAGTTTAATTCAACAAATACTATCGACTCCTTATTATCGACGGCCAAAAAGTTATTTGAAATTTATCGAATGCGCCGGAAAATCAGAGTCTCGCAATTGTACAGCTTCTACTATTATATCGTACATTTGACTTTACCATTATTTTGCTAAAAATACGAAAAATTGTTTTGTTCACGTGTTTTTTTTTATTGTTTCTTTCTAAAAACATTAAAATAAAAAAAAAAATTTTTTTTATAAAATCATGCATAGTTAACGAGAATTTAAAAAAATAATTTTTCACCGTTTGCTGTCTGATTGATCGTCATGAAAACAAAATAAACACCTTGCAGTATAAACAAAAAAAGTAACTCGCGAATTAGGAAAAACCATGTTTTTGAAAAATTGCTATCGGGAACGTAATATGTACTTTTGCTTGAGCCTCTTTTGCCGGCCGCGATTTTGACTATTGTTACATGAATAGAAAAAATAAATTCTGAAAATAAAACTTTATACAGAAACTCGATTGATTTTTGATGTCTCAATATTTATCATCAGATATTTCGTGAAATCGTTAAATGATAAAACGATCCGATCAAATCTATAAAATATTTTTTCAACGATTCTGTCTCTGTTTGTAGTCGGATATTTGCTACGTGGATATAGTTATGATTTCTATTTTTTTCCAATATCTTCATCTTTCCTTTTTAAAATCTGAAAAATATGAATAATAGTGATGTACAAAATAAAACATTCTATGAGTGGAATTTAATTCTGAAAAAAAAAAAATATGTTAACAATATTTGAAAAATTGATAAATTCCAAAACTAAAATTTTGCACTTATTTTGGTGCCCTTGAATATTGAATATTGACTTTTTTCCATTCAGAATGAGACTTTGCCGTTACAAGAATAATATTCTTGACGTTTGTTCCTTTTTTTTTTACACAAATATTTTTTCAATAAGCTGATGGATTTGTCTAACATTGACAATAAAATTGATCTTTCAAAGGAGCAATAATATGCATATACATGGTGTTGGGTGTCGCTAAACAATTGAATACACTTGGTTGCTAGCTGACGGCACGGCGCCCCTTAGTACGTTGCGTTCCTTGCTATCGATCGTTCGAATCGACCACGCTCGCGATTATATATAGTTCACCGTATGTACGCGACCTGCTGATTTCTCAGATTTCATCTTGCGTATCAGTCACGTTTGCAGACGAGAAACGAAAGGAAAAAAAAAATAGATGAAATAATATGTTTGACTTGCTCATCTCAACAACACCGCAAAATTCGGTTTATAAATTTCGGGATGATAGCTAATTTGATCACGTTTAACTCCCGTTTGAGCTAACTCTCATTGTCGGCTCTACTCAGTCGCATCTCTCATAGTGACCAACTCTCATGGATCTCATTTTACGGCAACGAGATCTAGCAAAATTTTCGAAATTCGTAAGATTGTGTAAAGTCTCTCTACGGTTAACTCTTAGCGACCCGCCTCACGGCAACAAGCTCTCGTCAAATTTACGTAATACAAAATATTGTGTCTGTTCGCGTTTGACTCGATCGATCGATCGATCTCATCTCTATCAGTAGACTCAGTACCTATACGGATTTCAAGATGGCGGCGATTTTTGGGCGGTGGTGGGGATGGTCATTATACGGATTCAAGATGGCGGCGGCGGTGGGGGTCAGTGGAGGGGATGGTCAGTATACGGATTTCCAAGATGGCGCGGACTGACGGTCACGGGAGCGCTCGGTGCCCCCCTCGCTCTCTGCTGCTCGGTACCCCTCTCTCTCTCTAGCGTTCGACGCTCCCCTCCCTAGCCCAGCGCTTGGGCCTTGCTGCTGTCTCGTGGAGCGCGTGACGCGCCAAATTCGTGTAGCGGCATGGCTAGCGTAGTAACGTTCGCGTGAAACGTCATCGATAGTGCGGAGCGCGTAAAAACGCAACGCGCCGCAGGCCGCCGGCCGAAGGCCGGCGAATTCTCGCTGGCCGAAGGCCAGTGTTGGTGCCGCTGACAAGCGGCCCTGTGGAGCACGAAGAAGGCCGAAGGCCAACGTTGTGCAACACAACAACCCTTGCGCAAGACCTTGCGCAAGCCATGCTGGCCCAAGGGACTAGGGCGACGAACATGAGTATCGTTTTCCATGACAGGAAGCATGGGTTCAAACCCACGCATGAGCAATATTTTTTCCAGGATTTCAGCAAGAAAAAATGAATGAGTTTAAAAAAAAAAAATTCTAAAATTGTTTCAACACGAAAAAAATTTAATTTTTAAAAACAGATAAAAAAATTCAATAAATAGCTCAAGAGATGAAGGTAGGTTGAAAAATAATTTTGGTACACATTTTTTTTTTGACAATTATAATTTCGCTTTATTCTTAAATCTAGGTATACATATTTTCTCTAGCACAGCAATGTTGAACATATTTTCTAACATAGATTCCCCGGCCTGTTAGTGATTTTTCAGAAAATTTATTAACACTTTTCAATTGAAATGGCAGCTGAGCCATCAACCGTTAGTAAAAATCAGAGGCGATGCGATCGTTTCGCTTGAGATCGGAGGAGAAAAGATCCCCGAATCGTAGTAGAGATCCCCCGCGAGACATATGATAAAGAAACATAACAGAAAACTGGCCACACATATTTGAAGACAGGCCCTGAATTTGCTTCGTATTCCATCTATAGAGGGTGCAGTTCTTACGCAGTCGTCGGATATGGTTTGATATAAACGATGGAAGCCCGTAGCTGTCAAAGTACGATCCACGTCCTCGTCCATCGATATAGATTGCGACCCAGTGGGTTCCGGGGCGCGTGTGATCATCGGTGTTAACAACAAGTGCTGTCGGTCTCGTCAATAGAGTTGGGATCTGTTCCGCTGCGTGAACACCTCGAGACACTGTCGAGTGTAACCCCTGCAATGCCTGGCCAATCTGGGTCGTATTCATCACTTGACACGGCTGGTGAGTAAAAGTTGAATGGTTTGGTCTGATCGGCTAGTTTAGGCGAGAGGCGTAGCGGTGATGTTTGTATAGCTGTTGGAGGCACGTCGCGAAGGATCCACTCCTTCAGTCTTGCTGCGTTATGTAGAGCGCAAGATAGTTCAGGTCTTTTCAAGAGCCCGTGATGAAGACAGACTTCTACCGAGGACTGAAGATCGTTGAATGAAGAACAATCGGTCTCCTCAAGGTTTTTTATATCACGAGTTGTAATACGTTGTAGATATTTCGCTTTTACACCACCGCGAGTATATATGACGCCGGCTGTCCGCGCAATTTGTCTAAGGTTTTCATGCAGTGTTCTCAGGGGCACATCACCCTCGAACCACTCTAGTCCATGATGGTAGCGAGTCGTCCAATTATTTTTTGCTCGCACTAGTTTTGGAAGATCCGTAAAAATGTATGATGGTGATGTTATCCAATGCGCTATGTAGGGCTTATCGAGGGCAATCACAGCTACTTCTTTAGCAATGAACGAGTCGACCTTATCGTGGAAGCCTTGAATGTCAATGACGTAGTCCATGTTTGTTTGTCGTTTTTTATAGCAAACCGAAAAAAGCACTTGCGACTCAGTTGAACGCTTTTGGTGTACTACAGGTTACCAATGACGAGCTACCCTTCGTTTGAACTATGTGTATCCCGAAGGTAGTGGGGGGTGGGTAAAAGGATCCGGCCTCTTATCACGCCTACTAAACTACCGGGGTCTGAGTCTCATGAATCACCGTGCCAGCACTTGTCACTGTGCTAGTTGCAAAAGAATTCGTGAAACGGCTGTAGCCAAAAATGGAGAGTTTTACGAAGGACGGCTGCTCGTGTACATATGATTTGGATAATCGTTCAGACAGCACGCGTAGAAAATTTGTAAAGCGTAATACGAAAGTTATGTCCTGGCGAAGGAGTCCGAGGACACGTCCAAATGCTAACATCAGAATATGGCATATACGTCGACGGTAGTATCGAACTCGTGAGAAACGACGGCAGCAGAACACCAAGGTATATTCAAATATATTCTTTTAATAAACTTACATGGGGTTTTAAACAATTCGTTAATTATGCCGTTAATTGTGCAGCAAACCGGCGAGAATTCTAGACATGACTGTTGTAAAAAGTTTAAAGAAGAAGAAAAGAGCAGTGAGAAAGCAACGGTTGGGATGGTGAGCGCTGAAGAAATAAAACATATGCAAGATAATATTAGTGATGATCAGGTGATGATGGTATTAGAGGAGGCTTTTAAGCGGCTTGTGATAGAATAAAAATAATAAAAACAGATATAATTTTGTGTTGACACATTTTATTTTACTTATACCACCTTATCATATATATATCGTTACATGAAAATTTATTTGAAGAAAAACGAAGTCAGGTTTATCCCGAAAAGTCTACCACGACTTGTCGTGAAGAGTCAATCTCCATTACATTGTCAAATTCTGAGTAAACTATACAATTCAAAGTATTTCTTAAAGCAGTAGTAAATCGTACTTCCAGGCGCACACTACCGTGACGTACAAGATTCCAATGTCCGGCTCGACCAGCAGACATGTCCGGTGTCAAATCAAAGCAGTACAAGCAATTACCATATGGGTACGACTCGCGGGTTATACCGCAACTATCGTCATCCCAGAGTATTCCTGTACCAGATATCAGGGTGTGATACGATTGAGTGTACAAATTATGGTGATAATCAGGCTGCAATGGTTTACTAGGAACCTGTACACCATCCACGTAAAGAGACAAGAAATTCACGTCAGAGTGATAGAAATTGAATGGGTTCAAGGTTCTATCGCCATTGAATGCACGATTGTCGACAAAGCCAATAACCATACGCTTAGGCAATTGGCCGAAAATAACATTGTCTAGCGTTTCACCGTGAACACCCGCATGAATCGTAAATGGTTTTACCTCTACACGTGTAAATGGATATTTGGCCGTCCCCTTGCTTAAAGCCTTAGCATGGGCTACTAAAACACCAGGAGTAATTTTCACGAGTAGTAGTGTACAGGTATAGGGAGACAGGATTTACCCCCTCCACGCGGCCACTGGCGCCAACCCCCACCACCACCGTCACCCCCACTGTCTGGCCCCCACTCCTTCCCCCACCACCTGTGGTCCCCTCCCCACCCCCTAGGGCCCCTTAAGCCACGCCCCTCGAGTTATAGGGAGCCAATGAGAGAGAGGCTGGGAAAATCTCTGGGCCGTGATTGGTCGTCTCATTTTCCCCGAGCCGTGATTGGCCGACTGGAAATTCCCCGAGCTCTTATTGGTCGACTGATTTTACATGGCGCCCTCTATAAATTTCCATCGTCTTTTATGTACTAGTATTAATCCAATCATTCGCTTTATAATGATTGGACGTCCGATTTTTCCGATGTTCTGGTTGGTCGAAGAATTTTTCCAAGGCGCCCTCTAAGAGTTGCCGACTTCTTTTCAATACTAAAATATTCTGTAGTCGGTAAAATGGGGTTCAGCTGGATCCTTATGATGGTAATTCGAAGCAGGTAAAAATAAATCGGCATTTTAAGTATATCGAATTATTATCCAGTAACTTAGACGTTTTGTATAATCCATCCCCTCCCATGTCTGATCCTCCCAGACTAACGAAAGTTTACAATGTACGGTTAACGAAACATAAAATACGTATTCATACATGATTATCATATAAGTAAGGGCAAGTGACGCAAAGTAAAGACCGACGAGAAATAATCTTAAATCTACTTATAATAATGAATACAATGAGAAACGATATAATTAATAATACTGGATCGACGTAATTGACTACCAATCGGTAGAGTTACTGCTAAATACGCATGGTCTGATGTCTGTTGATAGCATATCTATATCAGCAAAAGGATATGTATACGATTACGCGACTATTGATTCGCACTTTTCTTATTCTTCATGAGGTATTTTTTCATCTCGTTCACGATGAAAGAGATACCCAGTACTGTCAGTTCAAGGAATACGATGCCAAACGTGAGCTCGATAAACGACGGGTCCAATCGCCGTTTAACAGCTTCTTTCAATAACTTGAAATTATTCTTTATCAAATCTTTGACACGTGAACTGTCTATCTTTTCCGGCGTCTCCATCGGCGGGATATACATCAGTAATTCGGCACAAAGTACGTCGAGACACTTCTGAACATGTGTGACGTTTCGCTGTAGACGTCTGAAACGTTCGTCCGTGCATACCATTAAGCCGATAAGTCCGTCAAACGATGTTTTTTGCATCACAACGGCCGGCGAATACTTTCTTCGCTTCTTTGTCGGTAATCCTAATCCCTCGTCGTCGTCCTTCTCCGCGGGGTTTTCTTGAACGCGCCGATCAAACGCGACAGATTTTGAACCGAAACTTGTTGTAAACACGATTTCACAGTCGCCGACACGTATGGATGATGGGGTGCGCCAACCCGATCCCCAGGCGATCTTTTGACTACCGTCAAAGTACTTCGAAATGGTCGGTAGATGAGTTTGCAGCAAGTTCCAAGCTTCCGATTCAAAGACAATACCACCGGCCGTGCTATTGTTCTGAAGTTTTACGATAGGCTGTATACTTCCGTCGGAGCGTAGTTGTAGTCCAATGCTCCCTTTTTTCGTCTCGGACTGGTTGAGAGTATATGTTGTACCGAGAATCAGTGGCGATTCGAGACGCTTTTTGTCGTCTTCCGTGAATCCGAGTTCCATGGCTGAAGGTTGTAAATCGCTGTTCCGAGGATCTTCAACACTACTAGCTTGACTCATCTTAAACAATGGTCCACGAATACACTGAGACTAGCAAAAAATTAACGAGAAGAAACTCGAAAGCTTAAACTCAAATCTCTTTAATGACCTCACGGGCCGGACTGCCGCTGTTTGGTGTATCGCGTCGGTTATATGCGATCCTGGGGCGCCACGGCGCTAGTATCTCTGCAGATTTCACATGCTCTAGGAGAGGGGAGAACCGGTTGTAAGATCGTGATACATATACCGTGAAGAAAACACCGGCATATGGGAAAGAAAAGGCGATAAGCATAAAGAAAAGATATCGATCTTTGAGTACAAAGCAACACCGGAGCTATAAATCTGGTATCCCTGAGATCGACGATATCGATCGCTGGACCTCACAGTTGGAGATCCGCGGCCCGTGAAAAGTCATAAAAATAAGAAGAGTTGACGGTCGCAACACGGAATACATGTTGACCTTACACTTGAAATTTATGGATTTTTGTAGCGTTCTATCATGGTCGTAAAACCAATCTAGATCAACCGTTAAAATTTCTAAGTCGTAAAATAAAAAAAATGAAAAAAAAAAAATGTGCAGCGTCTTTGAGATGAGCCGATATTTGTCTCGGGTTCCCGTATTGTTTAGTTTGATGAAAAGGAGTTTAGCTTCGAAGATCGTGTCCAACTGTTACCTCGATATTGTTTTGACAGTGAGATGACAGTGATTTTGACAATGGACGCGAGCTCTGTGTATTGCAATGGTCTATAGATCCAGATCTATTTCAAAAGGGTGTCGGTGGTAAACGGCTATCTGTAGATCGGTATTTTTATGACTGTTAGGTTCTTGCACAACCCTTCGAGCGGAATTTCGAGGAACAGAATTTTTTTCGTTTTATTACTCATAGTGTCGGCGAAAGCAATCCGAAGCGTCCTCGAGGCGGCTATTCAATGGCTTTTCGGCGGTGCGACAAGTTGCAGCTAGTATTGTTTTTATGTATACGATGTTAGCCGTATTTTCGGCGGTGCTGTAGGTTACAGGTAGTAACGTTTTTATGTATAAGATGAGCGTCGTATTTCGGCGCAAGGATGCCCGCAAAGTCAATAGAATAAGCTACGCCTCGGGTAGCCTATATTTTCACCATCAGTGCGCAATGTCTTGAGACAACGAAAAGAGGTGAAAAAAATACGCCGACTTAAGGCAATGAGAACAATGTCCACCAAAATCGTAGTAATGTTTACCAGAGACAGTGTTTCGTCTTCTGTTTTTCCGCATTTTCATAGGCCGGAAATTGTGGTGGGGTGTAGGCGAAAAACTATAAAAGCTTCGGAAAGACAAATCTTTGACAATTCTTTGTCGAGAAGTCATTCGTGAAGCTTCAAACTTTTCGTGTTACGTGACGTGCCTTTACATACGTTTCTTACGGTGTTAAGGTTTTATATACACATACATATACATTCTATGTGGCAGTGTGTGGCAGTGTGTGAAAAACCTCTTCTGTGGAATCTCGTGATTCATTGTGTCCTTAATTTTTTCAACGAATTAAAAAAAAAATTTTTTTTTTTAAAATGGAATCGTATCGTGCTCGCGTTCTCGTTAAGGCTGTGCAGAAAGCCGTTGGTTTTGCGCGATTCAGGAGTGCCGTGATAGCGAGACGTTGTACGGCACCTTGGGCTAAGCGGCTCAGCGCTATGACCCTTCAACAGGTTCAACGAGAGTTTCGTTGCATCCTGAGGCAATTGCCCGTGAGGGTCATTGGACAGCTGCACAGCTACGATGCGTTTAGCGGTTCTCTCGACGCTATTGTGATTGCGGTGAGCGTCGTTGAAGAACGCAACAGCGGACATTTACATGTTGTCCGCGAACTTGTAAATAGCCGCGAGAACGCGCAATGTGGTCTCGATATGCTGGCGTCCGATACGGAAAGCGACGGCGACGGCGACGACGACGAGACCAGCGCTGAGAGCGCCGAGGACAACGACGAGGACGATAGCGACGGCGGCCGCAACGGGGACGACGAAGACGATAGCGAGGACGACGAGGACGATGAGGACGGCGAAGACGACAGGGAGGACAGCGCGGAGGAGAAGAAGAAAGACGACGACGGAACCGACGCAGAAATTATGGTCGTTGCGGATGACACCGACAACGCCTCGAATGGGGGAGCAGCTACCGGCGGAGCGGAGAACGGCCTTTATGAGACGAACTCTACCGCGAAGACGTTGATCCTCACAGCGTCGGATGAGTGCGACGACACGGACGATGAGGCCTACGGTGTCAGCGAGGGTGACGACGACGATAGTGAGGGATCTGCAGACGACAGTGACCACGACAGCGGCCGTCACGATACGTTGTCAACCGCTGAAACCCTCGTCATCACGGCGCCGGATACAACGGATCCTTGCGATGAGGAAATGGATATTTACGACGAAGAATCTGCCGCGTTGAGGAACCTCGACATGGAGATTCAAATGCTAATGGACCATCAACCAGCCGTTACAATGGGTAAGTCAACGTTTATTAAAAAAAAAAAGGCAAAGTAATGTATACGCGCATATATATATGCGTATATACACGTACATATATATATAGATGCAGATATACATGTATTCATTATATATATATATATATACTAGCGGTTCCCGGGCTCGCGCACTACGCGCGCTCGCTCGTCAATTGTAAACTATTTTGAGTTAAGACCCATTTGGGGAATATTTTGGCCTTCCTCTCCCACGCTCCTCCCTATCCCCCTCCCCTCCCTCCGAAAAAAATTCTAAGTCCCCCTTAGAGGGACTTAGGACTTAGGGGGGGGGGGGGGGGGGGGGTCAGCTTCACCGTACGGGGGGAGGCTCTCCATTTGGTGAAGCTGACCTTTTTCCCCTTTTAATAAAGGGAAAAGGGTGGTCGTCGTCGTCGTCGTCGTCGTCACCAGCATCATCATCGTCATCGTCATCATCAGCATCATCATCATCATCGCCTGCATCCACGTCGTCGTTGTTAAGCGCATCTGGATCGCTGAGACAGCGGCGGCCGTAGCGCAATTGGTGAGTGACGGCAATAGTGTACTGCAAATAGGCGGCCGTCCTGCGCGACCGAATGGCGACCGCGATTTAGATTTAAGCTTAGAGAATCGCGGGAATATAATAGACGACAATGACCACGGTGATAATGTCGATAACGTGGCCCACGAGGAAAGAGTCGTGGATGACGACGAACAGGTCTTGCCCGTGGGTCACCGTTTTAGAATAGTCGGTGTACCGAGGGACCATATGTTGAAAAAATTAAAAATAAACAGTCGTCAAACGGAAATTTCGTTGGTAACCCCACCACCCGGTATCAATCCAATTTCATGGATACGAAATGCGATACGCGATATCCATGCGCATTTTGTAGAAGCTCGATCGCCAAACGATAGAATCGGTGTAACGTTTGAGGCCGCCGGTATGACGAACGGTTCAGCCGGTATTTCTATGAGACCCGTATGGCGCTTTGATTACGAACAATTGTGGGATCTCCTTTGCAGCGTGCATCAAAGCGCGAGAATTCTCTCGGTATATGACACTCTCGTGTTTACGGTCACTTACGTCGATATGGTAAACGGCTCGGGTGGTTGAGATTCTAAAATCATTAGTAATCGTTCGATCGTGCTAATTGGGAATTCCGATAATTTATGCTTCCCTCGCTCGCTCGTTGTGGCTCTAGCTAATGCGCGTAACAAGCAAGACCGAAGCGAAGACTCGAAGCTCTTTTACGATAAGATTCGGCATAAAAATTCGAAACTTCAACGGGACGAGGCGACGAGACTTGTAAACGAGACTGGTGTGGTCGTGCCGGTGTCGGGTTGTAGTAACGTGGAAATTGGGGTCTTCCAAAGATATTTCATCGCTAAAGGTATTGCTATAGTCGTATACGACTGGGCCTCTCTAGATAGCGGCGCGCAACCCATCTTCAATGGGTGCGAGCGTTTTCAAGACGTTCCGGCGCACACTACATTAAATATTGCCCATTTCGCGGACAAAGGTCATTATTCGCCTATCACGAATCTTTTGGCCGCTGCAGGTAGCAGAAATTACTGCGTGCCGTGTAACGTTTCTTACCGTTTTTTGCAACAACACCGCTGTACGAGTAAATGTCCGCGATGCTATTCATCACCACCGTGTCCGGTGCGCCCTATCGATGAGAACAACGGTGAAGTTATAGGAAACGCTAACGAGTGGTCATGCGTGGATTGCAATCGATTTTTTCACAACGCCGCGTGTTTTAACAATCATCTTAAGCATCGCGAATATCGTATAAGAACGGAAACCGGTGAACGAAAATCGGTTTGCCAAACAGTACGCTTTTGCAAAACGTGTTTCAAATTGTTTGACGCAACACAGAAGCCCCACAATTGTGGTAAGACTTTCTGTCAGCTTTGTCGAAGTGTGCACGGGCACAACGAGTTTTGTTACATGCAGCCTATAGCCCCGCGAACCGTATCGGACGAGACAAAACAGCCGCGAACACTTTTTATTTTTTATGATTTTGAGACTCGTCAAGACGCGTTGTACAGTAAAACGCCTGGTGACAATACTCGCGAACACGTTGTCACGCTTTGCATCGCGCAGCAGCTGTGCGAAAGATGTTTATCGGATGTCGATGATGTAAGTAGCGGTAACGCGTGTAGTTGGTGCGGTGTGCGGAAGCATATTTTCCGTCGGTCGCCTGTCGCGGAATTAATCGAGCTCTCAGTTCGCCGTACGTCGTCGTTCAGCAAAATCGTCTGTATCGCGCACAATGCAAAGGCGTTCGACGTACAATTTATATTGCGTTACGCGGCCGAACACTGCAAGGATCTCGGTGTACCGAAGCTTATTTTAACGGGGAATTCCATCATCTCGATGCGCATAGGCCGAACGGTTTTCATTGATAGTCTCAATTATTTTCATATGCGACTCAGTGCTCTCCCGGAAGCTTTCGGGTTCAAAGATAAAATGGGCAAGGGATACTTTCCTCATTTATTTAATACGTTAGAAAATCAGCGCTACAGAGGCGAGCTGCCCGCCGCGGAGTTCTATTCGCCGGAAACTATGAGTCCCGCTGGCCATAGTGTTTTCAACGCGTGGTACGCGGAGGCAACAGCGGCGAATGAGATTTTTGATTTTCAAGTCGAGATCGAAAAGTATTGCGCGATGGACGTCGACATTTTGAGGCGGGCGTGTAAAGAGTTTCGTCGGATTTTTCTCGAAGTCGGTAATGTTTGCCCATTCACGGAGGCTGCAACAATCGCGTCGGCTTGCTCAAAAGTGTTTAGGCGCAATTACCTAGTACCGCAAACCATCGGTCTTATACCTAGCGGCGGATACAGGCTCGCAGACAACCACTCGAGGCAGGCCAATGAATAGCTTTTATGGGTTGAGCATTGTGTAGGGTATGAAATAACGCACGCCACACGCGGGCGAGAGTTTAGACTACCTGAAAGGATGCTCGTTGACGGCTATGCCCAGAGAGACGACGAACGGTTTGTCTATCAATTTCACGGGTGTTATAGGCACGGGTGTCCTCGGTGCTTTCCGGAAAACCGTACGGTACGCTCGCGTGCCAACGACCAGACATACGAACAGCGTTATGAACGCACTCTGGCGGCCGACGCTCTAATTCGCGAACGAGGATACACGCTACAAACTGTGTGGGAGTGTGAATTCGCAGACGAGCGAAATACTAACCCTGCAATCGGTGCGTTTTTGCGCGATCACCCGCGTCTCAAATCCTCGTGACGCGTTCTTCGGCGGTCGAACAGGCAACACGGTGACCGTGTACGATGTTGCGGATGGCGAAAAAATAAATTACATCGACATTTGCTCGCTTTACCCGTATATTTCCAAAACGGGCCGTTTTCCGGTGGGTCATCCGAAGATTTACGTGGGAGCGGAATGCGATACACTGCTGAACGGCTCGTACGATGCCCTAGGTACAACGGTTAACGGTTTGATTCGCTGCACAGTTTTACCACCTCGCGATCTTTTTCATCCGTTTCTACCTGTGCGCATGCACCAGAAGCTGCTATTTGCGTTGTGTCGCACATGCGCCGAAAATAAAGTGCAGACATCGTGTCCACACGAAAATACAAGCGAACGGACGTTTACCGGTACATGGGTCGCCGATGAAGTCCGCAAAGCGATTGACATTGGCTATCGGGTTGTAAAAGTCTTTGTCATTTGGGCCTATGAGATGACACAGTACGATTCGGAAACACGCGAAGGTGGCCTCTTTGTCGGCTACATAAACACGTTTTTAAAAATTAAGCAACAGGCCAGCGGTTGGCCCGCGGAATGTATAGATGAAGCGTCGCAGTCGAAATACATCGATGACTATGAGCACGCCGAGGGCATTCGTTTAACACCCGAAAAAAATTGTAAAAACTCGGGCTTGCGGTCCGTTGCGAAGCTGTGCTTAAATTCGTTTTGGGGTAAGTTCGGTCAACGCGATAATTTAACCCAAACGACGGTAATAAGTAATCGCGAACAATTGCTGTCACTTCTGGGCGATAATGACAAAGAGGTACAACGGCTACTACCGGTAAACGACGATGTCTTGTACGCTAACTGGGTATCGGTGGACGAGGCGATAACGTCTTCAGCGCAAACGAGTGTCGTCATCGCGGCGCACACAACAGCTCAAGCGCGTTTGAAACTGTATGGCTATCTGGAACGTTTACAACGACGAGTTTTGCATTATGACACCGACTCGATAATTTATGTGAGCACAGGTCAGCCGGGTGAATGGGTACCGCCTCTCGGTAACTTCCTCGGCGACATGACCAGTGAGCTGAAGGATCCGACAGACTATAAAGTCTATAAAGTCCGATAAAGTCCGACAGTATATAAAGTCGTTTGTCTCGGGAGGCCCCAAATTTTACGGCTATCAAGTCGTCAATAGCTCAAAGCCCGAAATAATTACGAAAACAGAATGTAAGGTCAAGGGGCTGAGTTTAAATTATAGCAATTCGAAAAAAGTTAACTTCGCATCGATACGGGACATGATTCAATCCGATTTGCCGCGACAGAATGCAGAATCGATTCAGCTGAATTATTCGTTAATTCAGCGAACCGCTCTACATGAAGTTGTGACTCGCGAGATGTCCAAAACCTGCCGTGTCGTTTGTCATAAACGACGTCATGTGACTCACACGCTGTGATTGCCGTTCGGGTATAAAGACGAGCCATCGGTAACCGATTAACTGACATTATCATCGTTGTCATCGTCATTCTAGCATAATTGAATATAATAATAGAAATAATTTTAAGCTGTAAATAAAGGTTCTGGACGTATTTCGATTGGCTACTGTGCGAGAGCAGATAAAAAAAAAATTGAATCGTTCGTCAATTTTATTTACACGCGCTTGTAAATTTGAAAATATTTCGTAGTTTTTATTTATCAATAACGGTACAAATGTATATAAAACGGCGTATATCGTTAAGAAAATAATTTTTGTAGAAATGTGTGATTTTAACATAAGTAAAAATATAGACAAAACATATATTTCTATACATATATATATATATACAATGAAAATATATTAATGATACTCAACCATTTATTTTGTCATCTCCGTTAATTGAAAATAAAAAAACAACATTAACTATATTCCTTTCTTGTGTTGAGCATTTTCTTTATTTTAAGCTAGGAGGCGCCACATGCGCGATATAAGCTTATGAAGCACATGTGGCCGCGGTATAAGAGCTGATCGACACGCGCGTGCGCTCGCCCGTTCATAAGCTGATGTTGCGAGCGAACGGCTCTCCGTACTAGCTGGACCACCGCCGCGCACACGTCGAGTTAGCTTGTCCGCGACGTGTGTCCTCCGCGCCGCCGCCGCCGCTGCCGCCGTGTTAAGCTTATAGTCGCGTAAAAACGAGTATATTTATAAGTGTTTTCAGTGTGAGTTTTGGCTGCGTCGGCGAAACGCGAGTAAAAGAAAAAAAAAACGTAAAATGGACGTACGATGGAAACATCCGTGGACTTCACTAATTTGTGGGCCAACAGGCTGTGGTAAGACAGTTTTCGTGCGAAGATTCTTGCGCCATCTAGCGGCTATGAGCGATGCAACGTTCGGCCGTATTATATTTTACTACGGCGATAATCTCGATGCCGATACTGCCGCTCTGTTCAAGAATTCGTCGCATGAGGATTCAACGAGCGCTAATATTAAAATCGAATTTCACGAAGGACTACCACAGCCGGAGGATTATTCACAAGATAACGACTGTAAGAAATTGGTTATTATCGACGATTTGATGCGGGAATCGTCAACCAATACGATAGTAGATCTCTTCACGAAAGGCAGTCATAAAAATATCAGCGTTATTTTCATAACGCAAAATATTTTTCATCAGGGACACGGGCAACGCGATATTTCGCTGAATGCGAATTATATTATTATTTTTAAAAATCCTCGAGATCGGGCGCAAATTCAGCATCTTGCGACACAAGTTTATCCCGAGGATCCACGCTTTTTAACGGAACCCTATCACGATGCGACTGCGCAGCCGCATGGATATCTACTGTTGGATCTAAAGCAATCGACGCCTGATATGTGTCGATGCCGCACCAATATATTTCCCGTCGATCCACAAATGCATGTATATATACCGAAAAACAAGCGTGGCTTTCGTCAATTGATATGACCGGTGGATGGGCGCGTATTTAGTCAAATGGCGGAACAGTAAAGACATCAGTAACGCTCGAGTGTCGGTTACGCAAACATCTCGGCGCGGAGGGCGACAATGGGGAAGATGACGGTAAAGAAGAAGAGGAAGAGAACAGCGTGTTCTGTGCGATCACCGATCGATAAACGGCACGCCGCTTTTCTGAACGCCCTCTGTCATGCTAGTAAAGAGCAGGAAAGAGCGCTGCTACGCACGGCCGATGAATCGTTGGTCAAGTGTATATGCGAATGCGCACTGAACGTCTTACACGGCGTAGTAACGCTTAAAAACGGTGTGAAAAATCGTCTTAAAAGATATAAAAAGGTGTTGCGACAACTAGCGCCGTGGTCCGCAGTAAGACAGAGCGGCGGTGGCGGCCGGAGTAGAGCCAACGGCACCGCTCGTAAACGACGAAAATTCAACTGGAGAGCGAAAAAACGTCTCATCATGCAGAAAGGCTGTGGAGCATTTTTGCCGCTTTTATTAGCACCGATTATCACGAGTTTGGTCAGTAGACTGTTTACCGGCAGCGGTGGCGGAAGTACTGACTCTTAATTTAAACGTGCGAGATCTAATGGAACACGCGAAGAAAATGATTTTAGTACCGGCTGAAGAGGCGGGGATATGGAAAGACCCGATGATCGGAGGCGGCGGCGGCGGCGGCGGCGGCGGAGGAACTCGGGCGCCGTCTGTCGGTCCACCAAGTGTACAGACGCCGGGTGATCCTATATCGCGACTCGACGAGGAGCTTTCGGGAATTTTACACTCAAAAAAGCATCGCGATGACTCGGAAAAGTGGAAACAATATCTACAGGTGTTGCAGAGGTATTTATTTTTGCTCGAAGTACGAAAAGGCCCGATAGATCCGGCGTTACCTGGAGCGACCTCTGCCATGTCTCGTGAACAGCAGACGCCAAATGGAACGTTCGATGATACGATAATCATAGACAGCGTGCCGCAAAAGTTTCGACATAAAGCTAAAGCTCTCGTGTGTTATCTTCGCAATTCACCGGGAGCAGTACAGCGCATCAGATGGGACCAAGAGGGGCGCGTGACTATAGACGGCAAGCTTGTACCAAATTCAAATATTGTCGATCTTATTAACAACGCGGTACGATCGAGAAAGGAGTTTAAAGCCGTGGGTCGGCGTGACTTTATTCAGAGTCTACGAGATATCTCTATACCACGTGAATTTATCGGAAACACCGAATTATGGACACTGGGAGAGGAGCGATTCGGTGTTGAGCGTACACAAAATAATCCGGGCGTGGATAACAACGAAAGCCCCTATTACAGCAGCGAGGACGAAAAAGAAGAAGGAACCGTTGACAATGCTATAGCTGCGAAAGTAAAACGGTCTGAGGGTAAAAGTGCGGCTGGTATTAGAACTAGAACTAGTCGTGAAGAGACGTTCAACAATCGTCGTGGGCTAAATTCTGACTATTCGCCGAAACAGAGTGAAAAGGACGAGTCAAAGAAGAAGAACAAGAAGGATAGTATGGCCGCGGATACGGAGGCTGCCGAGCGGTCGAACATTACGACGACACCACGTTCAGACGAGGCCGTTCAAATACCACGAGGGTTTGCACACTGGCTAAAACTATGAATAGTCCAATGTCTGCTGCAGCATAACCGTCAGAGAGAGAGAGGGAGAGAGAGAGAGAGAGAGAGAGAGAGAGAGAGAGAGAGAGAGAGAGAGAGAGAGATGCCGTACGGAAAAGTGTATTACGATCCTTCGCACCCCGCTGGTTACGCCGGTGCAAGACGACTGACAGATAAAAAGACTGAAGTAGCCGCTGTTTATGACTGGTTGACCCAACAAGACCCGTACACCATTCACAAGCCCGTCAAGCGGCTTTTCCCAAGACTTCGCTACAGTGTTGACAACATAGACGACGTTTGGGAGGCTGATCTCGTCGATTTACGCTCGTTAAAGAGTTACAACGATAATACCTGCTACCTGCTCACAGTCATTGATGTATTGAGCAAGTATGCATGGGTCGAACCGCTACAAGACAAAACAGTGCACTCTGTGACGCAAGCCTTTAAAAGGATTTTTGAACAAAGCACCGGACGGTCACCCACCTGTCTACAGACCGATAAAGGCAAGGAGTTTGTCGGAAAAGAGTTGCAAGTCTTTCTTAAGGAGAACAATATTGTGTTTAGAGTTACGCGTAACCCTGTTATAAAAGCAGCAGTTGTCGAGCGCTTCAATCGTACGTTGAAAGAGCGAATGTGGCGTTACTTCACGCACCGAAATACTCATCGATACATTGACATTCTACAACAACTCGTCGACGCGTACAACCATGCGAAACACTCGTCAATTAAGATGCAACCGGCGGCTGTGACTTTACACAATGCTGATGTAGCGTACGAGAATATGACGAGAGCATCGTTGAGGCAACGCAGAAAAAGGCGTTTCACCGACGTTAAATACAAGTGCGGCGATTACGTTAGGATTAGTCGAACAAAAGGCACCTTCGAGAAGGGTTACGAGCGGAATTGGAGTGAAGAAATTTTCCGAATCACAAAAGTTACGGTCCGTCAGGGTATCCGAGTTTACGAATTAAATGATCTTGAGGGAGAGTTAATCGACGGATTTTTTTATACGGAAGAAATCACGCCTGTACACGAGAAATGTGTTGCGGAAAATAAAGAATTCCAAATCGACCGTGTAATACGAACAAAAGGTCACGGCGCGAAGAAACAGCTTTTTGTCAGCTGGGTCGGTTACCCGTCGAAATTCAACTCGTGGATTCCGGCGTCTAACGCTCGCGACCTTGGAGGCTAGCGTAGTGAATACGCTCAGCCAACATGTACAATGACGAAAATTTTTTTCTCGTCCTGCCGAGCAACAGCAGCATGAAGTATTCTCCGAACAACACTATGACAAATTTCACCACACACCTTTCACGTGAAATAACCCTCAACGGTCATTGGGTCGTGGGTTTATCGGAAGTTCACATACCTTGCACGATGATACATATCCAGCGTGATGAGACTGAAATTCAGTGGACACCGTGTGGCCGAAAAGACCTAAAAATCAATCATATACCGTACGGCGTATACGACAATCATGAGGCTTTAATGAAAAGTATAAATAGTCTGCCCGGTATAAGCGAGGCCGGTATACGACTAGTTAATGCAAAAAATGCAAGCAGTTACGTGGCGATTGAGGGTAAAAAGTGCGGCAAAGAAATTGAGGAATCGCCGAATTTCTTGCAAATGAGCGACAAGCTTCGTCACGTGTTTGGCTTCGAGTTAACGCCGGGTAAAGATTGGGAAAGCGCCGGGAATTCGTACGTCAGCTTTACCCGTGGTATACAACGCGAAAGTCAGATGCCCGCCTGCATTGCCCGCGCTCTACCCGAAGAAATCTATGTCTATACGGATTTGTGCGTACCCTACACAGTTGGTGACACACAGGCCGCTCTGTTGCGGATAGTAAATCTGAATACAGCAAAGTACAAGTATGGCTCGACACAGGTGAAATATTTTTCGCCGGCAAATTATTTACCGCTGCTTAATAATTGCTTTCGTACGATCGAAATAGATATAAGAGACAAGTTGGGACGGCCAATCACATTTGAGTACGGAA
Organism: Buathra laborator; assembly: GCA_934046635.1. Taxonomy (NCBI): domain Eukaryota; kingdom Metazoa; phylum Arthropoda; class Insecta; order Hymenoptera; family Ichneumonidae; genus Buathra; species Buathra laborator. The sequence continues at coordinate 184,383 of OW203899.1, read as the reverse complement.
CGTTAACGCTGACGCTTCACTTTAAGCGAGTCTCTTTGACGAAATGGCGAGCCACTACGCGTCATATTACGAGAATCAAATCGGCGGCGGTGGACGTATGAGCAATGTTTTCGTGGGTGCACCTTATCAAAGGGGCCATGGGAATGGCCGATTTCTCGGCGGACTCTTCAGAAGTGTACTACCGCTCCTCACGAGAGGCGCTAAAGCTATAGGACGCGAGGCTTTGCGCACCGGCTTGCACGTTATTGAAGATGTAAGCGGTAATAATGTACCATTCAAGGAGTCGCTAAAGCGTCGGGCCACAGAATCTGGCGAAAATTTGAAACGAAAAGCCGACGAGAAAATTGCACTACTTATGAAGGGATCTGGCTATAATAGTGCGATCGCCGCGAGAACGCTGATTGGACGCGCAACTCGGCGCACCTCCACGAGAAAGAGATCTTCCACCACGAGGAACAAGAAGACGAAGAGGGGAAAAAAGAGAAGCGCCACTAGTGCAACATCGCGGAGAAAGAAAAGAAGGACGAAGACGGGGAAAGTGACGAAGACTCGAAAAAATAACAAGCGCCTCAGCGTCCTGCGGGCGCAGAGGCCCTTGTTGGTGGGCTCCGCCCCCCAAACCCCCCGAAAAATGTCCCAGGGGGACATTTTTTAAGGCACTCACGGGGGTACACGTCGCGCTACGCGCTCCGTACCAAGTGTGATTACACTTCGCGTTATGCGCTACGTATCGAATATGTTTATACGTCGCGCTGCGCGTTTCACCTGAACCTCCTGTGTGTTTTAAGATCGGAATATTGAAACAATTGAAAAGAAAGTAGAAGGGTGGTTGGAAAAATTCGAGATAAAATTTGAATTTTTTTTTTGTTTCGAAAAAATTTTAAAGAGATTTGAAAAAATTAAATTGCAGTTTCCCAATATTTAAAGTAATTTACATTAAAAATGAAAAAAAAGCTGAGATTTTTTTTTTTTATTTCAAATCATCCCGCCACAGAATATAAACGTCGCGGCGTGTGCGAACTTTATCACGTCTGCTATGGAATTGTCGTCGGCTTCCAAAGTTTGACAGATAGAATGAACGGAAAAAAAATAAATAGTCGCGATTGTTTTAAATTTTATTTGGCAAATTGCAATAATTTTGGATATTCGATGATTCTTCTTTGTGAAAGTATAACCAAGTTTTTCAGTGCACCCGTGAAATTTATGATTTTTATTACGAATGTGAATGATGTATTGTAAAATATTGTGAATGGTTTCGTTCAAAATATATTATTTTCGAAATAAAAAGGGCTAATATTTGTAAATCAATGTGTGATATTTCGTGTGTTATTTTTCGCAACCAAATTTTCTTTTCTGACATAATGAAAAATTATTTTTTGAAAAATTAAAGTAACATAACCTTTAAAATAATTCCTCACTAGAAATAATTGTAGAATAAAAATATTAAGAAATGTTAGAATGTCTTCAAATTTGCTGTGCATAGTGTTTTCGATGCAATGAAATATTGCTGAAAATTAGAAAAAAATTCGTTCGTAGGTTTCAAAATTGCAGCGCCGTACGGACCTTTGACAGGAGAAAATGGATTTTTAAATGGAAAATGCCTGGAAAAAATGTTCAGAGACGTCGGAATGTCTTCAAATTTGCTGTGCATAGTGCTTTCGATAAAATAAAATAATGCTGCGAAAAAAAAAAAATTTGGTTCGTAGACTTCATAATTGGAGCACCGTACGGACATTTAGCGGAACAAAATTGAATTTTTATTTTGGAACAACTCATTAAAGGCTTCGCAGTAGTTTCAAAATGTTTGTGCACAATAGTCATGATGTGATAAAACACTCCTGCGAAGGAGAACAAAATTGGTTCGCACCATCCAAAGTTACACTGTGATACGGACGTCCGAGAAGATAAATTCAGTGAAAAAGCTATTTTTATTCAACCGCAGGCTAAAAAAAAAAATATTTCCAGTCATCGGAGTCACTTCAAATTAACTGCGCATGAAGTTGGAGGTACACCGAAGTAAATTCTGAAAAACTAATTTTTTTGGAGCATACGCTGCGGGGAATCCCCATCGAAAGCTGTGTGAAGAAGCCTCGATGGTCATTTTAATAGGCACTCTTTGCCTATTGTTATAGTGAGTGCCTAAAAAGCGGCGACGCGTTGATATTTTCGGAAGTGCTTAAATATGTCCTTTCTACACTCACACTCGTGCGAATGTATGAAGTCGGAACTCGACTTATTCACAATACCGTCAACGCAAACATCTATAGAATCATCGCAATGGGTTCACTACAAGCCGGTCTCTTCGTTGTCGGACGACGGGCCCGTCGAATTTGTGATACCTGGCCACGGGGAGGAATACCTGGATCTCGCGCATACTATGATCGCTGTAAGCCTTAAAGTGGTATCCAGCGGTGGGGCAGAGTACAAAGTTGCGCCCGTAAATAATTTTTTGCACAGCCTCTTTAATCAGGTAGACGTGTTTTTTAATCAAAAACTTGTCGCGACTCCTAATAATGCCTACGCCTACCGGGCGTACATTGAAACGTTGTTGAACTATGGCCCTGCGGCAAAGACATCGCATCTCACTACGGCTTTGTGGTATGCCGATACTCCAGGTGGTTTCGAGTTGCTACCGGGCGCGAGTCCGAGTAACGATGGCCAAGACGCGAGAGCCCGTTATGTCAACGGAGGTCGGACCTTGGATATGATTGGCCATCTACACTGTGATGTATTCAATCAAGACAAATTTTGACTGAACGGCATGGAAGTACGACTACGTCTCGTACGCTCAAAAGACGATTTTTGTCTTATGGAAACACCATCAAAAGATTGCACACACAAGATATTAATTCACGATACGACACTGCTGATAAGACGAGCGAAAATCAACCCAGGAGTACTTATAGCCCATGCGAAGACGCTGTCTAAAACAACAGCGAAATATCCTATAACGCGTGTGGAGGTTAAGTCGTTTACCATGCATAGCGGCGTCGCGGGCGATACACTGGACAATATAATACTCGGTCAATTACCAAAGCGTATAATACTCGGTTTTGTTAGCAACAAAGCTTTCAACGGCGATAGAACGTCAAACCCCTTTAATTTTCAAAATTATTCGATAAATTTTCTATCACTCTACATTGACGGTCAACAGATACCTGGAAAACCACTGCAACCAGAGTTCGACACCAACAGAACTTGGATCGAATGTTACCACACCCTTTTTTCGGGCACAGGTATACACTTCCAAAACGACGGTATAGACATTTCACGCAGCGCTTACGCAAAAAGTTATTGTCTATTCGCTTTTGACTTGACGCCTGATCTATCCGCCAACTGTTTCACCCACTCGAATCTCGTGAAACACGGTACCGTGAGAATCGAAGTACGTTTCGCCAAACCTCTCTCATCTACAATAAATTGTATTGTCTACGCCGAGTATGACAATGTTATTGAAATTGACTCGGCACGTCAAGTAATCACGGATTTTAGTGCTTGAGCGCCCAATCCCCTCCTCCGATGCATAACACACGATCACACATTCCCCGGTGAGGGCGCTATACGTACAGCCGAAACGTATTTAAGACCGACTACGAGCGAGCATTCGACATCATTTCGTCTCACGCCTTCAGCATGGACGCAATAGTTGATATTCAAGCGCTATACGGCAAGTATGGCGAGTTTCTTCCTAAGGAGATCGCCGTACTACACTACAGGGCGATCATATCGGCCACTGGGTTATCGATTCGCCATACGATTTTGGTGAACTACCTAAAGAAGTGCGCGCGAGTAATAATCGTCTAACGTGCTTTCATCACGGTATCGAGTGGGTTGACGGTGATACTCCATTGCCAAAAGTATACACTGCGCTAAAGGCCATGTGCCGATACGCACTTCGTATATATACGAGAGGCGTACAAAAAGCGGAAATTCTACGTGACGTGCTGGGCCGCGACATAGTCAACCTGGAAGATTACGAGGGTCCTAGCTTCAAGAACATGCCGACCTACGACACTTGGTGCATCTATCACGGTGTGTCAAAGGAGGATGCAGCGAAGTGCGCATTAAACACCGTGGGAAAAATAAAACGTTGGCTTCGGACTCAGATTTTGGATAAGGAGAATCCCGTTTACTCAGAACCAGTGGGCGCCGTGCAACGGAGAGATCGGCCAAACGATACGCCGAGAAAAGCGATACATATCGAAATTCCGAGCGATACAGATCACGGTTCGATAATGGGAGACTATATAGTCCCGGCACCTTCGAGCAGTGACAGCAGTGCTACGACGAACACCTCCGACGCCACGGTACCTGCGGAGGGTGAAATAGTTGCCCTTTACCGTACTAAACAACTCTCACCGCCACCACCACTGAAGCGCCAGCCTACGCCTACCATCCCCCGTAGCGCTCATCAGTATCATCATCAGCATCAGCATTCACGAAGACGTCGCCCCCACTCCGGCACAGGAAACATATGCAATGAACAGCCTAGAAGTGCTGGAGGCTCTACGACATGTCTCGGCACAGACGAAAGGAGTCTTCCCCGCCGATCGCATCCCGAGTCGCTGGTCTAGACCCACAGCCATCGTCGCAAACACGGACGATCATACGAAGCCAGGAACTCATTGGGTAGCCATATACGTCGACAACAATGGTCAAGGGATCTTCTTCGACAGTTACGGACTGCCTCCACTTGTCAACCAACATCGCAATCGACTGCGAAGAAATACAACGAATTACGAGTGGAGCACCAAGCCCCTACAGTGTATCAAGTCTCGAGTGTATGGAGAATATTGTGTTATGTTTCTTGACTATATGTGTCGGGGCTACAACCTTGCTGCTTTTTGCAAACTATTCTCGGCTAATAAGGTGAAAAACGATAATATTGTGCGACGTTACTACAAGAATCTACGATATGTGAAACATACAAGACGACGAAACGTCTCAAACACCCGACGAACAAGACTTTTAAAGGGCAGCGGTAATGGCTGTACATCACGGTGTATACAAACATGTACAGCTCGTTTCGGTTGTCACCTGTAAATAAACGAATGTAACAAAAGAAAAAAAAAAAAAAGTTTTCATCTCATCTTCATCGTCAACACACGGTCCCCCACCACCACCATCAGCTGATATAAAAGACGGCCTCTCCACACGAGAAAGCACACTTGTCAACGATTCGTGGCAACGTCAACAACCCACCACAAAAATGGACATCATCAGCGGCATACTCGTCATTGACTGTGGCAAGAAGCCCTGGGAACTACTCCCGTAGGAGCTCGAATACATTCCCAAACCCTTGCTACTGAGGCACTGGAGTGAATACATCGACATCCTGTGGGCAAAACTACCTCAACATATTCGACAGGACCCCGAGGTTGCATCATACAGAGCCTGTAAAAAACATTGGGCACACAAGGATCTAAAGATGCAGCTCGAAGGGTATCCACCACTCCAGAGAGAATGCACGGACTGTCTACAGGAGGCCGCGGAACAAGAGTCAACGGCACCGCCGGACCAACCCGAGAAGGTATTGCCGCTTACGACAACGGCCGAGTCTGACCGCAAGCAAGACACACCGCTGCCGTCAACCGACTCTGCCATGACCCTTGACCCACCACCCAAGACCACTGATCTTTAAAAAAATTGTAACGATGAAATATTGTAAAATGTCAATGCAAAAAAATTTAATAAACAAAAATAATTTTGTAAATGTTTTTTTTATTTGGCGGTACGGTATTACCATTAGAATAGTAAAAGACGAAAACTAATTTACCGACTGCAGAATATTATTTGTATTAAAAAAAAAAAAAAACTGTCGGTAATTCCTAGAGGGCACCAGGAGAAATTGGACGACCAATCAGAGCGCAGCAAGTTTACTAGAAGAACTTTAGTACAGAAAACACGATGAAAATTTATAGAGGGCGCCATGTAAAATCAGTCGACCAATAAGAGCTCGGGGAATTTCCAGGCAAATCACGGCTCGGGGAAAATGAGACGACCAATCACGGTCCAGAGATTTTCCCAGCCTCTCTCTCATTGGCTCCCTATAACTCAAGGGGCGTGGCTTAAGGGGCCCTAGGGGGTGGGGAGGGGACCACAGGTGGTGGGGAAAGGAGTGGGGGCCAGACAGTGGGGTGGGGGAGAGGGTGGGGGTAGACGGTGGTGGTGGGGGTTGGCGCCAGTGGCCGCATGGTGGGGGTAAATCCTGTCTCCCTATACCTGTACACTACTACTTTCACGCGTCGAACAATAAGACTCGCGTCGGTAATATGCAAACTATAATCTTTTCCTGAGACATCCATTAGGCAAAACGCATCTCGCGAACGTACAAGACGAAGACGTAGCTCAACACCATTAAGTAAAAACTTCTCCTGGTTGAATATATCGGAATGTAAATATCCAATAAGGTCGACCGACTTGCCGTTTGCCATCAATGCTTGTCGTGCCGATAGACCCTTATTCTTTTGCACGGGTGCATCAGCTCCGGCAGCCGCCGGTGCGGTGGAAACAGGCGCGGCGTCGAATTCTGGAGGTGTATCGTCAATCCACATGCTGGCGGCTAGTTGGTTTGCCTTCGTTGAAGATTTGTAGTTTAGCAGTGTTTTTATATATGCTCGATATGCGTACGCGTTGTTCGACGGTGATACAAGTTTTTGATTGAATGAGACGTCTAACTGGTTGAATAATGAGTGTAACATATTGTTCACGGGTGCTACCCTGTCGTGCTCGCCCATTTCACCACTCCTGGGCTGTAGCTTAACACGCAAACTAAGCATAGTATGTGCTAGATCAATGTATTCATCGCCATGGCCTGGTACAACAAATTCAATGGGAGCTTCATCGGTAAGTGATGATATAGGTTTGTAATGAAGACCTTGCGAGGCTTCTATACTTGTCTGAGTTGGCGGTAGAGCGAATAAATCCAGTTCTGACTTTAGACATTCGGAGGAGTGTGCATGTAGGAACGACATTTTACAATTTGTTAATAATTATCCAAATATGTCGGTAACCGCGCGTTTTTTACGCTTCGCAATTTTTCGATTTTTAGTCTTGCTGCCCGATTTTTTCTCCGATTTTTTTCCTTTTTTATTGCGTTTAGCAGGCAAAATTTTCCTCTTCTTTTTTTTCGTAGATTTTTTAGCCTTACGGGTCTTAGCATATTTCAAAGCGATGTGCGATCCGGGGTGACCAAACAATGAATGATGCTGTGAAGAACGATCGTTTATTTTATATCCCGAAACCTTCATGAGATTTTCAAATGTTTCTTCAGCCTTTCGCTTAAGATTCCTCCCACTTTCAGTTATACGCGTTCTAAACGACTCTTTGAATGGCGTATTATGCACAACATCATCCAATATATTCCAGTCGGTATGTAAAGCCTCTTTTCCAACGGCACGAGCCCCACGAGTCAGTAACGGTAGCGCACGTCGAAATAAGCCACTCAAAAAGCTTCCTAGACCATGACCTCTCTGATAAGGAGCACCGATGAACACTCGATCCACCCCACCGCCAACCTGACTTGAGTAGTGATCGATATATCGATCCATAGCGATATATATCTTTATCGTACACGCTTAAAATGTAATGTAACCGTCAGCGTTCCACGCTGAAATGGTACTGGCTTGCCTGTGTCGGTCCTTATATCTATCTCGATCGTACTGAATTCTGTGCGTAATAAGGGTATGTAGAGTGGTGGCGCGAATGTTTTTGTTTGGGTAGAGCCATAAGCATAATTTGTGTTATCCACAGGTACTATACGTAGCAGAAGTGTCTGGACATCTCCTGTTATAGTTTTCGCAAATATCTGTATATACAAATAATTTGTCGGGGAGACTCATGGATAGGTTTGCCGGATAGTTGGCAATGTACATGTATTTATGTATGTCCCAAAGCTCTTCGACGTATTTAAAACCTAAAGCTTTGGAGAGCTTAGCGTCGAAATGTAACAAATGAGGCAATTCACACTCCTCAATAGCGCAGCTATCGGGGATCACGGTTATACGTGCTAGTCCACCAATATTCTCATCGTACTCAATACGAATATGATTTTTAAATACTTCCGTATTGTTAATAGTATCGACTAGGGTCTTGACGGACGTGTAAACTCCGGAGGGAATTTCGACCTTATGAGCCTTTTGCGTCGTAACGGGTACTTGTTTGTTTTCACCGTCGCCAGTGATCTCCCGGACTACTCGTTTGTTATTTTTATTGATGGTACTAGCCACCGCGGCCGTTGATGATTTAGGCTGATCTATTTTATGAGTGGTATAGGCTGTAATTAGAGTAGCCTTACGGTGTTGGCCTTTAGCAGGATCTATATGAAGAAATGTGCGAGGAAATTGAATTTCCGTCAGAGCCACGACCCATTCTCCAGACATTTTCAGCGGACTTGGTAGCTGTGTAATGTAGTGGGTCACTGTATTCTCGGGGTAGTACTTCATACTACCAGAGAACATAGAAGTACACGGAAGCACAGGTCCCGTGTTAACTTTTGGCAGAGAAAAAATAGTTCCCGCCGCCGCCTGTAGGTCGCGCGGCGATGTATCGGTGTGAACGCACACAGCGATACTATCTCTCGTCTCACTCGCTCTCACGCGCCTTGTCGCGCTGCCGCCATGATGCGCAAACGATGAATAGCTGTCAGGCCAGCTAGATATTGAAAACAATAAAATCATACATAACAACGATATAATGTATATGTAGAGACACGAAATTGAATGATTTATCGAAATTGAACCGTTTGCCGAGCGTAAATACAATTTGGTCAGCAAGCGAGTTCACAACTTTTCAACTAGTTTTATCTATGTGATTTTACGAATGAAGCGGTGGCGGTGCGCTTTGAGGCGTAATCTTTTGCACCTCGAAGTTCGCAGTTCGAGCCGAGCGCGAAATATTTTTTTTTTTTTTTTTTTTTTTTTTTTTCGATGCTATAAACGACGTAATTATTTTTCGATAAGTGCCTTGATAATTACGTAGTTTATAACATCGGTCATGACATTTAACATATTTATATCTCCAGTTTGGCGGCGGCTATAATTGAGGATATTAAAATGAGAACACAAATAAAATTATATTGCAATCTTTATTTTACTCGCTCTTAGCTAATGTTAATCAACATGGTATTCGAAATGCAAAAAAAAACTTCATTGATCATGATCATGTTGATTAACATTACTCGATGGAAACCACAGGAAGGTGGCGAGTATATTCCATCGGGAAAGGATGGGTAACAAGAAGAAATGAAAAAGGAATAGGCAAAGGTAAAAGAATGAGAGGACGATGGGAATTAAAAAAAAAAACTGACTCTATAGTAAAAAAAAAAATATGAAGTGCCTCCGTGAAAAGCCACATGAAAAATTAGAAATGAAAAAAAAAAAACGTGCAGACTAGACGTATTGGAATAATGAAATGTTTAAGCACGGATAAAAAACTAAAAGAAATTACTGTATTGAAGTCGCTTCAGCTATGCATGAGTTTTTGCACTTTGCGATTCGGTTTTTCCGCGGTAGCTGCGGTTTTGCGTTTCCTATTCGTTGCGTCTCTGATATCACGGGATATCCACTTAAGGTGGTAAAAAATATGGATGCGCACGAACAAATCTACTATAAAATCGCGGTGAGCTTGACAATCGTCGTTCGCGAGCCAAAACTGGCTATCCGTCGTCGTCAGAGTTTCGTGAATACAACGTCCGAGATACTTACTAATATTAAGCTCGTGACAGTGAGCAGGAAATTCGGATTCGAAACGTCTGTAAGCGGCGACTATCAAAGTTTGCAACTTGTCGATAGGTGCCTTCAAATGCCCGAGTTCTTCTTGTTCAATCGTTTTATACGCTTTGAACAACAGCAAAAGTTTGTTATTATTTTCTAGATTTTGGTTGCTTTTGACAAAAAGACTTTTACATTTCTGACAATCAAATTTATTTAAAAATTTATGGAGTAGGTAACCCGCGACGTATGTCATCGAGCACTCTTCAAGGGATGTAACAACTCTATTTTTTTCGTTCTCGGACGGTATCGGAATCCCTGTCTCGTCAGTTCTATCGGAGTTCGTCTCGTCAGTTCTATCGCAAATTCCCGTGATTTCGTCAATTGTGTCCTGAGTCTCTGTAATGTCGGTCTCGGCGTGTTCGTCGTTCAAGTCCTCAAGACTGTCGCATGCATTAACGAACGATTCAGTCTGCTCGGCACATTCGTTCGTTGTACTATCACTATTTTTCGCGAGCAATATCAGTGCATCGTCTTGCTCGCAATTCGTCCCTACCGGAGGTTTCTCGAGGTTCATGGTAATTACGTACTGTAAGTTATGCCGAAGTTGTTTCGCGGATGGATTGTCGTTATGGCCCGAACGACTGCGCAACACGGAGAATTGATTTTCTAGCGGATCTTGATTTAAACGCGTCGTTAGTAAATAATGAGTGCCTTCTGCGCGAAGATCATCCCACAACATCAACATTGATTGAATGGCCATCTTAAGGCCTGAAAAACACGGCGGCGATGGTCCACTGACTATGGTCCATTGGTCCAACCACAGAAGCATTTTTTCTAAATATTCCTTTACCTGAGGGGTTCGATCTGATAAAGCGCGTTTCAACGGATTCGGATCGTTCGCGTATCGACTAGTAAGACAGTCAAAAAGATCATTGATCCTTTTGACGAAGTTAGCGGTAGCACTATTAGAAGGATTTTGCAAATCCCCCGTGATACGTCCGCTAATCATTGCCGAGGAGACTGATGCACTGAAAATTTGTGTGGCCAGTCGAACATTCATTCGCTGGAAATTATTCGGATCTATGTGACGGTCAGTTAGTTTCGGTGTAGCTCTGCATGGCTTGTTACGTTCGACGTTACGCAATTCGCGGATTGCGCTCCAAGAGATACGCGTATCACCGACAATGAAATCTTTACTATATAAGTTATTACGGACGCTTTTGATCAAATGGGGGACATCAAAATTGAAGAATACTTTATGCCCCGATATGTCTGCGAACGGCTGTTTCTCCGTTATTCCGAGGAGGCTACTGGCTTTTCGGTTGGTTGAGCCTTGGTCGCACACCATCGAGCGTACGATGAAGCCAGCTTCAAAAGTAGCGGATAAAACGGTCTTAATAAGATTTGTCAACGCGTTACCGTCGATGCTTCCATGTGAGACGTAAAAGGCAATGGGCTGCTTCCATGTGAAAGTTAAACCGCGGAGCATAAATACGAGTACATAGTTCGCGACATTATTCGTCCGACCGAGATGGCCGAGATCTTCGAATCCCTCGACGAGATCGTCTTTTGGATTATACTCAAGCAGCTTCTTAATTGCCATTTCGTCCCACATTAAAACACACTGTCGTTCGTGTTCTGTCATCGTCTGAGCTTTGATTTTAAGTAACTTGAATAGTCCGGCGCTGATCCCGGTCGTTAAATGCATTTGGTTAATCCACTTTCTGATCAAAGAGACGCAAGGGAGAGCGATGTTCTTATTTTTTCTCAAGAAAGCGTAAGCTTTGGGCGACTTGTAAAACAAACTTAAAGCAAATTGCTTCTCCTCTTCGTTCCATTTTGTTACTTTAATGTGATTCAGCTGCAACTTGAGAAGCAACAAACGATTACCGTCCAAATAATGTGCGGCGCCCTCGATAACGTCTGGAATAGACAAATTTTTGACCGTCTTTCGTTTTAAGTTACGGATCGTTTTACGCGCTTCTTTTAATTTGGCTGTAAGGGTGGACACTTTTTTCGCCATCAATTTTTCCCGACGAGTTATACGCGGGGGCGTCTTTGACGGATTGTTCTCCGTTTCACGCGGCGCAGACGTACCGGGAGCGTTAGAGACCGAAGGTTCCGATACAGACTGACTCATTTGTATAGGTTCGTTTGTTTGTTCCGGATCGATGCTAAACTCATGCGACGCTGGTACGGCTTTTACCTTTAAAGTGCGCTTACCGCGAACGCGATCGTAATTAATAAAATCAGTCTGCTGGAAGTGCGCCGAACAGATGCGATGATTCTCAAGTTTCTCTGCTTCGAGTTGTAACCATTCACTCTTCCCCGCTCTGACAATCCACTCTTTTCGACTAAAAAGGGGAGAACAATCTACATGCAGAATTCATGCGAAAAAAAAAATACAACAGAACGCAGTTACTAAGCTAATTATTAGTGCTGCAATAATATGCAGTACTGTAATGCAGCGTGCGTATAGAGATATAAAAACATGTCATAGAGGTAATTAATTGGAGAATTATGATCTTGGTGCATAATACGAAAAAAGGGAATAAATAATGTAACGTAATAACACTGAGTTGTTGTGAGAGAGACAGAGTGAGAGAAAGCACGACAAAGTGTTACTTTTGTTGCAATTTATTAATGCAGGAGATAGTGTTCGATAGATAATAGAATGGTACATGCTAGTGCGATAAAACTTTTCTCGCATGAGTATTGTACCAAATTTTACTTCACAAGGTGTTAAATTGGAGTTTTAAGTACGCAAAGCGTGTGTAAAACTGCACTCTACGCACCGAGTGAAATGTTATTATTATGTTATTATTGCTGTGCGATATAAATGCTTTCTGGACCATCGTGAATAGTTTTCACGATTCGGATAGCCACCAGTATCTTACCGTAGGTACATACGCATTTGTTCATTTGATTGTGTCGGACGGAGACTGATTGCCATAAACAGTTTACGAGACATTTAACTGTTGTTGCGTAGCATCTGTTTGCAACTAACAAAGAGACGCGGTAACGTTTCGACATCAACTTCTCAATAATTTTTTTTTTTAACCCCTCACGTACGGGACATTTTTTTTTCGACCGAGGAAAACGCTAAGGAAACGCTCAATTCATTTGCTCAAAACAAATCTCTTTAAACCATCGAAAAAACGATAGACGACGACGACGACGACGACAATGATCAACGTTATTGTACATTTTTTTTTTTTTCGGCATTTTTTAAAGATTTTTTTGATAGATAAACGGGGGAATTAACGGGGTAACAAAGGTAACGACTGGTCAAAACATTTGGACGTATATTTACGTCCTCCGTATGTGAGGGATTAATACCCGCACGTATTTTTAATTGGCATATGTACTTACGTTTCGAGGCCGCTGGGAAAACGATGAAAGCTCAACTCGGCATTTTTTCTCGATGTATTATCGCACCCGTTGTAGGCGCACTTATTAGTCGCCGGCATGGCTTTTAAACACGCGTCGCACGAAAAATTAATATTGACAGATACCTTGTCGGAAAAGCGAAATTACTAGTTATTCGGAATGTACGAAACGATTTGCAAATAATAATGATTTCTACGAAAGATACGTATCGGAATAGCACGTGCTGTTACTTCTTGCGAAGGCGTAAGCAAAGTGACTCCACGATCGTTCGTAGCGTCAGAGTGAACGGGCGTGAGCGAGACGAAACGAAAACAGATCGATAAAAAAGCCGGTATAGGCGGGAGCGAGAATGCGCGTGTTAATCCGTGTGCTCGAAACGAAACAAAAACATTTTGATTTAAAACCCACCCACCGATTTAAAGGCCACGTACAGAATTTCAATCGGTCTGAAGTTAATATTTTTCAATAATAAACTATTATTAACTATTATTTATACTGCAGTTATATAGTTCATATTAAGTTATTTGTAGTTCTATCATGATACTTACCGCCGAAAAGTAAATAAAATCTATCCTATAGGAGATATATAAATATGTTAAATGCCATGACCGATGTTATAAACTACGTAATTATCAAGGCACTTATCGAAAAATAATTACGTCGTTTATAGCATCGGAAAAAAAAAAAAAAAAAAAAATTTCGCGCTCGGCTCGAACTGCGAACTTCGAGGTGCAAAAGACTACGCCTCAAAGCACACCGCTACCGCTTCATTCGTAAAATCACATAGATAAAACTAGTTGAAAAGTTGTGAACTCGCTTGCTGACTAAATTGTATTTACGCTCGGCAAACGGTTCAATTTCGATAAATCATTCAATTTCGTGTCTCTACATATACATTATATCGTTGTTATTGTTTTCATTATCTAGCTGGCCTGACAGCTATTCATCGTTTGCCCATCATGGCGGCAGCGCGACAAGGCGCGTGAGAGCGAGTGAGACGAGAGATAGTATCGCTGTGTGCGTTCACACCGATACTGTCAGCGCCAGCGGTGGCTGGGGTGGTCACTAACGGATCACCCCAGCAAAACCGTGCTAAGCCGTCCCATAAGGCCTGTGCTTCCATGTACTTCTATGTTCTCTGATATTACTATTACTAGGCAAGACGAGATAGAACTGATCTCTCATTTTTTATTCACTATATTCACGGCGGCGATCCAAGAGTTGAATTTTTCTGGATACCCTCTCCAGCTAACAAAGTGTTGTTTATTACGGCCTTTGCCTTTAGTTTTGAGAATTTTCTCGATTACAAACTCTTCAGCATCGGTCTTCTTTACGACGATACTCAATTCTTCTTCGTAGAAAAATCCGTCAATTTCATCGCCTTGTAGATCAACCAACTCATAAATCGGCGGCTGTCTATTTGTGAGAATCTTGTGAATCTTAAATATTTCTTCCAGCGGGATTCGTAACCTTTCTCGAACGCTGCTTTCGCTTTACTGATGCGTACAAACTGTCCGACCTTGTATTTAACCCCTTTGTAATATGATTTGTAGCGCTGTTCCATATTTGCGTGCGCTAACGCTGCATTGTAGCGAGTTACTGCGGCCGGAAGCATCTTGATCGTAGAGTGTTTTGTATCATTATACCCCTGTACTATAGATTGTAATACATCGATATAACGTCGTGTATTTTTATGTGTAAAATATCGCCATATTCGCTCCTTCAGTATTCTGTTGAAACGTTCTACGATAGCAGCTTTGATATCGGGATTTCGAGCGACACGAAATCGTATTCCACGACTCTTTAGAAATCTTTGTAAAATGCTACCGACAAACTCTTTGCCTCGATTTGTCTGCGCTCATACAGGAACCCTACCACCACTCCTTGACAGTATTTTCTTAAACCCTTCTGTAGTTTCAGCACACGTTTTATCACGTAGTAGTTCAACCCAAGCATATTTACTAAGGACATCGATGACCACCAAAAGATAAACATTGCCATCGTTATCATCTTTGAGAGCTCGTAGCCGCCCGCTCGTATCGGGCGGTGTAGCGTATAAGCATCCTGAGCCCTCAGCCAGTTAATAGCATCGTCTCGAGGAATTTTTTCTTTATCGGCTGTGTACAACAAATTTGGTGCACCGGAATATCCCGCAGGGTGCGTCGGGTCATAATAAAAAAATTTCAATAAAGCCATTATATCTTCAATTTTTTCCACGATCTATTTAATAACACACTAGTAGGCGTACGATGCCGTCCACTGCTACCGGAAGAATTTAAACTCGTGTTAGGCGCGTGATTAATATGTGACGATGTAAACGCGTCGAGCCCGCTCAGGTTAGAGTTTATCGCCGCGTCCAATGAAAGATTCTCATACAATAAGCTTGAATTGCCGATGATTTCACGAGGGATACCCATTCGTCGGAGCTCAGCGCCAAATTGATCACGACCGTTTGCACGCACTGTTTTTCTATTGCGCGTAGCCTCATTCACGAGATCTATTATGCTGGAGTCTTTTATCGGTTCATTGTTGATACGAACCAATCCTGTTTTATCCCAAGTTATCCTGCTACTGGTACTCGAGTGAAGATGTTTTAACAATTGCTCCGCCTGTTTCTTGTATGTTTTAGGTACATTCGATAAAATAGTTTTATCGCTGACTGCTTCGTCTTCTCCAGTTACTTGTACTGTATCACCAGCTGTTTGAGATGTTTCTCCAATGCGTTGGAGTTCAGCTTTTTCGTTACTCGTAGGAGCTGTAATAATTTTGGGATGTCGTTCCTCGTCGCAGAAGAACTGATAACGTTGTTATACCTGCTGATACAGCTTCCATTTCTGGCGTTGATTGGAAGGTGTCACTGAGCGAAGTATATCATCCATTTCTGCATCAAGTCTACTGAGTGTGGTACCA
Source organism: Buathra laborator (assembly GCA_934046635.1). Taxonomy (NCBI): domain Eukaryota; kingdom Metazoa; phylum Arthropoda; class Insecta; order Hymenoptera; family Ichneumonidae; genus Buathra; species Buathra laborator. Next base: position 168,370 of record OW203899.1, on the reverse strand, counting down.
GGCGTTTGCACAGATCGCGTCTGTTCTAGTTGCTCACGCGTAGAAGTTAACGGTACTCTGTCAATAGCTTCTTGAGGCACAAGAATCATTTTCTTTGCATACTGCATTTTGTTAATTACTCGCAAAAACGTTGGATAGCACAGTGCCTATGATGGGTAGAAGAAGCGGTAGTAAAAACCCACTACCCTTTTGAACAATCACACGTTTCTTTGATTTCCAGCAGCGTGTTTTATTTACAAGATGGCGCAGGATTTGTTTATGTTTTGGCAGGCGTAAGCGTTCCTTTTTTTTCAAGGAAACAGTACCGTTTAATGTATTCAGTGCGCATTCACAAATGGATCTAACCCCGTTTTTATCTATTGCCCGTAATAACGCTGCACGCTGTTCTTTATCCAGATAACATAAAGCGTGGAGCAGAATAATATTTTTCTTCCCAATAGAAGCTCGAGGTGTTGTTGACGGAGCCATAGCACAATGCCTAATGAATGTTCACGTACTCGATGACGAATATTTATACTGGAATTACCGAGCACCATTACCACGCTTCGGCACGTATACGAAATTATAAGGATCGTCCGGAAAAATATTCGTACGAAATCGACAATTATCGGGTGTAGACTGCTTAAGATCTAGAAGTAGATACCTATGAGGCCTGGCCGTTGCGTCGTGATACGCTTCTTGCAAAAATTTTCGATCTTCGGGGTATATTTGTCGAGCAAGATGCGAAATTTGTGCACGATCTCGTGGATTTTTGAATGCTACGATATAATTTGTGTTTAAAGAAATATCACGCTGACCGCGACCCTGGTGAAAAATGTTTTGCGTTATAAAAATTACGCTAATATTTTTGTGATGGCTGCCCTTTGTGAATAAATCTACAATTTCGCCATTCGAAGATTCACGCATTAAATCATCAATAATTAAGAGTTTCGGGCGCAGGTCTCCAACAATGTCGGAATTCTGAGGTAAACCTTCTAAAAATTCTATATTCTTCCCATAATCTTGATAACCACTCTGCCATTCAGAGTAGTAGAATATTATTCGTGCAATTTTTACATCGGCCATTGTAGAAATATATTTTAAAAACTTTTTTACAAAACAGGTTTTTCCGCATCCTGTAGGCCCGGCAATAATTGATGTCCACGGATGTTTCCATCGTGAATCCATATTGAGGAATGAGGAATATCGGGAAAATGCTGGTATTAATATACCAATTTGCGTTGAAAAAATATTTTTTTTTGTTTATTTGTAAAAACTTGTATTTAAATATGTACAATATACATCGGACTTATTTTCTTATTTTCTATGTATCCATCTACATTTTTTTCTCTCTCTCTCTCTCTCTCTCTCTACCAAGGATCTGTCATATAGCCAGACTCTCGTAGACTGACATATAAAGCTTCAGCAACACTTTCGTTCAGCAGCAAGGAGACATCGAGACCTGAAACATAAAAATGAAAAATTATTTCGCATCTTCGTAAAGTGCTCATAAAAGCCGCCGCCGCCGTCGCCGCCGCCGCCGCCGTCGCCGCCGCCGCCGCTCGCCCCCGCCGCGCGCGACTACATACAATATGCTCATCTGTATGTAGCACCGGTCTATCACTGTGGATGAGCTAATCTCCACAGTGTACCGCGGTTATACATACGCCGAGAAGCTCATTGAGGCGTATGATAGGGTAGGAAGTCAGAGAAAAGGAAAAATAAGAAGAAAAAAACAGTGATTTGCGAATAAAACTTATTTATTATTAATAATATCGTTCCATACTACGTTAATATCTGACTCTACAAATCCCACGAATGGGGCTGTCCAAAAATCCGGGTACAAATCATACATACAGCCAGCGCCTACAATTAAACAAAAACAAGCGGCTCAGCGCCCTGCGGGCGCAGAGGCCCTTGTTGGTGGGCTCCGCCCCCCAAACCCCCCGAAAAGTGTCCCGAGGGGACATTTTTTAAGGCACTCACGGGGGTACACGTCGCGCTACGCGCTCCGTACCAAGTGTGATTACACTTCGCGTTATGCGCTACGTATCGAATATGTTTATACGTCGCGCTGCGCGTTTCACCTGAACCTCCTGTGTGTTTTAAGATAGAAATATTGAAACAAATAAAAAGAAAGTAAAAGGGTGGTTGGAAAAATTCGAGATAAAATTTGAATTTTTTTTTTGTTTCGAAAAAATTTTAAAGAGATTTGAAAAAATTAAATTGCAGTTTCCCAATATTTAAAGTAATTTACATTAAAAATGAAAAAAACGCTGAGATTTTTTTTTTTCATTTCAAATCATCCCGCCACAGAATATCAACGTCGCGGCGTGTGCGAACTTTATCACGTCTGCTATGGAATTGTCATCGGCTTCCAAAGTTTGACAGATAGAATGAACGGAAAAAAAATAAATAGTCGCGATTGTTTTCAATTTTATTTGGCAAATTGCAATAATTTTGGATATTCGATGATTCTTCTTTGTGAAATTATAACCAAGTTTTTCAGTGCACCCGTGAAATTTATGATTTTTATTACGAATGTGAATGATGTATTGTAAAATATTGTGAATAGTTTCGTTCAAAATATATTATTTTCGAAATAAAAAGGGCTAATATTTGTAAATCAATGTGTGATATTTCGTGTTTTATTTTTCGCAACCAAATTTTCTTTTCTGACATGATGAAAAATTGTTTTTTCGAAAATTAAAGTAACATAACCTTTAAAATAATTCCTCACTAGAAATAATTGTAGAATAAAAATATTAAGAAATGTTAGAATGTCTTCAAATTTGCTGTGCATAGTGTTTTCGATGCAATGAAATATTGCTGAAAATTAGAAAAAAATTCGTTCGTAGGTTTCAAAATTGCAGCGCCGTACGGACCTTTGACAGGAGAAAATGGATTTTTAAATGGAAAATGCCTGGAAAAAATGTTCAGAGACGTCGGAATGTCTTCAAATTTGCTGTGCATAGTGCTTTCGATAAAATAAAATAATGCTGCGAAAAAGAAAAAATTTGGTTCGTAGACTTCATAATTGGAGCACCGTACGGACATTTAGCGGAACAAAATTGAATTTTTATTTTGGAACAACTCATTAAAGGCTTCGCAGTAGTTTCAAAATGTTTGTGCACAATAGTCACGATGTGATAAAACACTCCTGCGAAGGAGAACAAAATTGGTTCGCACCATCCAAAGTTACACTGTGATACGGACGTCCGAGAAGATAAATTCAGTGAAAAAGCTATTTTTATTCAACCGCAGGCTAAAAAAATATTTCCAGTCATCGGAGTCACTTCAAATTAACTGCGCATGAAGTTGGAGGTACACCAAAGTAAATTCTGAAAAACTAATTTTTTTGGAGCATACGCTGCGGGGAATCCCCATCGACAGCTGTGTGAAGAAGCCTCGATGGTCATTTTAATAGGCACTCTTTGCCTATTGTTATAGTGAGTGCCTAAAAAAACGTTACTTATTTACAAAAATATTTACAAAAACTTATTCTATGTAGCCGTATGGAAGGGAGTCGTATTGACCCCATCGTCGACGCTTTACGAGGACGGGTTTACACGTTTTAGACTCCCGTCGTGTAACTACCTGGTGGAACGCATCTCGACGAATAGCCCTAAATTGTATGGATATGTTAGTGCCTGGCTCTCTGATCAACTTACAAATCGATTCAAAGTTGATCTTCTCCGAATTTTTATAATTTAGACCTATTCCTTTGACCTTGCATGTAGCCATTTCACTACCATCGGCCTTTTGCACCACATATCCATAAAATTTAGGTCCACCAGAAACAAAACGGTTGATAAAACTATCTGGACCATAGTCCTTCAGCTCGTTGGTCATATTGCCAAGGAGATTCCCGAGAGGCGGCTTATATTCTCCTGCAAGACCGGTACTTAAATAAATACACGAGTCTGTATCGTAATACAGAAGCGTTTGTTGAGCTGTTCGAGATACGACTATAACTTAAGTCTAGCCTGCGCGGTGGTATAGGCTGCGATCACGACGTTCACGTGGGGGTTTATCTCGGAGCTTTCGGTTGTTTTCTGCCAACAAACATACATTATGCCTTCGCTCACCGGTATGAGCTTGGTAACCTCGCACGTGTGGTCGGTTAAAAGCTCCAAAAGTCTTTGTCGCGTCGTTACAACCTCTGTCTTTGGGAGATTCTCGCGCTGTCCGAACTTGCCCCAGAATGAATGTAGGCACAGTTTTGCCACCGATCTTAAACCCGGGTTCGACTCGATGTTCTCACGATCTAACGCTACGCCCTCGGTTTCGCGAAAACTATTGATATAGGCTATTTTACCTGTCTCGGTCGTACACTCCGATGGCCAGTCACTAGCCTCCTGCTTAATTTTGAGCCATAAATTAATATACTCGCCAAAGAGCCCTGCAGCCTGACCGTTTGTAGTATACTGCTCGACCTCGTACTGCCAAATCTCGTAAACTGTCAAGACTCTGTAACCTTTCTCGATATCCTTGAGGAGCTCGCACGATACCCAGGTACCTTCAAAAGCTCGATCATCTTCTATATCGTGATTGCAATTATCATCGCGCATCTCCTCGCAGCATTTTCGGCACAATGCAAACATCAGCCGATTATGCATGCGAAGGGGGAGTACCGGATGGTACAAATTACGCGGCGGTAATACCTTACATCGTACGAGCCCTTCAACGCCTGACAAGTCTAAACGCGGACCGATTATCTCGTGACACGTATCGGCTGTATATATTTTTGGATGCCCGACTGGAAAGCGACCGTATTTGCAAATATAAGGGTACAACGAGCATACGTCAATGTAATTAATTTTCTCGGCACCACGAGCTTCACAGTAGCTTCGCGTGTTTCCCGTCCGACCTCCGAAAAACGCATCTCGAGGATTGAGCGGTTGATTCGTCAACAGCGGATGATTATCTACGGCGTTACTGATCTCCGATAGTCTAGCTTTTAATCGGTTATACTCACACTCCCATATCTCGTGGAGATTATACCCGAGAGCTTTTATACGCTCGGAGATGAGCAGTGTTCGATTCATCCGATCGTTGAATGTGGTTCCGCACCACTCCTCGTCGCGTTTCCCCTTGTCACTATAGCACGTGTCGCATCCGTGAAAAAAACACCCGTGAAACTGTAAAACATGCTCGACCCCGTCATCCGTCTTAACGTATCCGTCTACGCGTGTACCGTCTCGTAATTTGAATTCGCGTCCGCGTCCTGCGTGTTCGATCGGTTTACCAAACACCGACTCCTGCCAAAGAAGCCACTCTATCGCGATTGCTGATTGCTTATCACCCCGTCGGTACCCGTTTCGAGGCAGCACCGATATCGTGTTCTCGCGCAAAAATTTTCGACGGAAAACTTTGTTGCACGCTGATGCAATGGTAACTGCCTCGCTAAATGAACAGACTTCCCCGCACTGCATCAAAATTTTTCTGAATGCGGCGCACGCTTTTCGGAGAATCGTCACGTAAGTCTTGCAATGCGCTACGATTTCCTTCTGGAAATCAAACACGTAATTTGCACGTAGTGTCTCGTTGTACCATGTAATTAGTTTTTGTCTCTCGGTCGCTGTCATTGTGTCTGGTTAGTAATCTTCGAGAGGAGGTAACGGTCCTATATACTGCTGATTAGCGACTTTGTTGAAAAGATGGGGAAACGCACTCTTACTCATATCTTCTCCTAAGCCAAAGGCTTTTGGGAGCTTACTGAGGGGCATGTTAGAATCTAAGTATTTGCCGTTATATGTGTATGTGTGTGAGTAAGCGTAGTAAACGCACATTCCCGCAAAGGCGAGGATGGAGCGGCGATCGAGACTGAGAGCCACGTGGCCGCTCGAAGCGCCCCGTTATCCGGTGGTAAACGCGAACCGGAAACGAAGGATTGATAAGGAGTCGTGTGGAAGGATCGATCGCGAGCAGACGTGCCGCGAGACGAGTAGAGTGAGAGAGGAAGAGTGGGCACGCGACGCTCACGAGTGAACGCGCGAGCGAGGCACGACGGCCGAAACGCGCGGGCGACACGAGGTCGCACCGATAGAACGGAACGTGTACCGACGCCGGGTCGATCCGGGTCGGCAATTATAGTTTATCGTCTTGTATTTGTTACCTTCTTTAATAGTTATTCGTCCATTAAATTAAATAAAGCTTTCCATTCATTCTCCAACGTGCGTTCGAATAGTTTCCTTTCCTACCGCTATCCATCCAGACAAATCAGAATTCCGGAGTAAACCGGTATTAATTCTAACAGGCATGTGAAAATAGTTCAAGCTATCGATAAACTTGACTTTACCAATTCGCATTTCCATTATACTCGTTCCGTTCGTTATGAGTTTAGGCGCTTCTTCTGTCTCGACAATATATCTAAGAATGAATTGAGCATCGAACCCTTTCGCGTTATGCGCAATACAGATGACACGACCCACGTTAACTCTTTCCTGCAAAGCGTATGCTGTGAAGTCAGCAATTGGATTTTCTCTGAAATTTTTTTCCCTATCCTCCTCACATAGATTACACGCCCACGTATCGTCTGTTCTGTCTATACATGCTGTGCATCGCTGCGAACTTACGCAAAGATTTGGCTCATGTACGTACGTACCGGGTACGCCATTGACCTCGCGCTCCTGACGGGTTTCGAAATCGTAGAATATAAATATATCCGGATTCACCGATTCTTTAGCTGGCCGTAACGGAGCCGTAAAGCATTGATGATTATCCGGACACTTTTTTCTACACGTCCTACAGTAGAATTGGCTGCACTCGTGCTTTGTAGCGTCTTTACTGTATACTTGTCGTAAACACGTTTTACAAGTCTTTAGCATGTCACACAGTCGTGTTTGTGCACCGTGCGAGCCGATCGCCTTATGATTCGCAAAGCATCCGTTGCCGCGACAAAAGCGCCAGCAATCAGCACAGCGAATTTTTTCGGCATCTTTGCTACAAGGCGGACTGGTCATGCAGTATGGACATTTCTGTCGACACTGATAAGCAGTAATTCTACTGTATGCTACACCGCATGGAGCACAGAAAAACGAAGCCCCGGCGGCCGCAGCGAGATTCAACACGAGACCGTACTGTCGTTCCTCGCTATCGTGAAGTAAATAAATATTATGCTTAACGGCATCGACTGTTTCAAGCACGGTATTTGTGCCGTTAAAAATGGCTGGCTCGCTACTCCCAAAAGAATTAAAAACGAACATTATGAACGCGACACCGTCGATAGCTAGGACTCGCTGAAACGCTTGTATCTCGTGGATTCCGCAGCCGGTTTCGGGAACCTGGACACCGGCAAGCCTCACTAGTTCTTCGGCTAGCTCTGTCTGACGTGTTGATCGCGACCTGTGCACATTATCCCACAGCTTATGTAGCACCCCCTCGCGAATATGCCCCCGTTCGGCGTGAACTGTACCGACGACTATACTCCGCGGAAGACAGAGGTTGTCCGTGTTCTCGAAACGAATAACGGACTTTTTCTTCCAAAACTCGGCGCGTTTTACTATTTTTTTAGGCCTTCCCGAACCGACAGGCATTGAAACGATATTACTAATAATAACGAATGAATCGTCGATGTTAAAACCGGTAGCACTTTGCGAGACACTATTAATGGCCTCGAACAATTGATCAAAATAAAAATTTGCTACCGGCCTATACGATATACCCGCGGGACCCCGCGTGAACGCATTTGACCGAAACTCTACGCCTACCATATCGGTCGGCTCGCTACCACTCACGATGAGAGTATGCAACTCGCGTATTGGATCTTCAAGATACTCTACTAAATTATCGCTGGCGGATGGCTCACGAATTTTCACTGTCATAACGGTGCCTGATGCCTTAAACCTATTGAACCAGCGTCTGGTTTCCACGCGATGAATAATTTTTTTTAACTCATCCGAATGCTCTCGAGGGTCCACCTCCTCCTCCTCCTCCTCTTGATGCTGATGTTGCTGATGCTGCTGCTCCATCGGCGGCTGGCCTGCCGGTTCCGCTCGCCGACTACCGGTTATCGGTTGCGACGACGGTATAAAATTCGTCTCGTCGTCGTCGTCGTCTTCTTCGTCCTCATCTCCACCGTCCCCGATGACTTGTACAATTGCACTGCCACCAATTTGTACCGGAGGATGCGAGCTTGGCCCGAGATCCATCTCGTCACCACTCTCCACGAGACGTGACGACGCTGCACACGGTCGCGACGGAAAAAGAAAGTCATCGTCGTCGTCGTCGCTATCCGGCACTAACACGCGAGCCGATGACGCAAGGACTTGAGATGCTGGTCCATGCTCCATCTCCTCGTAGCGCACATACACAACACTTTGCACTTTACGCGAACCATCCTGTTCATCGTCGTCACTATCTGGCACAATCACAACTCGCGATGGTCCTGCTACGGGTTGAGAGGACGGTACGAAGTCCTCGCCGGTACAGGATTCCTCGTCGTTTTCCTGATGGCTCACTTCCATCAACGAAAAATCAGCCGTGACATCGAGGATGGTGTTGACTTCTTCACCGTTGTCTGCAGCACCATCACCGCGTTCTGGAATTTAAAAAAATAAAAATTATTTTACCTATTCTAGAAAAATTTTGAAAAATTTCGGAATAATATTTATTATTGCTGCCCACTCTTACCTTGTCTAACAGCAGAATTGACAGCTTCGACGACCATCGCCACGTTCGATGATCCTTCGACGCTCGGTGCGCCGAACGAATCATCCCAGGTGGTGCCCTGAACAGCTCTCGCGGCCTCGCTTCGGTCCCGTTCCTCTTCATTTTCTGGAAATAATAAAAAAAAAAACAATTAATTTAGATGCGCCTGTCACACATCTGTAAAATTATTGATATATATATTTTTTTTTTCATACTGATGTACTCACCAATTCGCTTAATTTCATCGCGGAGGACTACGGCGTCACGGGTCTCACGCAACGAAGACTTTTGTAATAAGCCCGACACTATTTTCAACACCACCGTAATGGTATTAAATGTACCGTCTCTATAAAGCTTCACGATAACCTTTAACGGCATATACGTGAGCAGACGGTTCAATCTTTTGATCAATGCATCACGATGCATGCGCCGTATCACTCTATCACTACTCGCGGCCAATAAATTCTCAATTCCTGGTGACGCATAATCACCAACAACGCGGGCCACTTCACCAACAATGCGTCGCAGAATTATATCGGCCATTTCAACACTTCGAAATTTTTTCACTAAACTGGCACAAAATAACAGCACTAGATAAACTGTAGAGTAACTCCGTGTCGTTCGAGTGTCTCGACAAGATAAATAGCTCTTCGGTGAAAAGTCTCAAACTTATAGATTTTCTTCCCACCCCTGCATACGCATTGTCTCGAGGTCACCGATTGCTCAGTTAAATTTTACCCGTTACCTTTTTTTTACATTTACCTACAGATGTACTCTTTCGGTCAGCGCAGGGAAAAATAGCTCCCCACCCCCCCATTTACTACCAAAGGTAAGAGACAATAAACCATCACTCGTTTTTACGCGGAAAAACCCCTTCGAGTAATCCCCCGTGCTCTATCATCGTCCGTGCAATTTTTATTGCTATAAGCCTTAGACCGTCGCAGCTGCCGCCGGACATGTTGTAAACAGCCGTTAAATACTCTCGCGTCTTCGATTATTTTACGAGAATAGGAACGTTTTTACCGTGGACTATCGATGTCAAAACAGAAAATTACAAAAGATGCATACATTTTTCTGAAAAAAGTATAGTTACGTGGTTACTGGAGTTAGTTATAGGTGACGTCATCACCGTGAAATTTTATCCCCGAAATAACTACAACGTGGGTGGTCTACAAGACTCGTAGGACCCAATCCGCAACATCCACCCCCATCACTTCGTGCTCGTAACCGTGAGGCGTGTCTTAACCCTTTCCCCCCTCTCCAAAATTGCGTAGGCTCTACGGAGACTATCCGCTACGTTTGAAGTTATTACGGCTCTACATTGTGACGAGTGAACTCTCTCTCCCCCATTACTCTCAGCAACTTTGTGAAAATGGAAAATTTTCCCAGTGATGTGAACAAAGTATCGACCGCGAAGCGAGCTCGCGATGACGATAATAAGTCCGCCGGATTCATCGCGTGTCGACCATTCAGCAAGGCCCTATTATTAGCCACGACATACAACCTCAATACATCGTGTACTAAAATGGTTACAATCGGTCTTGAGCTAGTGAACGGCCAAGACTTCGAGGTGGCAGTAAAGTTTTCGGGCCGCCACTCCACTGGGATTTCGATGACCGTACCTGAATGGCGCGAACTGTGCTCAAGGCATACCTTAATTACCCAATGGTTCAGCGATCAACAGGCAAACGTGACTCAGTCTTCACCACCACCCTTACAATCGCTTGGTCGTCAAAGTCTACGTTTTACAACTGCTTACAACGCGCGAGCTATTCTATTGTCAGCTAAAGAAACGGTCGATCGTGCTGTCTTGAAAAAAATTAAGAAAGAGTTTTCACTCGATATAGTCATGCAGCAAAAAACATACGAGGGTTTACAAGCTCTCATACCCTGCATCAAGAACAGGATTGACCAACTCCATGAAGATGCTGATCTCGTCAAGCGGCTTAAAGACATACTTGTAGAGAAAATCAGTACTGCGACTGTCATGAGCAATTCCGACGAACTCATGAAGGACCAAATCAGTGCTACGGGTCTCGAAATACTCTGTGATGAATATGTGAGTGATACACAGGCTCGTGATAATGTACGTCCTTTCTACGAGCCGAGAGATAATGATGAAACAAATGATAGACGTCGCTTAATCGGCGTTAATGTGTCTACATCATGAGTATATTTTTCGTAATGTAACGACCCGCGTTGAGGAGATGCGCAAATGACTAGTATATTTACATATACATAAGAATTTAAGTATATAGACAATATGTATACCTAGATTTAAGAATAAAGCGAAATTATAATTGTCAAAAAAAAATGTGTTCCAAAATTATTTCTCCACCTACCTTCATCTCTTGAGCTATTTATTGAATTGTATTATCTGTTTTTAAAAATTAAATCTTTTTCGTGTTGACACAATTTTAGAATTTTTTTTTTTAACTCATTCATTTTTTCTTGCTGAAATCCTGGAAAAAATATCGCTTATGCGTGGGTTTGAACCCACGCTTCCTGTCATGGAAAACGATACTCATGTTCGTCGCCCTAGTCCCTTGGGCCAGCATGGCTTGCGCAAGGTCTTGCGCAAGGATTGTTGTGTTGCACAACATTGGCCTTCGGCCTTCTTCGTGCTCCACAGGGCCGCTTGTCAGCGGCACCAACACTGGCCTTCGGCCAGCGAGAATTCGCCGGCCTTCGGCCGGCGGCCTGCGGCGCGTTGCGTTTTTACGCGCTCCGCACTATCGATGACGTTTCACGCGAACGTTAATACGCTAGCCATGCCGCTATACGAGTTTGGCGCGTCACGCGCTCCACGAGACAGCAGCGAGGCCCAAGCGCTGGGCTAGGGAGGGGAGCGTCGAACGCTAGAGAGAGAGAGGGGTACCGAGCAGCAGAGAGCGAGGGGGCACCGAGCGCTCCCGTGATCGTCAGTCCGCGCCATCTTGGAAATCCGTATACTGACCATCCCCTCCACTGGCCCCCACCGCCGCCGCCATCTTGAATCCGTATAATGACCATCCCCACCACCGCCCAAAAATCGCCGCCATCTTGAAATCCGTATAGGTACTGAGTCTACTTCTATCATCATTTGGGTCGGAGGCTCGGGCCCTTTGCAATCAGTTTAACTCTCATCGTGTCGAGTCCCACCAGTCTCAACTCTCATCGGTCTGAACTCTCATCGATGTCTATTGCGGGAGAGACCGAACTCCCAGCACAATATGGAAAACGTCGCCAAAGATCGGTTCGACTCTCGTACTGTCTAACTCTCATCAATCTGAACTCTCATCATATTAATCGGAGAGTGATTACAGTGATCCTCAACAATGCTACTTTCAACAATATTCTGCGTATTATTGAGTCTTCATACACATGTAACGCGTGGTAGTATTGCGCTCTAGAATTGCAGTTTATTTGACACAAAAAAATATATCACTGTAATCTCTCTCCGATTAAGGTAGTCCGAGCGGTACAGTCCGGCCAAACGGGAGATAACGAAGAATTCAACGAGAATTTCAATCACCTCTCAATGGGATAAAAATCTGAAAAACGAGGCATATGGAAGGTGTAGCATAGTTTAATTGTACATAATAATAGGATTAAAATGTTATTAACAAATTACTAAAAAAATTAATCGTTCAACAAATTACCCGGCAACCCGGCAATTTTTTATTATGACAATGATTCGTACATTTTTCTGAATACGTATAAATTCTTTCGGAATTTTGTCAAGATTTTTGAAACCGCGTTTTTTTAAATAACATGAAGGGAGAAAAACGCAATTTTTGACATCTTGACAAAATTCCGAAAAAATTCATATGTATTCGTAAAAATTTACGAATCATTTCCATTTAAAAAAAAGTTAAGTTGCCGGGTAATTTGTTGAACGATTTATTTTTTTACTAATCTGTTAATAACATTTTAATAATATTATTATGCAAAATTAAACTATGCTACACCTTCCATATGCCTGATTTTTTTCAGATTTTTATCCCATTGAGAGGTGTTTGAAATTCTCGTTGAATTTTTCGTTATCCCCCGTTTGGCCGGACTGTACCGCTCGGACTACCAGATACAGCGCGTGATGGTCATTTCGCATAAGTTCGAGGAAAATGACAGGGAAGTGCACAGGGAATCGATGAAAAAAAAATTGTTCAACAAATTGCCCGTAAACCGAACTTTTTTTGTAATGAAAATAATTCGTTCATTTTCCATTTTTCATCATTTTTATAAAAAAAGAATTGGGTTACCAGAAATTTGTTGAACAATTTTTTTTTTTCATCGATTTATTAATAACATTTTGCAATTACTATTATGAAAAATTAATCTTTTCAGTACCTTTAATATGCATGCATTTTTTCAGATTTCCTACTACCGAGAAGTGTTTGCAATTTTCTCTCATTTTCCTCGAACGTATGCGAAATGAGCATCACGCGCTGTATCTACCTTAATGTGATGAGAGTTAGACAGTCCGAGAGGCGAATCAATCTTTGGTGACGTTTTCAAATTGTGCTGTGAATTCGGTCTCTCCCGCAGTGGGCATCGATGAGAGTTTGGACTGACGAGAATTCAGACTGGTGGGACTCGACACGACGGCAGTTACGGTAGCTACAGCGCGTGGTGACCATTTCGGCTAAATTCGACGAAATGAAGAGGGAATTGCAAACACTTCTCGATAGTATAAAAATCTGAAAAAATCCATGCATATTATAGATACTGAAAAAATTAATTTGGCATGGTAATAATTGCAAAATGTTATTAACAATTTGTTGAAAAAAAAAAATTTCAACAAATTTATGGTAACTTAACTTTTTTTTTATGAAAATGATTCGTTCATTTTTCTGAATACGTATGAATTTTTTAAGATTTTTATCTTTGGTTTCAATTTTGTCTTTTTCTACACATTTTTTCCATATAAAGAAAAATTCAAACCAAAGATAAAAATCGGAAAAAATTTATACGTATTCAGAAAAATGAACGAATCATTTTCATAAAAAAAAAGTTGAGTTACCATACATTTGTTGAACAATTTTTTTTTCAATAATTTGTTAATAACACTGCAATTATTATTATGCCAAACTAATCTTTTCAGTACCTATAATATGCATGCATGTTTTCAGATTTTTATACTATCGAGAAGTGTTTGCGAGAAGTGTTTAATTCCCTCTCCATTTCGTCGAATTTAGGCGAAATGGACACGACGCGCTGTAACTACCTTAAGCCGATTGCAAAGGGCCTGGGCCTTCGACCCAAACGATGATAGAGGTGAGATCGATGAGAGTTAAACGCGAAAAGACTTGACACAATATTTTGTATTATGCGAATTTGACGAGAGCTCGGGGCCGTGAGACAGGATCGCTGAGAGTTAAACGTGGAGAAGCTTGGAACGATCATATGAATTTCGAAAATTTGACTAGATCTCGTTGCCGCGAGATGAGATCGGTCAGAGTTGCTGTCTATGAGAGCTGCGACCGGGTAGAGTCGAGCACGAGAGTTAGCACAAACGAGAGTTTCAAGTAGTCGAATAGCTACCATCCCATAAATGAGTAATGAATTCTTCACTGTGAAAAATGAATTTGTCAACAACAGTTGATCTTTTTGATTTTACAGTATCTTTGAAACAAGATAAGCCTGGGAAAAATATAAAGTGTTCGTAATGCTTAGACCGGCAATATTCTTTCATAACAAAAACTGTATTGCTACATAATAACTGTCATAAAATTTGAGACAAGTCGCTACATAATTTGGACATAGAAGAATTGTCCAATACTCGAATTATCGGCTTGTTTTTGAGGAAGCAGTGTGAGACCACTTAACCATTTTAAGAATGATTAATTTTCTTTCTTTTTCCTTTCATGAATCGAAAGTTTAAGATATCGACATTTTTGTCAAAATCAGTAGTCTCTCCTGATCACTATGTGATGATTCATTTTCAATTTATTTTAATTCCCTCTGAATATTTAACACAGAAATCCACGTAAGGAGTAAAATACCAATTTTTAAAAATGAAACTAAAATTTCAAAATAGGATAAAATAGAGCAGCGTCTCAATTAAACCATTCGTGTATTGAATTTCAGTTCGATAGATGTTTGCTGAAGTTATAATTACGATAGACATTCGAAAAGCAAGAAAAAATCTTATTCCATAAAATTTGAACTGCTTTAAGGATTTTTGGTAAACTCAGATAAATATCCCGGATATAGTAACTTGCGGAAGGTTTATGTCGGAACGTTTGAAAATTGGTGAATCAATGCGTTAATCGCATCAATGTGTCAATCGCATCAATGCGTTATTAACATATATATGAGATATGTTCACTACACTTGAAAAAATAAATGCATCAGAATTTACTAGAGTATACGAAACATTGAATTTATTACCGAGTCCCGATCAAATAGCGGTCTGTCGAGTCAAACGGCGAGCTAATCGAGAATACTCGTGCTCTAACACACCCTTTCCCGCTATACATGTGCCAACATAAAAAACTGAAATAATCATAAATGACCCATATATTAAATAATTAGTTTCCCTAATTACATAAGAGGCGCTTGACATTTATTTTCGTAAATAAAAACGTTTTCTTTGTAAAAATTGCGCCAAGTACATTTGTATGCTCTTTTTTTCATCTCCATTCAGAAAACGCTTGTGAAATCAATAACGAATCGTCAAGTTTATTATTAATAGTTACTAATGAAAATATGAATACTCCGTTCGCCTATTGTTGGATTGACGACATTAGTAACCTGTGAGTCTGTGCTGATAGTGAGATTCTTATTAAACTACGAGCCATCTTTTGAACACAATCATTAATAATGAACTTGGCGACTTTTAACATCATATACGATTTTAACAGCAGCCAGGAGGAATGGTACTTTTAAATTGTAGTTGACATAATATGTTTTCGTATAAAATTTAATGAGTTTTTACAAAGACATATGGAAAATATTGCAATCAGTCATATTACCAATCGGAAATAATCACGCATACAAATATGATTGGTGAATTGTACAGGTTTACGTATACATTATCGAAAATCCGTCATGGGCCTAACGAACTCTGTGAGAGGCATATATCTCACTGGCATATATATGACATCTCGACTGATATTAGAACAAATACATATTTATTTTATAGATCTTGGATTTGTAATACAATGAAAGCCAATATTAACGTATATAGTTTCACTTTATTTCACTGAACAGTTACTTGAGATGCCAAAAACGAACCACTTGCCAAGGCACGGCGAAGTTAGAAAACGGGGCAATTGAAGAACTGCATCCCCACTCTGAATTCTGCCTTCCGAACGAGAGCATAGAGTATATCGGTCGATTCAAGCAGGCTTTGGCCGATGCTCTATCGCGCCATTGGTACAAACTAAAGGATCTATACGATTCGATGGCGGCCGTGTAAGTTTCCATTCCCATTTTCTCATTTCCATTTTCGGCAATGCAAAAATATCTAAAACTCTTATATTGTTACACTTTGGACTCATAAAGGAAAATTAAATTTAATGCTAGAACGATGCGGATTATGGATATTTTATTTTTAGTATTTTCGATAGAGAAAAATAAAATCGGAATAATGAAAATCGAATTTTAGTCCACTTTGTGCTACGGCTGGAAAGGTTGATATAATAATTGCTCGAAAGTGTAGTCAAATAAAGAAACCGGAAAAGCCAATCTAAAATGTTGAAGTGCTTAATAGTAACATCATACGTTGTAAGCAATCCGAACGAACTTGCAAAAATATTAATTAAATTAGGACATATTGTTGCACGGAATCATAAGTATCATTTATCATTTCTGCATAGTCATCCAGAAGCCGCGGAACATGTATCATTCCAAACAGTGCGAAGTTACATGAAAAGGTGTAGGAAAAGGCAGTACCCACCATGTCCGCGAAACATGCAGGAGTTCGTCGATCGACTAATCGATCCGGCACATGAGAGAAACTTAGAGTATAGCACTGGTAGGCTCTCAGTGCGATTGATCACCGATGCTAATGGTGCTCATCATGCGATATTTTGGGACGAAAATTTTGCCCGTACGGAAATGGGCGAAGTATCGAAAATTTTAGTCGATGCCACGTTTGGATCGAGGCCGCGAGTTGCAGGAACGTATCAGCTTCTGACAATAATGGGAATCAAACTGAATCACGTGAGAAAACACTTTTTTATTGTAAACTAGGCCTGTTGTTATGTTTCTCAATTTTAGTCGACAAACGCATGCATGATGCCGATATTATTCGTATTTGTCGTCGCTATTCGAAGTAATAGTTGTGTTTCTCAATTTTAGTCGACAAACGCATGCATGATGCCGATATTATTCGTATTTGTCGTCGCTATTCGAAGTAATAGTTGTGTTACGTCCAAACTAGCGTTCTTTTAATTATCCTAGTTTGCGTTGTAACAGTTGCCTCTTGTTACTATCGCACGCGTTGGTCAGGTGGGTGTTGAACCGACCTTTACCACTCCCGGTGTCGATAAAGAGAACAACGTTGCTCCTTTTTAAAGCCTAACCTTGCGGAAAATTGCTTGGGATGGAGCCCTTAAGAATGCTTGTCGTATCTGTGTCTTAGGGTGTCAACTAATTAGTAGCGGTTTCGGCGTCTTTGTGACAAAGAGAGAGATAGAGCGGAAATCTTCAGTGGGACGGCGGCTACCTGCCGGCTTCTGGCCAGGTGTCGGAACGCGGGGTACAGTATAAGGAAAATCTCGAAGAAACTTTATAAATTACTGAGTCACGAGAACGGAAATAAAATCATGCGTGATTAATAATTTGGTAGAAAATGTACTTACGGTTGTAACCGATGAGTTGCAGGTGCTTGTTGACTTTGTTCTCGTGGTTTGAGTACGTAAATGAGTAGAAAAGGTGAATAAAATGTTTCACGAAAATACGAGGAAAATTAACACTGGTTTTTAATGCCAAAAAAAAATTATTTGGGTGATACAATTGATAAAAGTTCAATGAAAATTGTACTGTACGAAGTTCTTAATTTTTATCGAAACTTCAAAATTAACCTCGGTGGTTTTTCTCGTCGTTTTATATAGTCTAAATCGGTTTCTTTAAAATGATACTTTGAAATGTATATTTCTAACGTCGGTGATTTTAAATGGTATTACGGAGAGTATCTAAGTAACTGGTATCTGGTTGTAGGGTATATGGTCCCGAGCGCACAATTTCCGGGGTTTTTATACCATTTTCTTGGTGACAAAATAGAGGGGATTTTGTTATAGGAGTGTCTTTTTATATCTATTCCGTATAGAATTTTGGTACAGTAACGAGAAGATGAGGTGATGCTTTGGATCTCTTCCGTGATTGGCCCGTGATCTTAAGTCCTTCTTTCAGGCATAATTTCGTTTATCAGGACCGCGCCGTAGGTGACGGGGTGGGGTATCGAAAAGAAAAAGGGCGCGGACGAGATCACGTAGGCATCGGTCCCCTCTCTTCTTGTTTCCAGTTTCCTGGAAGTCATTACCAGAGAGCCTTTTGGTGTCTCATTGCCGCTTTATAGGTAAATACTTTATATGCAAGAAATCACAGGAGTTGTGTTCCAATCCGACTATTAAACGAATCTCATCGGTGTCTAGACAAAGAAAACCGGTATCGTCGAATGGAAATACGCTCTCCTATGTCTACTGAGTTTTATGTGTTATGTAAGAGAAAAAATGGTGTCTTCTTAAAGTGATTTTCTACCCGAGTCTCATTTAACCTTTTGAAAAAAAATGAATTTTGCCATGAGCCGTGTTTTAACGTGAACTCATTATTCAACTGTTGACTAGCTGCACTCGTTTTGCTCTGGTTTATGCGAGTATAAATGTGAAAATAAAAACATTTAATTTTACTCTTAATTTAATTTCTTTTCCGCGTTTAAATTCACCTAGTGGCGTGTCGCGGGAAAGAACTTCCTCGGCAAATTCCTTACAGTTTATGCCTGTAATTATTTTGTTTAGACAAATGGCATCTAAATTAATTACTGCCAAGAATTTCTCAAGGGTTAAACTATACTGGTCTAATATCGAATGTGAAATATGACAATTATGGTTGGAGAGCGCATGGCCCGTTCTTCTACCTGAAACAAAGAGGGCCCCTTTTCGTTACCCGGGTTCTCTGCACCAGAGGCTGTCGAGCGGAGATTATTTCGTACACTTTCAATGAAGCAAGGCCCTTTTTGCTTTTACGGTGGCATTGCTCTCCTTATTATTAATTAACGATGCGTGTTTCATGAACACTGTAAGAATAAACACAGGCGTTCAAGAGAGCAAATCCTGTATATTTATTGTATCTTTTATTATCTTTCTTAACGAAATCCATTCTCAGTCTCACTTCTCTATTTGCCGTTATTTATTTTGATTGTAGAAAAACAGCAATTATTATTCTTTTAAATGTTTGTTACTAATAGTCGGGGTTTGTGTTTTTATTAAAGAATAATCACTTTTCCCTTTGCTGAGATCACAATCGAAAGCCCCCTCTCTTTTATTTTAACTGGTGGAGTTTGGCTCAACTAGAACATCATCTTTAAATTGTCACCTTTAACGAAGATAATTTGTCGACCCGCCTGTATCTCTAAGAACCGAAAGTTCTGACCGGCTGACCGTAGATCCCTCTCAAAATGTTTTAGCTACGGTAAAGTAGGTTCATTGAGTTGAGGATCCACGCGACAGTAGTCGATATGGATAATAGCAGATCCCTACGGTAACCATTAGTGGGCCCACTTTCTTTTAGTTTCTTTTTGGAACTGTAGGAGAGTGCTCGGAGGAGGGGTCAGAGACCGCCTTTCTCGGCCTCCGCTTGTGGGGCCCGGATCTGCTTTATCTAGATCGGTCGGTGTCGACTCGTTAAGGTAGGACCCAATGTTTGTTAGAATTTAGGCTAATTTGATTTTGATCTAGCAGTAGGTAAAATAAATATCGGTAGAGCGGGGTTTTAACCCGATTTTCTTCCTTTCCCATTTTCTTAAAGTTTGAGTGGCGATTTTTATTAGTGGTGGCAAGGGAAAAAAATAGAGCGTTACGCTGGACGTAACACCTCCCCCTCTTAAGACGATTATTAGGAGAAGCCTAATAATCGCCTCCGCGGCGCGGAGTGAAGCTGAGAATTTGTCTAATGCTAATGGATTACGACTGATTTCCCTTGGCTCTATGTTTATCCTTAGAGATGTGTTTATATTTTTATTGTATATTTATTTTTATTATTATTATTTTTTTTCTTTTATCATTATTTTCGAATATATATGTAAAGTAAGACATTTCCTTTTCCCCTTTATCGTTATTTCGTGAAGTTATATTCGCAAAGGTATACATAATTATGCGCTTATGAGGAAAGGAAGAAAAATTATTATACTCGTTATTTTTCCTCCCGTTTCCCTTATCTTAATGATTATGTGTTCATATAAATATAGTTCTTAACTTTAACGATGGTCCTCGCGGTCGGGTGGGGTTATAGAGGGAGTAGGTTGAGGTTCAACCGTTCGCGGACTGACGGATTTCTTCGAAGGCCAAGCCGCTCCGGTATCATTTCCTGTGCGTATAATAGTTCGTCGTTAGCTTGTTTAGCTCGTGCGTCGTCCTCGGTCATGATGTAATGGGAATCCTGGCCTAAAGGTAGTAGTAGGTCCCATTGTAAAACGTAAGTTGTCCCTCCGATGACTGCTGCTTCCGATTCCTCAGGTATCAATTCGATCCATTCTTCTAAGATGCTGATAGGCACATCTTTCCATTCGGGAGGTACGTAGATTCCTGGGATGGGGCTCCAGTAGTACGATCTGCTATGGGTTTTGTACGAGTTGTCGACCGTCATGATTAGCTTGTATTGGACCATCTCCTGTGGATTTATAGATGGAAATAATCTCACAGCTTGTTAATGATGATTAGTCGTATGATGTCCTTATTATAGGTGTATAAAATTATTTCCTCTCTCTTTCTCTTTTTTTTCTCGATATATATTGTAACGACCGAGCGAATGAATAACACGCGTATTTGGTTTTGGGGCGGATATTATTACTAATGATAAACGTTAATTATTCCGATCACGAAATGTCACACGTCTGCTCGATTTTAAAGTCCCGTCCAGACTCTTTTGTTGTGACGATCGATATCATATCGATCGTCCGTACGTTCGTCTATTGTCAATCTAACTAATATCGTGTGTCTTAATAAATAGTCAGCTACATTCGTTAGCTAGTCAGCTATATTCGTTACAATATATATGTGTATACATATCCTTTCTGGATTTTCTTTCCTTTCTTTTCTCTCTCTCTCTTTTTTTTTATTTAATATTATGAGGTCGTTTTTTTTCTTTGTTTTTTTTTTTATGGTTTATTCAGATGGTTTCCTTTCTTTTCCTTACGTTCCTTCTCTATCTCTTTCTCAAACCGCGGTCTCGAGTAGAGAGTAAGGAGTCATGTATACGTTCTCTGTTAGTCGGTCGAAAGGCTCCAGGTATCCTTGTGTTAGGATTGGAAATGGTTCCCTCTCTTGGGAGTGGGAGATCCCGTTGAGCGATGTTATCCTTCAAACGGCTGCTCTTTTTATCACCTTGCTCTGTACAAATGGGGGGTGGTGATGGAAACCTGATGATTAACCTACGAGGTGGGGTGTCATCCTCCCCCACGTATTCTATTGAATGGGGATTCTGGCCGTAAGGAATTATGGTATCACGGTCCCAATAATAGTGTGTTCCCCCTAGTTCGATAGGTTGTTCGGGGTCAGCGCCTAATCTGCGCGACCACGAGGATCGAGTCTTGTCGGTGAGCTTTCTCCACTCGGGGGGTACCCAGACGTACCGTCGTGGTTGTACTGTCCGTGGCAATCGCATGCGCCAATAACACACCACGTTTTCCATGCCCAGACAGGGCGGAATGGGGTTGCGATTCACCGTGATGGATAGGTGTTCGGTTTCGTAGGTTAGCCGAGGTTTGTTCCATACAGGTGTAGGCTCGAAGAAATTTGGCCACCCATTTCTGCCGTGGATCGGAACCGTCCGATAGTCTTGACGTGCAGGCAGAAGTACATCGATGGTCCAGAAACATTGAACTCTTCCCAGTACGATGTCTTCGAAAGGTCGATCGCGTAGTTGATTGACCCAATCCTCCAATCGGTCGGGAGTTAAAGCCCTCCACTCTGGTGGGACGTACAGAATGATGTCCTTTTTCGCGATATCAATTCGTATTGCCAACTTCCAATAACAATAGAGCCTGGTGGCTCCGGGGACAAGGCATACTGGTTTCTTCCTTCCTACTTCGATGGGAAGAATTTCGTCGGAGTTGGCGGGCCTTATACTTACTCCCAAATTATCGTATTGCCTTCCATTCCTACACGTGCATCGAGACATGTTGGTGATACTAACACATACAGATAATTGATAATATTAATGCTGATGTATGATTAGTTTTTTTTTTTTCATTTTCCTTTTAATGTTAGTCTATTTCTCCTCCTTCCTCTCTTTTCTTTATACAGGGGAAAAGCATTATTCAAGCCTTTATTAGGGGTTTCCATGCATATAGCTGATGAAAATGACCCTGAGAGTGCGGCAAATCTCTCAGCATATAGTCTGCATTTTTGTGCGTTAGGGGGTTTATTACGAAACGTAGTTGGTGTTCGATACGTACTTCCTCCGTTCTTTTTCCTTCCTTACTTGATATGTTAGTTTCCTAGAGTTATCCTTGCTTCATCTATTTAAAGTTTGTTTTTTTTTCTTTGTTTTCTTATCCTAGTCTAATAACTTGTTAAACAATAAGATTATCCTCTATGGTTATCATTTTTTTTCCTCTTTTTCTTTGTTTTGTGTTTTTTTTTTGTTTTTATTATTATTATTATTATTATTATTATTATTATTATTTATTTATTTATTATTATTATTATTAATATTATTTTTATTATTATTATTATGGGGTAATTCTTATTACTATATTGGTTGTTCATAGTTTATTCAAGGTAAGGGTAACGCGCTATGTTTTTCTTCGACTTATATCCTTTACGTCTTCTCTTCGTTTACAACTCTGGGATAGTGCGAGGGGCGATAAGTGTCAGCCCGTGTCTATACTCATGGTCGATGGAAAATTCCACTCCGTAATCGATGTTGGTTCCGCACGTGTAACATTGCTTTACTTGTTTCGCGCAATCAGTGCAAACGGTGGCATGATAACAGGGCAAAGCCATTGTTCCTATGCTTTTCATGCGGCAACGGTGACATAGGTTATTATTGACCAATTTGCTCAAAGTCCCGATGTTGAAAATTTTTGGTTCACTTAAATTTTGCGGAGTGGACGGATGTTTAGGTTCAGTCGGTTTCTGCGGTTGCAACGCGTCTGTTGATGGGTCAACGTTATCCCTTTCATCCTCTGTTACGTCCTGGTGGTGAATTTCAGTACTTTACCTTTATGTGGTTTTATTTGGTGAGTTTGTTTCTCGAATGTCCGTAAGCGTCTGTGGTTAAGCCGGTGTTTCGACTTACCGATTGATGAATTCCACAAAAGGTTTCGGCTCGCAGCTCAAAATATATAAAATATAAGGGTTGGCCAACAACTACTATGCGTAGCTAATAATCAGCGTTATCACTCGTTTAATTAACAATAACAACGTATTTATTTCACAGGTTTTTTGTATAGGTTTTTACACGTTTTGTAGCAGTTTCAATTTACACAGATTAAATGTTTTGTCCGTTTTTATTCACTAAGGTGAAACTATTATTCGGAAAATAGTTAGAGTTCGGTCGCGGATTTAAAGGATCCGTTCAGTTGGAAATATCGGTAAAGACTAAAGACTAAAGTAAAAGATGAATTTGAACGAGTGGTCCAGCGGAAAGGAAAGGGATGAAATGTATCGGAGTGGGATTCAGAAGAGTTAAGCTGATTGGTTGAAAATAGGTATGAAAGGGCTTTCTTGTCTAATTTGCCTACGTGACTTCAGAAAGATTCCCACAACGCGAGCGAAGGCGAGTGTTGGTCTGTTTAGGGTGTCGAGTTGCATTTCGCATGTTCAGGATGTTTAGGTGTAGATAAGAGGTTTAGTCTAGCTTCAAGTTAATTAGGCGTTAGTGAATAGTTTAGTTTAACTTTAAGTGTGGAGAAAAGAATCAATGACGATGACAGTTTTACGAGTTCTGTGAATATACATAACTATAATATGGAAAATAAAAGCTAGGAGAATAATAATTTAAAAAAATTTAAACCGTGCATTGCATATTCTTATTCGCGCAAATATTGGCAAATGATGAGTGAGGGCGCTACGGTAAGCGTAGCTAGGATGTAACACCTCCTCGGGGATCGTGGCCTCCTGTTGCGTTTCCCTGTTTACTGCCTCGCTCATTGTTGGTGCCTATTTACCTGCCTTGCTATGTTCCTTATTTCCTACTTCCCCAATGAATTTATTTATCTCTGTTGTATATTTTCGGAGATTCGTCAAACATGCGGCCCATTTGACTGTAGTTTCGGCCTCCTTTAGTTCGACTGATTCCTCTGGCAACTTTGATAATTTGTAATTGTGGCTATTACTGGGTTGGATTCCGGATCTCCGTTGAGCACGTAGGTATTTACATTTTGAGAACCATTTCGCGTGTTGGCCCATAGCCGTATCGGTAGGCTGCCACTTGCTCAGTCCTCCTCCGCAATAATAACATATTGTTTGATCCTCCTTTCCCGCATAGAAAAAACCTGCTGAGGCAAGGCTTTCCTTTGACTGTGATGACGATGTTGGCCAATTTGCGAAACTTCTCAGGCGCTTGTTGTAACTCGCATACGTGGGGTAAGAAGGTCCTTTTTCGGAAAATCCTGCCATAGCGTTATTAGCCTTGCGTGATTCCGGGCTCTTGGTGTCATAAGGTCCTTTGGGTGGGCGTGCGGCAGGTATAACGGAAGGGGGCACTCCCAGGGGTACGTTACCACAGGGTATTCTTCGCACAAAACGACACTTATCTTGCCATCTTTGATGTTCTAGTATAGGTCTGTCGTCAGCTTCCCACTCGCCTATTATGAGTTTACACTCGAAACAGGTAGTTTTGTCTTCTTGTCCAATGTAGTAAAATCCTGCTGCTGCTAATTCCTCAGGGGATACGTTGGGTTTAGGCCAAAGTACAAAACTGAGCAATCTTGTTTCTTCTAAATGATAGTTTGGCCCAATTGGTTGTTGACCTATCATTGCGGTGTCACAAATCCGTATATATAAAAAAATATATAATATATATTTCTTTTATTTCTGCTCGTTTCTTTGATTGTGGTTTTCTTCTTCTTTCTGATTCGTTGAGGGAAATCCGTTGATGATATATATTTTTTTATGGTTGTTGCTTACGCCTTCTGGATTTGAGCCTCCTTTAAGCAGAAATACCAAATTGAAACTATAGTGTTTAATGACGGTGTGTGAAGATGCTGAATTATTTCCTAATTAATTGATTTTGCTTGTTATCGTGTATAATTTCTAGAAAAGGTCATGCCGATTACTAATTGTGCAACAGCGTATACATTATATATTTTTTCTCTCTTCCTTTTCTTTCCTTTTCTTTTACTTGTTTGAGCGTCTTTCGAGAGAGAGAAACATCTGTCTTCTCTCGGGGCACGGTGTGTGAACGGGAATCCTTTTTATTTTCTCGAGGGTAGGGTATATTCTTGTTGCCGTTTCATTGCCCGCTGCTGATTCCCTGTTAATAGTAACCTCGGGCTCCGGGGAGGATTCTACCTGCGCCCGTGTTACTGACCCTTGCATTTTCTTTTCCGGATACGTGGGTTCCGGGGGCGTTGATTCCTGTGGAATGCACTCACGCGGCTTTGCTCTGGGTATTGTCGCAAAAGGAGGTATCGATACCGGTGAAAATGACGCTAATTCCTTTGTTTCCATTCCCTGTTCCAACAAACTCATCTTAAGTGGACTGCGGAAATGTCGGGGGGTTTTGTAATGTTCGCCTTCTTCCGCTTGTTTATTACTTCTTCCCTCCTTCCCACGTGGCAAAGTTGTAGTTTCCGGACTAAAATACGACGGTAATGTGGTGCCCTGATGTGTAGTCACAGGTATGTGATAATGGGGGCTCGGTGCCTCGGTGTTTAGAGTCTGTTGGAGGTCGCGAATTCTTGGGTCAAACCCGAAATGAAAAGGTTCTAAGTTAAAGGTAGTCGTGGGTCTCTCGTTTTCAGCGTAGTAACTGGGCGGCTTGGGTTGTAATGGGGATTTAGGGGTAGGTTCTTCATTGATATTACCATCTTCCCCGTTCTCCTTGGGAGGTTTCTTTCCCAGATGCAGCAATAGGCTCGTTACCGAATCCCAGATGGCTCCAATGAGGTATAGAGACCAACCGTATACAGTGTGTAAAGCGTATCCGTGGATTACAGTATCAATTATTAGTTTTATTCCTCTACACAACATGAAAATGCCAATTAGCCCTGCGCTAAACGTACCAAAGGTGGAAAAATATCCCCACGATTTTTCCCAAGAACTTTCGATTATTTTATTTATCGCTTGTTCATCGATTAAATTCGCAATTGTTCCTCCCTGAGTAATGGGGGTAATGGTGAGTAATGGGGGCGCTCGGCAGCAAACATTATGTGTTCTCGTAATTCGTCTAGATCCTTTTGCGTATATATGCCGCTGGTGGCGAGTGCTTGCGGATTTCGGTATGTCCATGTATGATCAGAAAGAGGTTTAAGTACAGTTGGTGGCGTCGCATGAATAGGTCGGGGTTCGAGCGAATACCATTCCCCTCCGACGCGATACATAGACGGCACAAGGGTGTTGCAAGTGACCTGAGTCCCAGTTCTCTTGAGTATGTGAGTCCGAGGTGTGAGATGGTAGGAGTCGTTCCCTACCTCGACGGGTAGCTGTGTGTAATACTCCCGTGTTTCTCTGATTTTTACCTCTATTGGAATGCATTTTACTATATGGGCTACTTCTCCGGATAATGCGGCCATATAGCCTGGTCCCTTCATGATATTATAAGCGAATTCGTCCGGTGATTGTTTTGCCAGACCGATGGTGTTTTCCAAAACTCTTCTTTCGAGATTGCATCTTTGGGTAGTATATCCACATACATTTGTTTCATCTGTGTGCGTATGTATTTTTCTACGTATACGAATTTTGAGTACATATGCGAAAAGATCGAGATTGTTTACTGACAAAGGTTCCTTTTTTATGAATGGATCTCCCTTACGGATTTCTACAATTAACAACTTCGGGTGTTCCGTTCGAACCAGCGTATATCCGCATAAGTTTGTTTGAACCTTGGCAGTTAATGCAAAGATTACGTCTCCCTCTGTTAGTGAGTACATTGTTTGCTTGTATGTAGTGTCGGTGTCAGTTGTGCGTTTAGCAGGGCCCTCGTAAAGCACACCATACCGTTTGGAGTGACAGCTGTCCTCGGGGAAAGGTTCCCAAAAGGTATCGCCCCCGTCGATGTCAACGCAATGACCCTCGCTAAGCTCACATCGCATACCTGATTTTAAATGAATTTTATTGGTGTCTACATCGACGTCTGCAAAATAGTCACGTAGCGAGATTTTAACTGTGCCCTTTACGTATACTTTATCCCAATTTCCATATGGGTCCGAGTAATATACACCCTCGCATGATGCGTCTTGATTTACCGTGCCGGCTATTGAAATGGGTCGCATTATCGTGCCGTTATCTATCGCTCCGTATATTTCGGTTTGCCCGATTTTAATCTTTCCTGTTTTATGCAAGTCGGAACAAATATCGCGTGAAACGGTATCGATATACGAATATTCTCCGTTGGGTACGTCCATTCCGTGCAACCACATGCCGCATCGGCGGATTACACGGTATATTTCAACTTTGCATTGGTGTACTTGTATAGAAGAGTATTGGTTTAGTTGTAATAGTTGAATATGGACAGCGGTTTCGTTCACTTCCTGTGTAGGAATGTCGCATTCGCCGATCTCGAGGAGTGACACGGTTGTAATAATCAATGTGGCGCCCGTGCAATCTTATCCGATTATTCCTTCCACCGGGGGTGGGGAATATAGCAGAAGTAAGAACGCTATTCCCAGGGCGAGTAACGCCTTTTCCATCTGTAACGTCAGTGATTTTATATGTAAATTTTGGGCGCGGCAACGCTCTTAGGGTCGACAGAGAAAAGGAAATAAAACGGAATGCGTGGCACCGATTGGTGAAGTATAGAATAACTCCGTTGGTCCCTGGACCGTATGAAGTTAATGCGTGGATAGGATGGGGGGGCGAGATCTCCCGTATCCCGTAGAGATGTTTAAAAACCACGTGTATTCCGAGATTTCTTTTATTCTCTTGACTCTGTCTGTATTGAAAGGGACTTTATTATTTTCATCGGACGATTTTCTTTCTGAAGCGATTTAATTATGCCGCGAGTGAATGAGCCTATGACTCCATCACTGCAGAGGTTGCTTGATAGTACTCCTCATGTACCGGGTACGATCTCGATAAAAGTGCAAATAGGAGTTCGGCGTATACGTTTTCTTCGGAGAATGTTGAACGAGGCAAGGTAAGTGATTTTTCGTGTAATTTTCCAGGCGGTTTGCTTTCTCTTTTTTTTTATCGGTACCCCTTTTTTCTAGCTGGGATTTGTCGTACGAAGATATCTTTGAGGGGTTCGTTGCGGGGCGACAGGTTGTGCGACGGTGTCTCTATCGGCATCTTTGTTGGTTTGTCTCTTTCTTTTTCCTTTTCGAGGGATTATTTCTTTCTTGAATTTGTTTTTATTTATTTTTTCCCTTTTTTTTTCAGCGTTGTGCGTTGTGTTTTTAATTAATTGTTGATTATCATATTCTGGAAAATTTATTTCCTTTGTGTTTCTTTTGGTAATAAAAAAAAAATGATTGTAATAACCCTTATTTCGTCCATTTTGTGTGTTTGTTTTTTTTTATTTTGTTTTGAATATTTTCTTTGTTATAGTTTTGCTTTCTTTTCGTTGCCCTACATTTGTTTTTCCATATATGTGTAATTTAACTAAAGTTGGAATTATATATTTTCCGTGATGGTCAAGGGAAAATTCCTATTTCACGAGGGTTGGGTCGCTCATCCTTTCTCGCTTGCTTAACAGGTTTCTCGCTTCCAGCCTCCTTTTAATTGGGCCTTTTCTTTTTGTGGCGTCTGGTTCCTTGCCTGTTACCTATTGGCTGTTCATCCCCGTTTTTCTAAATTTCCACGGGGTGAACTCCCTCGGCCTGGATATAAAAGATCGGGGTTCTATCGTTTCTTCATCAGTTTATTCTTTTCTTTGGTCGAATACACCAACGAAATTCTTTTCGAAATGGTTTTTTACGGAGAATTCTTCTCTAACGAGGAGCTCGACTTTTGCGAGGTTGACGAGGTCCTTCGGACCATCTATCCGGCAGCAGGAACGTGGTGCCTTCGGTGAAAGGCGTTCGAAGAGTTGGTGGCCAGGACTCGGGCCACACGTCGGGCATCTAACCCGTAAGTATTTATTTTATTATTTTATACCCCTCTTTTTTTTCATTATTTTTAATTTTGTTTGTGTTTTTTTTTTTTCAGATGGAGATTTGAGAGGGAGGATAGATTCTCCCTTCGAATCCTTTTCGGAATCTGCCCATACCAGGTGGATTTCGAAGATTGGGACCTAGAGGCCCCAATTCTTTTGGCAAGGGAGACATCCATTTACGAGGACGAGGGGGCGCGGTACGCGCATTATTACGCGGAGATGCGTAATCGCAAGGTGTGGGTGCCGTCGCCTCTACTACCCGTTGCTTGGGAACCGGAGACTCCCGAGGTGGCCATTGTCTTCGAGCGGCTGCTGCACGTGGCCCCTCCACCGAGTCCGGCGAGTCCTCCGCCAGCCGACCAGGGGGTTCCGGGGGGCCTTGTCGTCCCGAGGCCACGGCGGCCTTCCCTACTGGAGGAGTTGGGGAGAATTTTCCCCAATCTGGGCCGTGGGCTATTGCGGAGGCGGGATCGCTCCCCGCCATCGAGGGGTCATCTCCGACGCCGATTGGTGAGTTTTTTTCTTTTTTTTTTTTTTCAAAAAAAAAATGTTCCTTATTGAATTTTACTTATATGTTTTTTCTCTTTTTTTTTTGTTCCAGGGCTAGGAGTTTCGACGGCGGCTGTTCATCGCCCTCCCTTCCCCCCTTTAGTTTTTAAAATATTTTTTTTTTGTGTAGTTTTTATTTTATTTTATAATTTATCTTAAGAGATATATATATATGTATATTTTTTTGTATTATTTTTTTCTTTTTTTTTTATTAGTGGTTTATTCCACCTAAGTTTAAGATTTCTGTTTGTATTGTGCGATTTGGGTTGTGTTTTTTTTTTAAATATACGTCCCGAACGAGACATTTTAATTTCAACAAAATTTTTATGATTCGGCGTCGTCCGACTACTCCTGTTCCTTTTTGTCCTTTTGTCTTCTTTGTTGTTGCGTTTTCGTCCGCCTTGGTTTCGTCTTAGTTTTTTGCTGGTTTTTTTTTTTTTTTTTTTTTGCGTTGTCTCGTATTCGTTTCCTTGCGTTGTTGTCGTGACTTCGTTGGTTGTCGTCGTCGTTTCGTTTATTTCGTCTGCGTCGTCATTTCGTCTTCGTTGGTTATCGTTGTCGTCTTGTCTCCATTCGTCTGCGTTGTCGTCTTGTCTTCATGCATCTGCGTTGTTGTCTCGTTTCTATTCGTCTGCGTGGTTACCTCGTCTTCGTTGGTTGTTTTTGTCGACTTGTCCGTTTTGTTCCGTTTGAGGGGTTTTTTTTCTGCGTTTTCCGTTATTTATTTTATTATCTTTTTTTTTCATATTTTTTTTCCTTCTTTTTTTTTTTTGGTAGATACTTGTTTATTTATTTTATATGTGTATTTCCGTGCCCCCCCCCCTTTTTTTTTGTGGTTTTTTTTTTTTACTGTATATGTTGTGCGTTGTTTTTTTTCAATAAATGCCCTGCAGGGGCAGTTTAACTTGATTTTTTTGTCTTTTTATTATTTTATTATTATTATTATTTTTATTATTATTATTATTCTCTTTTTTTTATTGCATATAATTTTATATAATCCCTTTAATCTGTATGTTTTTGTATTGTGGGATTTTGTGTTTTTTTTTTCTAATAAATGCTCCGTGGGAGCAGTTAAACTGATTTCTCTGTTTTGCGGGTTTTTATTATTACTGTTATTATTATTGTTATTATTAAGTTATTTTTATTACTCTTCTCTCTCCCTAGTTATTAATATTAGTACTCCCTTTTTTCCTTTCATCTTTTCTTTTGTTTTAATATTTTTTTTTTTTCGATTAATATTATTATTATTATAATTTTTTTTTTTTATATATATATTTTTTCCTCTCTTTTTTTTTTATTACATTTTCTTCTTTCTTCCCTCTTTTTTTTTATTTTTTTTTTTATTATTATTTTTTTTTTCGTAAAAAAAATGGGTTATTTTTCGTTATATGTTCCTTTCCTTAGCTTACTCCCTTCCTTTGTACACCCTATTTCTTGTACACTTATTTTGTTCAGGTACAGTAGTATGCTTCTTTCTCTTTCTTTTGGTTGGTATCCCGTTTTCCAAAAGTTTAGAGTGTCATTTTTTTTTTTAAGCTTTTACCCGGCTGTCACCTCCTTTTTCCTTGAACTTATTATTTTATCCTATGAGGTTAACAGTATCTATATAGTCGTAAGGTTGATTATTTCTGTGTTATTCTATGCATATTATATTTTTTTTTATACGCTATCTCCCTCTTTTTTTTTCGTCCGTTTATTTTCTCTCTTCCTATTCGTGATTTTCCGACTCTCCTTTTCTATCCCTTGCAGAGGGCCTGGAGAATTCGTATGGTGCTTTTGGCTAAATCGTGGGCTTCTTGTACCATAGCCGGGCTTATCTCTTTGTCATAATCGCTATAAACGCGGTCAGGAAGGATTACCATGTGTCGTACACTGATTATTTCTTCCTGGCAAAGGTCGCATTGGTTCGAAGCCATGGCGCACTCGTAACAAGCTACCGCGTGCGCACAGGGAATGTAAATTCCCGATACCCGATTTCTTCCGAAATAACGGCAGAGATTTTCAAAAACGATGTCGTCTAGTCTGAGTCCCGGTGCAATGAATCCACTGGGTAAATAGTCTACGAGAACGTTTTTCTCATGCTCATGCAGCGGCGCTTTTTCTGCGGTGCTTGGCTTAATTTTCTTGTGGCAAAACGTTCTATAATGCTCCATCACCTCGGCCACGGTTGGCCCGGCGCCTCCCTGTCTACGCGCTTCCTTGATATACTCGTGTCCTTTTCTCTCCAGCAGGTATGAGCAGTTCCTGTGCCTACGGGCATGTTCCTTCCATGGATCGTCGCTGGGAATCCACCGGTGTAACTCGATTCCGCATGAGAAACACTTTATTCGATCTCCCTTCTGGAGATAGAAGAATCCCGCATCGGCCATTCTTTCGGGGGTCTGTTCCAATGCCATGGGCCAGACTTCATAGGTTTTAAGCCGTTGTTCATATGTGGTATAAATATAAATGTGGTCATAAATGCTCTAAAGGATTTGTTGGCTCAATGTTGATTATTTGACTATATCTAGGTTTTTCCAAAAATCCTTGGACAATCCTCGGTGCTTCGGGCGTGGGTTTTGCCTCGTTAGTCACTCCAGGGGGTACGATTTTGTCGTTGGTAGTCGCGGATTTTTGCGCAAAGTGCGGGGGCACCGGAGCTCTCATGATTCGGACGTGCCAGAGGTGCTCCTTGTCTTCCTCTTACTGCTTGGCAGAGTATCTCCTTTGTTTCCCACTACCGTTGTCCTTTGTCCGCTCGGAGCGTCCTTGTCGGGTGACCGCAGGCTCCCTTCGGCTGGCCCGAGGCCCGAGAGAGAGAAACTGCTGTTTTCTCTAGCTTTACTTGTTTCCTGACTTCCGTTGATAGTTTCGCTGATAATTTCGCTCCTTTTCCCACAATCCATCGGTAGTTCAGGGGTATTGGGAGGACCGGGAGGGCTTAGGGGAGGCGGGGGCAGTTCTGGGGTGTTTGGGAAGGTTGGTGGAGTCGGAAGGATTATTGCTCCGGATGCTGTTAAACGCACATAGTGTTCGACCGGTGGATCCTCCTGACATGTGGGCGAATTGTTTTGCATCCACGAGGGGACCTTTCCTCTCCTTCCATCCTCTCCTACTCGTATATTGCCGCAGGGAAGTCCACGTGCAAAACGGCATTCCGTTGATTCTAATTTATGCTCCCTGAGAGGATCCTCGCCGATTTTCCAATCATGTAATATTATTCCGCATTCAAAACAAATGACATCGTCGCCTAATCCTTCGTAATAAAATCCGGCGGTAGCGAGTGCCTGGGGTTTCAGGTAGGGACGTGGCCATCCAGGGAAACTTTTTACTCTCTCGGACTCACGCCGATATCGGTGGTATTGAGGTTGCTTTCTTTTCGGTTCCTGAGCCGTGTTTTCCGAAGGCCCTGTCGGCTCCCCCTCGTCACCTGTTCCCATCATTTTGTATAGGTAAGTGTGACTTCTTTACTCGTTTAGGGTGAACGACACACGTTCTTCCTTTGAGTTGGAGGCGCAAATTACCTTTTTCCAAAAT
Organism: Buathra laborator; assembly: GCA_934046635.1. Classification (NCBI taxonomy): domain Eukaryota; kingdom Metazoa; phylum Arthropoda; class Insecta; order Hymenoptera; family Ichneumonidae; genus Buathra; species Buathra laborator. Next base: position 135,271 of record OW203899.1, on the reverse strand, counting down.
GTCCAATATCTCGAAAGGTCCTATATATTGATCTCTTAATTTCCCTGGCTTTGGCCCTTTAAGCAGAAAGACGGGTTCGCCAACCTTGAACGTAACTGGGTTGATGCGGCGGTCTCTATATATCTTGGCTTTTTTCTTGGACGCTATGAGGTTTATTCTTCCTATATTTTGAATCTCATGTATTTGTGTAACTAGTCTCGTTAAATAATCGTCGTACATCGCGAGTTTGTCGAGGTCATCGAGAGGGAAACTCGAGGGGGTTCTCGCGATTTTTCCGAATACCATTTCATAGGTGGTGTGTCTCGTACTTTCATGAACGTTTGTATTGTAATTGAAAATAGCTAATTCAACCCAATCGTCCCAGTTATTTTCCTGGTTTGTATATTGCTTGAGATATTCGCCCAGAGCGTGATGCGATCTTTCTAACGAACCGTTTGATTGTGGGTGAAACGTGGTAGTTTTGATTTTCTTGATTTTGAACAATTTCGAAATTTGTTTCATAAAATTGCTCAGAAAGTTCGTGCCTTGGTCAGTTAGTACGGCTCGTGGAGAACCGAAGTTGCAAATAAATCTCTTGACAAATGACTCGGCTATGGTTACTGCCTTGGCGTTCGGTAGAGCTACCGCGATCGAGAATTTTGTTAACTGGTCCTGTATAGTGAGTATATATCCGTTTTGTTTATGAGTTTTTGGCAGCGGTCCCACGATATCCATTGCAATTTTTTCGAAAGCCGTGGGAGGCGTGTCGGTAATTACCATCGGTTGTTTTGTCTTGACTCTAACTAATTTTTTCAGTTGACAATTTAAGCATCTTTTTATAAAATCTTGTACGTCTTGCTTGAGATTTTTCCAATAATAATCGTGTCGAATGCGATTGTATGTTTTGCTTACACCTCGGTGTCCGCCCACGGCCGAGCAATGCTTTTCCGTTATTATTGCCTCTCGCTCTTCTTCTTTTGGTTCTTTGATAATCCCTAAGCAGACTATTATTTTTATATCCGTTTCTTGAAACAATTGACGAATTTGGATTATAATATCTTCCCAACGTACATTGCAAATCGCGTAAGATTTTGCCACACTAATTGATCGTAGGGTTAACTCTTCTGCGAGGTTTCGGCAGCTTTTTAAACTTTCGACGATGTTTTCAAGGATTAGTGTTGGTCCATCCCGTATTTCTGCCCGGATAGGCAAGACAATAAAATATTTATTATTCCTTTTGGACAAAACTTTTGCCTCTCGTAATTTTAACTTTCTTAAATTGGGCATTTCTTCTCGGTCGACTAACGATTGCGCCCCCTTATCCATCGGCAGTCCCCTAGTGTCTACAAAAAACACCATGCTATCTTTACGACTGTAGAAAAGATCCCGAGACTGCTGAATAGTTTTAGAATTTTCCCGTCTCCTTTGGTTGTTCGTTAAATTGCCTTCGGTTCCTCTGCATTCGCTGTCGCGGGTACGGTGAGGGGCGTTTTCATCGTCGGAATTCTCCGAGTCGCTGTAGACGTGTGAGCAACTTTTTTTCTTATAGGATTGTCCTCCATATCGCTATCTTTATCTGATGGTTTGGTGTCGTTCTCAATACTCTCACAATTTTCGGGCGCCGCTGGAGGTACGCCGTTTTCGTGCATCCTGCTGTAGCTTATCCTAGTATCGGTCTCTTCGTTAACTTCTCGGCTGGAGCTTTCCTTAAGGGTTCCCAGGTCTTCCTGTTCCGGCGTAGGCCCCTTTCTTCGTTTTAGATTTTTACGACTTTTTGATGGTCCGGCTGAGTGGACTTTCTCGTAGTCCCCGTCGCCAAAATCATCCTCGCTATCCTTTGACATGTAACCTTCCTGCGCTCCGTCGGTTGGTCCAAGGATGCCGCTTGCCGAAGGTTCACACATATCCTCGTGGTCTGGAGGTTCCCATGGCTCCTCGTCGGCTTCTAATAAAACATCGTCCGGATCTATGGTTTCGTCTACGTCCTCGTCGCTGTCCAAAGCTAGATACTCGGCGATTTCTTCGTCAGTTAATCCTCGAGCTGGTTTATGACGCGTCTTAGTCGTGGGGTTGGTGCGAATTATAAAGATTCCATCGGGATTACTGGGTTCGCAGACGGGATTCCGAGAGAGAGCGTCAGCGTTTACATTTGTTTTTCCTGCTTTGTATACCACATCATATTCATATTCGGCTAGTTTCAGACGCCATTTTAAAATTTTCGAGTTGCCGTCTGTGGCCCGGCGGAACCATAACAGTGGTTTATGATCCGTTACGACTGTGAATTTGCGTCCGTACAAGTAAGGACGGTAATGAAGGATGCAATATACTATCGCAAGGGCTTCTTTTTTGTAGGTATCGTATCGCTCCTCGGTTTTGTTCAGCGCACGGGAAGCATAAGCGCATGGATGGTCATGGTTAATTTCCCCCTGAGAAAGGATGCCGCCGATAGCTATCTCGGAGGCATCAGTCGTTAAAATGAAAGGCTTCGTGAAATCTGGGTACCGTAACACAGGTGCTGTGCATAATTTCTCCTTTAAAATTTCGAAAGCCCCTTGTTCCTCCTTATCCCATTCGAAAGGTATTTCTTTCCGAAGAAGCAGAGTGAGTGGCTTTGATATTTTTGCGTAACTTTCGATAAATCGTCGGTAATAGCCCGTTAGTCCTAAGAATTGTCGAATATTTTTAACGTTTTCGGGCTGAGGAAATTCGCGAACTGCCTCGAGTTTCCTAGGATCGGGCATAACGCCGTCGTTGCCGATGACATGTCCTAAATAAGCGACTTCTCTTTTTAAAAATTCACATTTATCCGGTTGTAGCTTTAAAGTTGCTGCCTCAAGTCTCTTCATTAGCTCTCTATAGATGGTTTCATGCTCCTCTAATCCTCGCGAATAACTAACGATGTCATCTAAGTATACGAATATTCCTTTTCCCAGTAATCCGCTGAGAGCGATATCCATAGTTCTTTGGAAAGTGGGCGGGGCGTTCCGAAGTCCGAACGGCATGCGTACGAACTCGAAATGGCCCCTCGGCGTCGTAAATGCGGTCTTATGTCGGTCCAGGGGACTGACTTCTATTTGATGAAATCCTGATGCTAAGTCGAACACGGAAAAATACTTCGCACCACCTAATTGGTCCAGTATCTCGGTGATGTTAGGGATGGGATAAGCATCGGCAATTGTTTTTTCATTAAGGGCCCGATAGTCGAATACCACCCTCCATTTCTTGTTTCCTTTTGAGTCGTTCTTTTTCGGTACTACCCACACAGGGCGATTGTAAGGAGAGGTTGATGGTATTATCACTCCATTCTTTAGCATATCGTCTACTTGTTTTTCTATTTCGTCCTTTGTACATTCCGGCCAACGATATCCTCTTGTATTAATGGGAAGATCATCCGTCGTGGGAATTCGATGTTGCAATATCGTTGTGTATGTTAATGCTTCTCCCGGCAAGTGATAAAGATGGGCGCTGCTTCTCAATAAAGATTCGATGCTAGTTTTTTCTTCTATGTTTAACTCATTCAGCCGAAGGAGAGATTTTATCTTTTCGAAACGTTCCCCTGAATCCGAGATTGTGAGCGTAAAACAGAAACTTTCTCTCAAGAAGGGTTGAAGGCAACGGGAGGCACTAATGGAACGTAGTGTCTCCGCAAGTTTGAGATTTACAACGGTGTAGCTTTTACGGTCTTTCGAAAGGGTTTCATTATTGTATATTCTTCCCTGGTTACAAGGTTTCTTATTCGTCGAGTATTCCACATATCGCATGACCATACTATCTTCTCCGTAATTCGTTGACAAAGTTCCCATTTCCTTGAGTTCGGTTTCATTCTCCTCATGGGTTTGTGCGTTTGGCTTCGTGATTTCGTGATTATTCGTGCTACATTCTTTTTCCTTTTCTTGTCTCTCCGCCTCACTCAAGCGGCTATAAATTTCGTCGACCTCCGACTCTTGGACCTGACCACTGTAAACTCCTTCGGTCATACTTAGACTCCTGGTAGTACCTGGGCTCACGTCACAGTCCGTGGCGACAACAGAATTATTTTTTACATTTTCCTTATTAACTCTAACTTCTTTCTCCTCTTGCATCGGTGTTAAAACGAATTCATCACGAAATCCCTGGGCCTCACTCGGTACCCCTGTGGATTCGTGTAACGACATATTTATGGATTCACTCGATATTTCTTTAGTTACACAATTGTCTTTGTTACTCCTTTCAGAAAACACCGGCGTTTGTCCGGTCACAATAGTTACATTATTTGGTTCGACTGTTATTTCTATTTCCTTGGTTTTATTAGCGGTATCTTCGTTCGTCTTTCCTGTATACATCCTGCTCTCCTTGGGTTTATTGTCCAGGGTTCCCGCGGGCTCCGATTTCACCGAGTGCGCAGCGTCTGCGGGACTTCCACTGTCTTTTTTATTACTCATTTTTCCTTTCTCTATGCTTGTTTCTGTTTCCTTGATTAATTCCAACACTGGTACTTGCAGCTTGATCGTATGTGGATTATTATTTGTTACGTAAATGTTCGCTTTTCCATTCTCGTTGGTCACTAATCCAGTTTCTATTTTGACTCCCCCCCCCCAGCTTCTAAGGTGGGCAAATATCCCTTGCGGACTTCCAGGTTTCTTATTCGAACAAAACAGAGTTTTCGTGTTTGCCCCGGAATTACTATAGTTTCTTGAGTAGCGAAAGGAATTTTTAGTTCTTGCATTTTTAATCGTCGTTTTTCGTAATCAATTACCACTCTGTTTCCATCCAAATATTCTGATCCCAGTATTCCTCCTTCACTGATGGGGAAATTATTTTCCACTACATGAAACGTGGCGAATCGTCCGAAAACTTCGAGCGTCACACGTCTGAGAGTGTATATTGATATAGTGGTAATTCCGTTCAGTTGTAAAATTTCGGTATTATCGATTGGCGTTGTTGAATTTACAAATTCCCTTTTAATGATGTTTGGCCCAGCTCCGGTGTCAACCATCATTATTATAGATGTTGTTAAATTTTCACTTGTTAATTCTATCGTGGGGACGCTACTCTCTCGGTGTAATTTTATCGTGCGTATTTTTACTGTTCGTGCGGATTTGATGCTACCGAGATCACATGTATTGGGTGCGTGATCTGGGTGGTCCCCGCTGCACCCGTCGTCGGGAGACCGTTGGAGTTTCCCGGAGACGTATTATACCGCGATTCGTTCGCCTTTTTCGCCAGGCACTCCCGAATGAAGTGACCGGGTTGCTTGCAGTAGTGACAAGTGCTCGTTGTTTTTGGATCGCCTTTGACGGTGTCTGCGAAAGTTTGTTGCTGAGAAGCGGCGCATTGAGCTTGATTGTGGCGATACGGGCATAGATAAGCACCATGCCCATTCTTTTTGCATATTTGACATACGATGTTGGCAGTCTGCGCGAACTGCAAACCCTGGGGCACGGGGTTGTTACGAGCATTTTGATTGCTCGTTATTTTTTTAGCGTGATTCGGCAGCAAATGACAATCTTGCACCGTGTGTCCTTGATTTTTACATAATTGACAAATGGTAGAAGACTTCTCTTGATTCGATGGAGGGAATAATTTGTAGCATCGGTCTGCGGTATGACCTCTTTTGTCACAATGCTGGCATACGGTGATTGCAGGAGTATTAGGCGAAGGATTATTGTTTTTCTTCGGAGGGAATAGCTGAAAGCATTTGCTCGCCACGTGCCCCTTTTTGTCACAGTTCTGGCAGGTAGGTATTACCTTTTCCTGGCTACCTGAGTCCTTTAACTCTGCTGCCTTGTTTCCAGGTTTCTCTGGACAGTTCACAGCTATGTTTCCTGTTTTGCCGCAAAGCTGACACTCTGGTGTCTCGCTGATAATTGCCCGGATAGATCGTTTACCCTCGACTCTTGCATCCTTTGTATTTTCTGAACTCCTGATACCTTCTCGCAGCGCGGTTCGGGCTATTAATTGTTTTTCGATTTTTACAGCCCTTTTTACTATCTCGTCGATCGTTCCTTCGGTTGTCATTCGTGCCTCGATTTCGGGTTTTAGCCCTTGTATGAAACACGGCGGGAGGCTGGCGGCAGTATTATCCCTGAAAGCTTTATCCGCGGGTTCGTTATTTTCGGATTCATAGGCTTCCAGAATTTGGAAACCCAAATCGCGGATTCTGTTTGCGTATGCTACTACAGTTTCTTCAGGTCGCTGGTATATAGAACCGAGTTCTCCCTGCAATTGGTATATGTTCCTTGCAGGTGCGTAGATGCATTTTAAGAATTTATGTAATTCTTTCATGCTTCCGAATGTTTGTTGCGCTATGGATCGTCGTGGTTCCCCGACGATTTTTATTCTGACTGCCTTAACTAGTTGCTCCTCGCTGGAAGCATCTAGCATTTCCAATGCTTCCTCGCAGCATTGAATAAACAAATTCAAAGAGGTATTAATGCCATCATATGTAGGGATGACGCCCAAAGCGTCTTTGAGAGACACCTTTAATCCGGAATTAGCCATGTCGTTCTTTCTTTCTGTCCGTGCAGGTGGGTCCCGTGGAGTATCTTTGATGTGACCTCCTGTGTTCTTTGCTTCGGGTGTATCGGTTTTACCCGTGATAGTTTTGTCGAGATCGGTAAGAGATTGTCTTTTCTCCACAGGGTTATTTAGTTTTGTTTTCGGCTTGGTACCGGTATTTTTATTTTTTTCGTTGAGTTGATTCGCGCCTTCTCCTATAATAGGATACAGGTTACGCTTAACTGTGTCAAGTTGTGAGAGAGAGGTTCTTGGCACAATGAGTTCGCCTTCTGGTATATAGAATTCCTCCTCGCTCGTATCAAATTCAGCGAGGCTTTTATAAATCGTCTCGTCAAACAAAGATAGGTATGTTTTTGACCCTATGTCCTTTTCAGAGAAATTGTCAATGATAGTTTGTGTGCTCTCGTCGTCGGATTCGTTGGTTGTTTCGAAGGAATGGGGAACAGGGGTATCGGGTCTTCGCGATGGGCCAACGGGCGCTCCAAAGACCTTCCGCGCGGTTAGTCCGTATCCCTCGGTTCTCAATTTTTCGTCCGCCAAAGTCAGGGCCTGAGCTCTAACGCTTAATAGTTCGTATTGTTCCTCTAGGTATTTTTGATCCGCTGTATCTTTGTCTGTTTCTTTTCCCTTGGTTACTTCTTCCGTTATCTGTATTGGAATTTCTTCTTTCGTGGTTTGTATCTCTTCCTCAATGTCTACCTCTTCTTCCTCCTTTAGGGGTTCGGTTATTTCTAATATCTTTTTATGAGCGGTGTTTTCCGCAGCCTGCACTGACTTGTTACCTCTGCCACTTCTTCGTTCGTTTACGTACGTGTGCACTATATGATCAGGGATAGTGGTGTTGGATCGGGTTGAACGGGTGGGACGAGACAGTGGTTCGCTTCCTTTTTCGGGGTTAGTAGAACTCATTTAGATTTCCGAGAGGGAATGAAGGAGAATTATTACGTTGGTTTCCTCGCATTTTGTTGTTTTATCGTTTTCTTTTATTTATTTTTTTCTGATTTGTCTGCTCTTACTCTTATGGGAGCGTGTTTTAATGAACGATATTTTGTGTTTCGTGATAAATTTTACCTTTGGGTAGCGGTTGGATATGAACAAATGGCAATAATTCCTAATCAATTTTCTCAGAACCTTCAGAATGGATTTGGCTAGCATGTAGAAAATTAATTGTTTCTCTTCTCCCTTTTTTTTTGATAACTGGAATAGTTAATAATGTACCGGAATTCAAAGTTACTGGAACCAATTTTCGGGGACAACAAATGTTTCTGATGGTTTTATAGGCGCGATTATTAGTTGCACTTTTTCAATTTTAACTATTTGTTGTTTATCCTCAGATGTCTGGGTAAAAGTTTTTTCCGCGAGGGGTTCCCTCCAAATTTCACAAACTATTGTCTCATCAGGAGTCAAATACAGAAAATCTAGTTCTACCGTTTTTCCCGTTGATCTATCTTCTAGCGGTGTCGGGTCAGGTTTTTCTTCGCCCAAGGGTTTCTGTAGGCTACCGTGAAGTTCGTTTTTAATTCCCTGTTCTAGTAATGCACGTAGGGCTTGTTGCCAGCCCCCTCGTTTTGGCATAGATTCTTTTCTTTTTATTATTTATACACAAGGTAGGATGTTCTGGTACTGTTATTTTCAAGAGAGGTTTTAGCGTATGTTTTTAGGAGAAATGTTTGCGTATGTTTGTGAAAATGTTTGCGTGTGTTTGTGTTTTCATCAATTTGTACTCCTCCAAGAGGCGTTTGAACAAATGATGGCTTATTACTAGATTGTGTTACTTCATCAACTTGTACTCCTCCAAGAGGCGTTTGAACAAATGATGGCTTATTACTAGGTTGTGTTACTTCATCAACTTGTACTCCTCCGAGACGCGTTTGAACAAATGATGGCTTATTACTAGATTGTGTTACTTCATCAACTTGTACTCCTCCAAGAGGCGTTTGAACAAGTGATGGTTTAGGTAGGAAAGGAGGAAGTGCAAGGAACGTGTATAGTTATATTTTTTTGTAAAATTATCTCCCCCTTTTTTTTTATAATAAATTCTTTCAGACAAGCACTCTAATGATCCCGGACGAGCCCCCAAAATTCTGTTACGTCCAAACTAGCGTTCTTTTAATTATCCTAGTTTGCGTTGTAACAGTTGCCTCTTGTTACTATCGCACGCGCTGGTCAGGTGGGTGTTGAACCGACCTTTACCACTCCCGGTGTCGATAAAGAGAACAACGTTGCTCCTTTTTAAAGCCTAACCTTGCGGAAAATTGCTTGGGATGGAGCCCTTAAGAATGCTTGTCGTATCTGTGTCTTAGGGTGTCAACTAATTAGTAGCGGTTTCGGCGTCTTTGTGACAAAGAGAGAGATAGAGCGGAAATCTTCAGTGGGACGGCGGCTACCTGCCGGCTTCTGGCCAGGTGTCGGAACGCGGGGTACAGTAAAAGGAAAATCTCGAAGAAACTTTATAAATTACTGAGTCACGAGAACGGAAATAAAATCATGCGTGATTAATAATTTGGTAGAAAATGTACTTACGGTTGTAACCGATGAGTTGCAGGTGCTTGTTGACTTTGTTCTCGTGGTTTGAGTACGTAAATGAGTAGAAAAGGTGAATAAAATGTTTCACGAAAATACGAGGAAAATTAACACTGGTTTTTAATGCCAAAAAAAAAAAATTATTTGGGTGATACAATTGATAAAAGTTCAATGAAAATTGTACTGTACGAAGTTCTTGATTTTTATCGAAACTTCAAAATTAACCTCGGTGGTTTTTCTCGTCGTTTTATATAGTCTAAATCGGTTTCTTTAAAATGATACTTTGAAATGAATATTTCTAACGTCGGTGATTTTAAATGGTATTACGGAGAGTATCTAAGTAACTGGTATCTGGTTATAGGGTATATGGTCCCGAGCGCACAATTTCCGGGGTTTTTATACCATTTTCTTGGTGACAAAATAGAGGGGATTTTGTTATAGGAATGTCTTTTTAGGCACTCACTATAACAATAGGCAAAGAGTGCCTATTAAAATGACCATCGAGGCTTCTTCACACAGCTTTCGATGGGGATTCCCCGCAGCGTATGCTCCAAAAAAATTAGTTTTTCAGAATTTACTTCGGTGTACCTCCAACTTCATGCGCAGTTAATTTGAAGTGACTCCGATGACTGGAAATATTTTTTTTAGCCTGCGGTTGAATAAAAATAGCTTTTTCACTGAATTTATCTTCTCGGACGTCCGTATCACAGTGTAACTTTGGATGGTGCGAACCAATTTTGTTCTCCTTCGCAGGAGTGTTTTATCACATCATGACTATTGTGCACAAACATTTTGAAACTACTGCGAAGCCTTTAATGAGTTGTTCCAAAATAAAAATTCAATTTTGTTCCGCTAAATGTCCGTACGGTGCTCCAATTATGAAGTCTACGAACCAAATTTTTTCTTTTTCGCAGCATTATTTTATTTTATCGAAAGCACTATGCACAGCAAATTTGCAGACATTCCGACGTCTCTGAACATTTTTTCCAGGCATTTTCCATTTAAAAATCCATTTTCTCCTGTCAAAGGTCCGTACGGCGCTGCAATTTTGAAACCTACGAACGAATTTTTTTCTAATTTTCAGCAATATTTCATTGCATCGAAAACACTATGCACAGCAAATTTGAAGACATTCTAACATTTCTTAATATTTTTATTCTACAATTATTTCTAGTGAGGAATTATTTTAAAGGTTATGTTACTTTAATTTTCCAAAAAACAATTTTTCATCATGTCAGAAAAGAAAATTTGGTTGCGAAAAATAAAACACGAAATATCACACATTGATTTACAAATATTAGCCCTTTTTATTTCGAAAATAATATATTTTGAACGAAACCATTCACAATATTTTACAATACATCATTCACATTCGTAATAAAAATCATAAATTTCACGGGTGCACTGAAAAACTTGGTTATAATTTCGCAAAGAAGAATCATCGAATATCCAAAATTATTGCAATTTGCCAAATAAAATTTAAAACAATGGCGACTATTTATTTTTTTTCCGTTCATTTTATCTGTCAAACTTTGGAAGCCGACGACAATTCCATAGCAGACGTGATAAAGTTCGCACACGCCGCGACGTTGATATTCTGTGGCGGGATGATTTGAAATGAAAAAAAAAAATCTCAGCTTTTTTTTCATTTTTAATGTAAATTACTTTAAATATTGGGAAACTGCATTTTAATTTTTTCAAATCTCTTTAAAATTTTTTCGAAACAAAAAAAAAATTCAAATTTTATCTCGAATTTTTCCAACCACCCTTCTACTTTCTTTTCAATTGTTTCAATATTCCGATCTTAAAACACATAGGAGGTTCAGGTGAAACGCGCAGCGCGACGTATAAACATATTCGATACGTAGCGCATAACGCGAAGTGTAATCACACTTGGTACGGAGCGCGTAGCGCGACGTGTACCCCCGTGAGTGCCTTAAAAAATGTCCCCCCGGGACATTTTTCGGGGGTTTGGGGGGCGGAGCCCACCAACAAGGGCCTCTGCGCCCGCAGGGCGCTGAGGCGCTTGTTATATCTATTCCGTATAGAATTTTGGTACAGTAACGAGAAGATGAGGTGATGCTTCGGATATCTTCCGTGATTGGCCCGTGATCTTAAGTCCTTCTTTCAGGCATAATTTCGTTTATCAGGCCCGCGCCGTAGGTGACGGGGTGGGGTATCGAAAAGAAAAAGGACGCGGACGAGATCACGTAGGCATCGGTCCCCTCTCTTCTTGTTTCCGGTTTCCTGGAAGTCATTACCAAAGAGCCTTTTGGTGTCTCATTGCCGCTTTATAGGTAAATAATTTATATGCAAGAAATCACAGGAGTTGTGTTCCAATCCGACTATTAAATGAATCTCAACGGTGTCTAGACAAAGAAAACCGGTATCGTCGAATGGAAATACGCTCTCCTATGTCTACTGAGTTTTATGTGTTATGTAAGAGAAAAAATGGTGTCTTCTTAAAGTGATTTTCTACCCGAGTCTCAATTAACCTTTTGAAAAAAAAATGAATTTTGCCATGAGCCGTGTTTTAACGTGAACTAATTATTCAACTTTTGACTAGCTGCACTCGTTTTGCTCTGGTTTATGCGAGTATAAATGTGAAAATAAAAACATTTACTTTTACTCTTAATTTAATTTCTTTTCCGCGTTTAAATTCACCTAGTGGCGTGTCGCGGGAAAGAACTTCCTCGGCAAATTCCTTACAGTTTATGCCTGTAATTATTTTGTTTAGACAAATGGCATCTAAATTAATTACTGCCAAGAATTTCTCAAGGGTTAAACTATACTGGTCTAATATCGAATGTGAAATATGACAATTATGGTTGGAGAGCGCATGGCCCGTTCTTCTACCTGAAACAAAGAGGGCCCCTTTTCGTTACCCGGGTTCTCTGCACCAGAGGCTGTCGAGCGGAGATTATTTCGTACACTTTCAATGAAGCAAGGCCCTTTTTGCTTTTACGGTGGCATTGCTCTCCTTATTATTAATTAACGATGCGTGTTTCATGAACACTGTAAGAATAAACACAGGCGTTCAAGAGAGCAAATCCTGTATATTTATTGTATCTTTTATTATCTTTCTTAACGAAATCCATTCTCAGTCTCACTTCTCTATTTGCCGTTATTTATTTTGATTGTAGAAAAACGGCAACTATTATTCTTTTAAATGTTTGTTACTAATAGTCGGGGTTTGTGTTTTTATTAAAGAATAATCATTTTTCCCTTTGCTGAGATCACAATCGAAAGCCCCCTCTCTTTTATTTTAACTGGTGGAGTTTGGCTCAACTAGAACATCATCTTTAAATTGTCACCTTTAACGAAGATAATTTGTCGACCCGCCTGTATCTCTAGGAACCGAAAGTTCTGACCGGCTGACCGTAGATCCCTCTCAAAATGTTTTAGCTACGGTAAAGTAGGTTCATTGAGTTGAGGATCCATGCGACAGTAGTCGATATGGATAATAGCAGATCCCTACGGTAACCATTAGTGGGCCCACTTTCTTTTAGTTTCTTTTTGGAACTGTAGGAGAGTGCTCGGAGGAGGGGTCAGAGACCGCCTTTCTCGGCCTCCGCTTGTGGGGCTCGGATCTGCTTTATCTAGATCGGTCGGTGTCGACTCGTTAAGGTAGGACCCAATGTTTGTTAGAATTTAGGCTAATTTGATTTTGATCTAGCAGTAGGTAAAATAAATATCGGTAGAGCGGGGTTTTAACCCGATTTTCTTCCTTTCCCATTTTCTTAAAGTTTGAGTGGCGATTTTTATTAGTGGTGGCAAGGGAAAAAAATAGAGCGTTACGCTGGACGTAACAGTTGCATGAAAGAATATGTATTGATTACAGTGCCATTTTTATAGAATGCTTTGCTTTATACATAGATTTTTGTGTGAAATGCATTAATGGTTTGTAAAAATAAACATGCAATTCAATTTTAAGAGATACCATATTCGATTTTATTAAATAAACGCCGCAGGTACATTGTTGATCACAAATTGAATAATTTCGTCAAAACAGAAAAATAGTGTCTATAAAGAATTTGATATATCAGTAAGTATAAGTAAGTATAAATAGTGAAAACGAAAAATTTCTTTTACTTATTGACACCGTGAAAAAATATTTTAACTCTATTAGTATGTTGTCCTACTGCTATTACATTAGCGGAAACATGAGAAAATAAACGTGTCAGATCGGAATACTGTTACAACAGAAGTTAAAGCGCAATTATTATTTTCACCTTTTGCGAAGTTGTATATCTATCAACCTCACTGTTTCCAAAATGATTGTTTCATGGTAATTCGTTACTCAGTATCTGATTAACTATTGTATTAAAAGAATGCACACACAAATTTGATATATATGCGGCATTCCATCCGGTTTCGCACGATCAAAAAGTCGAAACCCTACAAAAAAATCGTATTTCCACCACAATTCACAATTATTTACAAGGAATTATTGTACATTTTTTCCGAAAATTTAGAATCGTATTTTTTTGAGATATGGCAAACGTGCACCTTTCTTCAAAATCACTGTATCTTAACAACTATTAGTCATACAAGAAAACATTTGAGACGAATTTTCTTCAAAAAAAGTAGAATATATGTAAGTTTGAGACCAGTCAAACTTATAGCGCGACACTTCAGAGGTCGCCCCCTCGACACACACAGAAGCCCGAGGCACGCGGCCGTCGCGCTCATCAGTCGTAACTGCGTGAGATTGGCAGTAACCACGGCGATAAACGTGGGAGACGCATGGCGCTTGTCGCTAAGAATCATTATAATTAATTCAAATAGTAATTATAATAAAGTCAAGCTGTACTTGTTGTTGATTCAGGTAAAACAGTGTACAATCTTGTATTATAATTATGGAACCGATCTGGATTTGGTGTACATAGTGTAAATATATTTTCAGTTATTACTAGCATCAACCGCAGTACTTATTTTCGGTGACGCAGTCACCGTTACTCATAAGATAAGCGAATTATCTTATAAATCAACAACAATGGCTGTTGTACGAGCAAGATTCTGCTTTGTCTCGGAGGCACAGGACTCAAAAACTACCATTTTGAGAGTTCGCACCATTCAATTGGAAGGAGAGGACACGACGTACGAATTCCCAGAACACCTCACCACGAAAGAGAATCATCCTAAGCTCTTTGAAACAAGCATTGTGAAGAATATCGTCAAGAGTGTGAAAACCCGCGGAAAGTTCCGGAAGGTGTGGATTACGTTGGCTGGCGAACTTGAACATCAATACTTGGATGAAGAGGGAAACGTATGTTACGACGGTCTGTATTTGGACGAGTGTCGGGCGGGGGTTGATCCCAGTCCCGATCCCTCCCAACACCTCGATTCCTCTCCACATGATAAGTTAACGTCGCGAGTAAAAAACATGATTCTGGAAAAATTTTCTGGAAAAAACCAGAACGCGGCTATTTTTATCGATCTTTTCGTGAGCGAGTGCACGCGTTTAAAATGCAAAGAAGAAAATTACGCAGGGACACTGAGATTTTTTCTGGAAGGGGCGGCCCTTGACTGGTTTCAGAGCTTTTTGAAAATAAACAAGATTACCCGACCATGGGAATATTGGAAAAATTCGTTTATAGATACTTTCGCTGTGATAGGGTGGCAAGAAATAAAGTATGCATACGAATTCCGTTATTTAAATGGGTCGCTTTTGGAGTACGCGCTAAAAAAGAGAAATCTGCTTTTAGACACTGATCCTAAAATATCAGAAAATACTCAAATAAATCTAATTGTTTTGGGTTTACCAGCAAAAATTCATGCACACATAAATAGAAAAGAAGTAAACACAATTGATAATTTCATGTCGCTCATAAATCAATCAGAAGGCCTTATAGAAAAAGAGAAAAAGGCTAAAACAAAAATCACGGAGGAAAATAAAACAGAAAAAAAACCATGCTCCTACTGCAGTAAAAAGGGTTTTCCCAATAGGTATCACGCAGAGGAGGTGTGCAGGTTAAAACTCTCCGATAGAGAAAAGACAAAGAACGATAAAATAAGAATAATAAATAATACGAATATAGAAGAGAGTGTAGCGTCCTCGGCCGAATCAAAAAACGTTTAGCAACCCCACTTATTAGACTAAGAATAGGTATCGAGGATACTCCAGTGGTTGCGATATATGACTCAGGAGCAAATGTATCCATAATAAATTACGATACAGTAGTAAAATTGAAATTAAACAAAAAAATAAGTGGGGAAAACAAACTAAATACGTTTGCAGGCACCACGAAGACACTAGGCTCACTGAAATTGAAAACAAAAATTTTCAATATCACAAATACAATATGTTTTTATATTGTAAAAAGCGACTCTTTTCGTGATGACATTCTGTTAGGCCTTGATGCGATTAAGGAGTTTAAACTTTGTCAGGATGAAAATTTGAGAGTTTTTCAAAATGATACAGAGAAAGGTAGCCCACAAGAGAATATAGAAACGGAGTCGATATCAACAAACATAGTCGTAAACAGTGAGAGCTTGGTGGAACGGGTGTGGAATGAACACAAAGAACTATTTACAGAGGATAAGTTCGAAGTAGGCAAAGTTAAAGGCTACGAGGCTTCAGTGAGGCTTACTGAAAATAAATATATTGCGCGTAAACCGTACAAGTGCTCAATAGCGGATAACGAGGAAATAAATACGCAAATAAAATCGTTATTGAAAGTAGGGTTAATTGAACGTTCGACTAGCCCTTTCGCATCTCCGGTAACTCTTGTTTTAAAGAAGGAAGAAGGGAGAAAGTCGCGGTTATGCGTAGACTATAGCGAACTGAATAAGATAATCATATCAGAATGCCATCCATTCCCAATTATTGATGATCTGTTAATTCGAGCTCGAGATTGCAAATTTTTTTCAAAATTGGATGTAAACTCGGCTTTCTGGTCAATTTCGATTAGAGAAAAAGATAGATATAAAACCGCATTTATAACGCAAAGCGGGCATTGGCAATGGAAGTGCCTGCCTTTCGGCTTAAAATCGTCTCCGGCAATTTTTCAGAGAATTCTGAGTGACGTGTTAGCAAAAAATAATCTCGAGAACTTCGCGATAAACTACATTGATGATATCTTAATCTTCTCTGAAAATTTTTCAGATCATACACGTCACCTTAACGAAGTTCTCATTGCCGTAGGAAAAGCGGGTTTTAAATTGAACAAAAAAAAAATGCACATTTGCAAAGAAATCAGTAATTTATTTGAGGCATGAAATCAAAGAAAATGAGATAAAACCTCTAAATGATAACTTGATCGCAATTAAAAATTTTCCTAGACCACAAAATCAAAAAAATGTTAGGCAACTTTTGGGCAAAATAAACTTCTACTTAAAATATATACCACAAGCTTCGATAGAGTTAGAACCACTACATAATTTGCTTAGGAAAAACGTAAAATTTGAATGGACACAAGAATGTGAAGACAGCTTTAAAAAAGTAAAAAACTAACTCAGCTCGGAGCCGATATTGGCAATTTTTGACCCAAAGCTCCCTGTATACATTTTTACAGATGCATCTAAAAAAGGAGTAGCGGCGATTTTGAAGCAACCTCAAAAAGACAATTCTATAAAGCCAGTTTTTTTCTTTTCAAAAAAATTGACAAAATCACAAGAAAATAAACGTGCGATTTTCCTGGAAGTCCTGGCAATAAAAGAGGCTATTCTATATTGGCAATATAAACTTTTAGGAAAAAAATTCACGATCTTCACAGACCACAAACCGCTGGAAAATTTTAATGTAAAAAATAGTAAAGATCCTGAATTAGTAGCTTTATTAAACTACATTTCAAACTTTGAGTTTGAAATCAAGTATAATCCAGGCAAAAATAATGAAGAAGCAGATAGCTTTTCTCGAAACCCAGTGCTAGATGAAAGCACAAGCAGTGAAACGGCGATAAAAATAGCAAACTTCGTATCAATGGAAGAATTGATGAACGACCAAAAACAACTGAACATTAAAACAGAGGATAAAATAGTAAAAAGAAATAACATTTGTTATAAGATTCTAAATAACAAAGAAAAAATATGGGTAACGGAAAATCTCGGTAGTCAAATGATAAAAAATATTCACAAGGAGAGTCATATTGGAGTAAAGCAGTTAACGCTAACATTAACGCCAAAATACTACTTCAAAAACATGCATAAACATATAAAACTAATCTGTCGAGCATGCAACACTTGTGTAAGAAATAAATCGAGGTTCGGAAACTTTACTCAACCCCTTTCACAATTAGGACCAGCGTCGGAGCCATTTCAAATAATATCCTTGGATACAATAGGAGGGTTCGGCGGAAACAAGTCACCAAAAAAATACTTGCATTTAGTCGTAGACCATTTCACGAAGTACGCTTTTGTAGTGACCTCAAAAACACAGACAGCAAAAGATTTCATAAACATGGTGAAAAAAGTTCAGAAAAAGGGAAAAATAAAATTACTTCTAACGAATCAGTACGCTGGAATAAACTCAAAACAATTTAAAAATTTTCTAAAAGCAGAAAACATAACAAACATTTTCACCGCGGTAGATTGTCCCTTTTCAAACGGGCAAAATGAACGGACGAATCAGACATTAGTTAATTCAATCAGGTGTAAAATTTTTGAGAATAAGGACAGGCCATGGTCAGTCATAGCTGAACAGTGTGTAGAAAACTACAATAACACAATACACAGCACAACAAAATATACACCGAATTATTTGTTAAACGGAATTGATAAATCCTTTTTCCCTGTGGAACTTAATGAAAACAATTTGGAAAATCTGGAAAAAAACAGAAAGATTGCATTTACAAATGCAGAAAAAATTCACAATCAAAATAAAGTTTATTATGATAAAAATAAACAGGAAAAAAAATATGAAGTCAGTGATCTTGTTCATATTCAGAACGGAAATCGTCTGAATAGGAGGAAGTTGGATCCGGTTAGGGTGGGTCCTTTTAGAATAAAACAGAAAATTTCTGATTTATTGTATGTCATTGACTCCGGATTTAAAACACCAGAGTCCAACGTTTATCATGCGAGTAAAATGATTCCCTATTTCCCGTTTCCTGACTCCGCAAGCGTAGATCCGGGGGGGTGGGGGGGATGTAAGTTTGAGACCAGTCAAACTTATAGCGCGACACTTCAGAGGTCGCCCCCTCGACACACACAGAAGCCCGGGCACGCGGCCGTCGCGCTCATCAGTCGTAACTGCGTGAGATTGGCAGTAACCACGGCGATAAACGTGGGAGACACATGGCGCTTGTCGCTAAGAATCATTATAATTAATTCAAATAGTAATTATAATAAAGTCAAGCTGTACTTGTTGTTGATTCAGGTAAAACAGTGTACAATCTTGTATTATAATTATGGAACCGATCTGGATTTGGTGTACATAGTGTAAATATATTTTCAGTTATTACTAGCATCAACCGCAGTACTTATTTTCGGTGACGCAGTCACCGTTACTCATAAGATAAGCGAATTATCTTATATATATATTATGATTTTTTTTTCGAAAAATCAAAGATAATGGATTGGCTGAAAAAAAAAAGTTCTATTTCTCATGGAAATTGATCTTTATTGGATTCCAAATAATTATCAACATTTTTTTTTAAACTTCATTCGAAACTACAATTTTTTTGTTTTAAACGATTTTCTGTATGACTAACAGTTTTTAAGATATAGAGATTTTTAAGAAAAGTTCACATTTTCCATTTCTCAAAAACAAAAATGTTCGAAAAATTCTGAAAAAATGTACGAAAATTCCCTGTGGATAATCATGAATTGTGATGAAATTACGTTTTTTTTTTTGGAGGGGACTTTTTGACCGTGCGAAACCGGGTGGAATGTCCTTATATAGAGTTCACACAAATTTTTTCAATAAAAGTATGACGTTTTTTTTATAATGATTTAGTTATACTGACTCGGCATCATTAATTAGTTGTTTACCGTAATAACATAAAGAAGACCCAAATGTGTCAAAAATTTTTAATACGCAGATATTAAAAAAAATTAGACAATAAAAATCGGTTTTTGCTGGTTTTTCAGAATTCAATTTAATTGCAACTCTAACTCAATGGCTTCAATATACTACATTTTGTGTTTGACGAAATTGTTTGAGTTTTGAACAAAAACTGTTTTTATAACTCATATAAAAACAAATTTACTGTGGCGTCTCTGAGAAATGAGATGCAAGGCTTATACTTTATGAAATTTATTTTACACGTACGAAAACACATACAATGGTGGCTGGTCAAAGAACATGGATAATTTTACTTATAAACAATTTGTCGATATATGATACCGAAAAAGTCGGAGCTTTTAATATTTCGCTTGATCATATATTTGCGGATCATAGGGTTTCCCGTTCGTATGGGTCGTAATGACAACGAAGACTGAAGCAGGGTACAAGGCAGTGCTACAGTTCGTCAAAGATGAAATTATTCCGGCGAACAACATCGACCTCGTGATGACGGATTTTGAACGAGCCTTACGCAACGCTATATCTGCGATATTTACAACCGCACTCTGCACAGGCTGCAATACGCATTACGATCGCGTAGGTACCCTCTAATTGTTTGACAGGATTTCTAATCACATTTTTCGAGTCAGTAAAAAAAAAATTCAATCATATACGAGAGTCTTATATTTTGAAAAATGGGTTAAAAATGTCATAATAGTTACTTTTAATACAAGTGCGGGAGAGACCGATTTTCTCGAACGTATATCAATCTCGATTTTATGACTTTACAACGCACTAGTGCGTAGAAAAGTGTCATAGAGGTTGATGCTGTAGCTTTTGGCATATTTTGCACACCGACTTTGAAAACATAACTAAATATTTTTACACGAAAGAATTACTCAGTGTTCTTCGGATGTTCATTTTTGTAATACTTAATTTCTGGAGTAATGTACAATTACCATTTGCTAAAAAAAAGTTGCCAAAAACCGTTTCTTTATCGGCCATCTAACTACGTGTAACTCCTAAGGAAAGTACTAGCGTGACAGTGCTCTGGCCATACCTGAGATTGAAAGAGAATTTCGAACACGTTAGAATAAAAAATCTAAAAGAATCAGGCATATGAAATGTACTGAAAGTATAGATTTCCATAATAATAATACCATAATGAACAAATTAATGAAAAAAAATTGTTTAAAAAATCACCCGGAAACATAACTTTTTTTTCAAATGTAAATGATTTATACATTTTTTTGAATACGTATGAATTTCTTCAGATTTTTTTCTAAATTTCATTATTTTTTAATCCGATTTTTTAAAAGTTTGACTTGTACTTGCAAACCTACTTGATCAATCGTTCGGACACTACTTGGGTGTAATGAATGATTTTATGACAACCCATCCTTGACAAACATCCAAAATTTGCAATCATTCACACATTTTTTTAAATTGAAAATAAAATCGCCATTAAAAACAAACTGGAAAAATTCATACGTATTCAGAAAAAATAACGAATTATTTTCATTTGAATCAAAAATTAGGTTGCCGGGTGATTTATTGAACAATTTTTTTTCATTCATTTGTTAGTAACATTTTGGTATTATTATTATGTGAAATCAATATTTTCAGCACGGTCCAGATGCCTGATTTTTTCCAGATTTTTGTCTTATTAAGAGGTTTTGAAGTTCTGTTTGAATCTCACGTTTGGCCGGCACCGTCGCGCTAGTCCTATATTAATTTTGTACGCATTCTGCGAGAATAGGCATTCAAAAATATTTATCCTTCAGGCGATTTACCGGAAAGCCAAAGCTTTGGGACTACAAAACTTGCTTCGAACAGATGCCGCTGCAAAAAAGCATTTTAAACTAGTTCTAGCGCTAGCTTATTTGCCTGCGAACTCGATTGAGGCGCACCACCAACAACTGGTAAACAATTTATCTGCAACGCTCCGACAGCAGTTTCATCAATTTATCGGGTATTACACCCGTTATTGGCTGAGAACTGTAACTCCACGAGGCTTCAGTGTCTATGGTCTTTGAAGGCGAACGAACAACATAATCGAATCGTACCATAGCCGACTGGGACACAGGCTGGAGAAGCGCCCCGGACCTTGGGATTTTGTTTGTAAGCATGGAGTGTATAAACAGGATACTGCAACTCGCAAATACGATGTAGATTATAATAATCCTTTGTTTTATTTTGTACCAGGCAAGCTTCTGAAATTGCAATCGGACGTTCGGGCAGACATCCGAGACCTGCAAAATAATCAACAGATTAGCAGACACGCACGGTATTCGACCATTTTTAAGCAAAAGGAACTCGTAAAAGGTTATTTTTATATGCTATAAAATAAATATTGATACCCAAAAAGTCCAGCTAGTTAGCTTACATACATGTGATTGATGAGCTCAATAGTATATATATGATACCATAATTTGTCTCACATAAACGTATAAAAATGTCATATATAAGAATGATAGTATTTGAATTTTTATTGTACTTAGCATGGCGCCAATTACACATGCTTGAAATAACCATCAACGAGTTTATGGAAAAAGCAGCTTCCCTTAAGGGAAATGTGAATGCCATAATCGCCCAACAAAGAAATGGCCCAACAACGAAACGACGATTTGCAGGAGCCTCCAGTGGTCGTAGCACCAGGTAACATATCTAAATCAATACTATCGCAACCTCTGTATTATGTATTAGTTCATCACTACCAGTGTTGATGCAATAGAAATTAAATCGGTTGAAACTCGAATTCTTCCAAATAAAATAGCGTCCGGTGTAATTTCGCAATTGTTGCATTTTGGATGTGTGTGGATTGCGCTGCGTTCTCAACTAAACTCCAAACTCTATCGAAAAATCGTAAAGATATTTTGGTATTTTTTCCGCGTGCATTATATATAACAATTTTACGATTTTTCTAATTTTACCTACATATCACATTTCATTAATATGTATGTGTTGCGTTGTTGCACGATTCGCTCTAGTGTTAGGGTTTTATTTTCTTTTTTACCAGAGCTTGATCCCGACTATCAACACGACGTGTTTGCGGACCAACAGCCACCTTGGCTTCTTGATAATGGAGCAGAAGCACCGGCCGCTCCAGTAATTGGTAATATAATCCGGTTAATTGTATTCATATGTAAAGGTCCTAATTGATGTATTTGATGCTGGTGTATAGGATTTATTGTTTTAAGTCTGACTTCGTATTCGACACAGTTAGAATATAATACAAATATTTTTAGACTCGTCCGACAATGATACTACGGCCAGTAGTATTAGCGACGAAGAGATGGAAATTGACGTGAGTCCGATAGGTAATGATCAGATGTGTGCAATAAAATAAAAATTGACGCACAGGCAAAAAAATAGCGTCTTACTATTTGCTGAAAAACTTACTCGATGTCTGTATATTATTTCAGTTAATTTTCTTTTTCTCTTAATTTATACCGTTTAGAAATTATTCGTGGACCGCCAAACATGGCTGAGTTGGAAAACTAACGGCAGCTATCTCCGCCGCCGAGTGAGAATGGTACTTGTCACGAAACTACATTAGAGATCATTCGTAACTTATTTATTTCTTTAGCATGTATTCCTCAATAAGTGTGTTCCTCATAAGTTCCTTATGTATGTTGTCTAGAAAGCGTTGATGAGGATGAACGGAGACCTCCGCCGCCAGATGACATTGGTAATTTTTATGAAATTGTAGTAAATATTGTTCGAAATGTTTTTTTTTATAATACTGAATTGATTTTCTACTATTTACGTCGTGTAGTAGCGTTCGCATTGAGGAACTGGCAACGACCACATCGGACATGGCCGAGTGAGAATGGTACTTTTCATGAAACTACATTAGAGATCATTCGTAACTTATTTATTTCTTTATCATGTATTCCTCAATAAGTGTTTTCTTATGTTTCCCGTCTAGAAGCCGTTGATGAGAATGAACCACCGCCAGATAACATTGGTAATTTTCAAGATATTATAGTAAATATCGTTCGAAATGTATTTGTTTTTTTTTATAGTACTGAATTGGTTTTCTACTGTTTATGTTTTGCAGTAATGATTTCTGACGAAGAGGATATCCAGCTAGTGCCACCGGAATATCCTATCGGTAACATTCTGGAAACCGTAATAAATACGGAAGTATTTAAGAACGGTGTATCGTTACATTTTCAGCCAAAAGTACAATTCCAGGAGAATTTTAGATACTTTATAATGGGTTAGAAATTTGTTAAAATAAGCATATAGAAGGTATTGAGAATATTGATCTTGCACAATAATAAGAATGTAAAAAAGTTGTTAAAAAAGTCGAAAAAACAATTGTTTAACGAATCATCCGACAATTAAACTAATACATTTTTTATACACATTCACATGTTTGAATGTTTTTTTTTTAATTTCGGAATATTTTTGTTTATGGATGAAAGCATTCATTTTGGATACGTTTTCGCAAAAAGACTGCTCATAACACTCAAGTTCGCAGCTAATGTATCAAACATCTTTGCAAGTACGGATCAAACGTTATTCGAAAACAAGGATTACGAAAATTATAAAAAATTAGAAAAAAAAGTCGTATGAGTACATACAAATTAACGAATCAACTTCAGCTTTAAAAAATTCGGTTGCCTAATGATTTGTTAAACAATTTTCGAAACGAAAAAAAAACCAAATTCTCTGTGAATCCCACTTTTGGCTGGGAATGTAACGTCAATTTACTTCCGCTTGACAAATAAGTAAAATTGGTCTTTCACATTTATATCGTCTAGTTGTGATTTCTGACGAGGAGGACGAGGGCGAAGAACGACGACGAGGACGGTTAACGCCACCCCTAGAAATCGATGGTACATTTTTTGTGAATCTATACTTTTAAGACCATACACTATTTCTTTGTATTCTCTTTGCCATAATATCGAACTGATTTTCCACAATTCATGTCGCGTAGACGATCCTTTCGACCACTACCGAGGTATCTCACCACCGCGCCGTTACAATGGTAATTTTTAGGACATCGTTATAAAAGCTCTTCGCAATCTGGTGATTTTATCTTAAATATAAAACTAAATCAGTATTTTACAATTGATGTTATGTAGATGAGAACGTTGCGGAAGAAAGCAGAGCGATATTACCAGTGATAAATGTTATGGGTATGTATTGTTCTGGGGAATGTATTTTGACTAACCTCTACTATGAATAAGTTGCAATTTTCAAATCTTATATCATGTATTATTAAACTATTGTTTCACAATGTATGTTGTATAGAAGCCAATCATCAGGCAGTGCACGAAGTGGAAAGGGAGGAAAACGGCCGTGAAATGCCGCAGCCCGTCAACAATGGTAACTGTCATGAAAAACTGCAAACTACTTGCAATTCATTCAGTTAATATATTTTATTTACTTCTAAGTGCTTGAACGAAACGTAATGCTTGCTGCAGTGATGTGTTGTTTGGATTAGTTGTGTCAATAGGGAATTTGGCCGATTTGTTGATCGTCGTAATTAATATGGCCAAAGAGTTTTTGAAAATGTATATAGAATATTAAACAGTATTGTTTCACGATGTTAATAAAATGGTTCATCCATACATATACGTTAATAAATAAAAAGTAATGCACCAACAATGCACATATTAACTTAATGTATTTTCACAGTGAGATCGAGCCGAAAGCGTAAAAGGAGACGCCAGGCGAGTCCTGCTACAAATGCAGAATCGACTTCCGAAAAAAATAAAAAAATAAATAAACGACGAAAAGGTTAGATCTTATGTAGTTTTAATCTCTAATATCTAGCTTCAATGCTTGAAAAAATGATAAAATCATTTTTTTTCCGAATTACAGAAATGAAAAGAAAGGCTCTCACGCGGCAGCGGGAGCAAGCAGCACAAGAAACGCGAGAGGTGCAGCTGCGAACAGCGTTAGAAGAGTCCCGACGTGAACTGCAAGTAGCCACGGATCGGCTGGAGCGGGTGGAAAATGAAGGTAACAACATCATTGTTGATCAATTTATCATTAGCATGAAAGATTTTTTTTACATTTATTTATGGAAACCGGTCATAACCTGGGTTAGATTTTTCATAAAAACTCTATCATCATTGACAGCAAATACAAACACTCGACAAATATTCGTAACAATTCCAATTTTTTGATGGAATAGATATTATATGACATGTCACTAACATAGATGAATACTTCATATTACCGTATAGAAGTTCACCATTTCCTAATACCCAGTTACGGCGTTGGGGTTTCACATTCGACCAAAATGTTTACAAATAGCTAAAGGATCATAAATGCTAGTGTCTTATACAGTTAATATGACCGCTTCTACATTAAATTCATATTGATTTTAAGATCTTATCACTGCCGTAGTATAACAAATTATATCTATTATACAGCAATGATGTTGTTACTACTGTACATATTATATTCTATGTTATTCCATGCCAATTCGACCATTGTCTTAGATACTACACCATTAATTTCGTGGAAAGCATTATAATGCAATCAAATTGGTTATTAACCCAATGTTGACCCTTATATTTTCCGGTTTGCCGCATTCGTTTACTGCTACACGTAAATAATTGAATTTCAATATTACCAAACATTGTTTTCATTTACATTGCATATGCTTTCTCTTAGAATATTGCTGCATAAAGTTACCATTTACCAAATATTGCTAATAATCCACATTACCGACAAACATGCCATTATTCTCATAAAAGTAGCTTTTTCGATGTGTAATTTCGTAATAATTCATGTTTAATATAATATATCATATTCCCATTGTTGAAATAACATTGACGATTCAATGTAAAATTTTAATTTTTTGTCGTCGAATTGGCATTGAATATTGCATGTGCGTAATGCCTTTGACGTTTTAAGAAATGTTGTTTGCCTTTAATACTATTCGACTGATTTGAAAATAATATGCAAACCATTATGAATATTGAAAACTGAAATCGTACGATTAGCCAAACAATAACTTCAAAGCTTTCATTGAAAATCCCGAGAATCGAAGTAAACGTTCTATTATCGTGCTAATAGCAAATATTCGGTACGCAATGGAGTAAAACCGCAATATAGAATATTCAACTACAAACAATGAAAGTATTAATTATGTGAAAAGATACAAATTGCATCAGACTTTTTTTTAATGAAAATCAACTCAGATAGAACTCGGAAATTACACTAAATAATAGTAGGTCGTAGCTCTAATCTTGCGAACTAAAGGATAGGCATAATTTGGAGAGAAAAGTTTATGTACCCTATGCATCAAGTGTCATTCGGCAGACACAAAATCAAATTTGGCTTCGTAGTGATAGTTCTGTAAAAAACTATCGCCTGTAGCATACCTTGCCAATAGGAAGCATATCAGTTTTTATCGGCATCAGAGTAAGAAAGTCAAATATGAAAGTTAAATCAAATTTAATTTTCCGATCCAAATGATAGATCCTCAGAGGTTGGTCGTCCGTAGTGTACTTTGCCATCAGGCATCAGATCCGTAGGGTCGCTTCTCTTCGGAGTCAATGTGACCCGCGGTGACGCCGGCGTTTGTTTCAGACACTGGAGGGAAATACGGCGATCGTACTTCCGACGGTCTATGTATGAATTGATTTGTGCTTAGTATTACAGTCATGAAGTCAATAATCAGATTGTTAAAACCCAAGTTAACATCTTCGATCAAAATGATAGTTCCTTAGAGGTTGATCGTACGTGATGTACCTTGCCATTAGGCACCAGATCCGTAGGGTCGCTTCTCTTCGGAGTTAACGTGACCCGCGGTGACGCCGGCGTTTGTTTCAGACACTGGAGGGAAATACGGCGATCGTACTTCCGACGGTCTATGTATGAATTGATTTGTGCTTAGTATTACAGTCATGAAGTCAATAATCAGATTGTTAAAACCCAAGTTAACATCTTCGATCAAAATGATAGTTCCTTAGAGGTTGATCGTACGTGATGTACCTTGCCATTAGGCACCAGATCCGTAGGGTCGCTTCTCTTCGGAGTTAACGTGACCCGCGGTGACGCCGGCGTTTGTTTCAGACACTGGAGGGAAATACGGCGATCGTACTTCCGACGGTCTATGTATGAATTGATTTGTGCTTAGTATTACAGTCATGAAGTCAATAATCAGATTGTTAAAACCCAAGTTAACATCTTCGATCAAAATGATAGTTCCTTAGAGGTTGATCGTACGTGATGTACCTTGCCATTAGGCACCAGATCCGTAGGGTCGCTTCTCTTCGGAGTTAACGTGACCCGCGGTGACGCCGGCGTTTGTTTCAGACGCTGGAGGGAAATTCGGCGTTCGTACTTCTAAGGATCTATGTTTATATTAGTTTGTGAGTCGCAGCAGTCGTGAAGGCAATGACTAGATTGTTAGAAATAGTTAACTTTTCGATTAAAATTATAGTTTCTTAGAGATTGATCGACCAGTGTGTAGTTTTACGTTAGGGAGCGCAGTAGAGAATATGGCGCACATATTTCTCTGAACCTATATTCGTATAAGAACAAGAGTTACGCTTGGGTGACCATAACCATCCCTGTTATACAGTTAGTGTGTCGCAATATTTTCCTTAAAATATATCGAGTGAACGCCATTTATATCGAAACACGAGATTGCTAATGTTGCCTTTTTATTCGTCCTATGATTACTCAATAATTATGAAGAACGTGATCGTCCCCATTCCAACATGGAATGAGATTATTGAGGTGTGATAGTTAAAGTTTATTTCCCAATCAAAGTCATAGATTCATAGAGTTCGATCGTCGGTAGTGTACCTTGTCGTCAGACACCAGATTCGCAGGGTCGAATCTTCTCTTCGCTTCTCTTCGGAGTCAACGTGACCCGCGATGACGCCGGCGTTTGTTTCAAATGCTGGAGGGAAATTCGTCGTTCGTACTTCTGAGGGTCTATGTTTATATTAATTGGTTTGTGTTTTGCTTGTTTAATTTTGTAAAATTCGTGTAATTGCTTACGATTAGTATTGCAGTCGGAAAGTCTATGATTATAGTGTTAAAGCCAAAGTTAACTTTTCCATCAAAATTATAATTGCATAGAGACCGAGCGTCTGCTATTTACTTTTCCATTCGGCTTCAGTAAACGCCTTCGGTGTCAGTAAAAAAAAAACAACAGTAAGCACCTCGAGATTCAATAAAAATATCGATTATTATACGTATTTTAAAGAAAATACAGATATTCACTAAAGTACATAGTGATGATCGAAAACCTCTTGACTCCGATCGTAGAACAAACATATGCGAACTGTGACAGCCACCTCTTTGTAAAACCACGTTCGAATTAATATTATCAACACGGCATCGGTTTAGGCCATATAAACAGTTCAATTCTTCCTCTAATTGATGCTTTCATAAAGATTTCAAGCGTCTGTGCATTTCGCGGTCAGACACCAAATCCGTAGGTTCAATTTTTATAGAAGTCAATGTAATTCTAGCTTAATACAAGCGGTGCCCCCGGAATATCTGTTCGCAGTGCTTCGAAAAAGGTATTGAAAATTGGTATGGAATTGACATGCTGTAGTCGATGGAATATTTTTTTTTACTTGAACTTTTTTTTTTAAATATCGGTAATGTTTGCAGCCAAATAGCTTGCTTGTCTAGCTACTGAACGGAAGGGCCCACCGTTCAGAGACGCTTACTTAGCTAGCTACTTGGTTCCAAATATTAGCGTCATATTTTTAATGTTCCTGCAAAATTGTCAATGAAAAACTTGATATATATAAAATTTATCATAAATATACAACTTATGCATTAGTCACTTTTAAAATACTTTAAACGAATGATACATTATTGTCTGTAAGATACCGTGCGCAATCAACTGTAGATGGAATGTAATTTGTTAGCACCAATTGAAAACAGATGTTATTTTTCGCGGGTTTGCCAAATAATTAGTTAAATGAGTTTCCGATGTCTTATCTCTTGTATTTCTTAAAACGTCAATGTCATTGGCACATACTTTATACCGAATATCATAGTGAGAAATATGTGTACTCCTTGTTACAATTTTTTTTACAGCATTGTGCAAAGTATGCAAATTGCAGAATGCCACGCACGCATTCCACCCGTGTGGACATTGTTGCTGCTGCAGGGAGTGCGCTCACCGATTGTGGGCTACAGGACTATGTCCTGTGTGCAGGAAACGTTCGATTGAGGCTCCCCGAAGGATTTATTTTTCCTGAGTGAAAAACCTCAGTGACCAACAAGCAATGTTTAATTTACTTATTAATATATTAAGACGAAATAAAAAAAAATTAGTAAAAAATATTTATTTCGCCCTTCAAAATGTTCGTTTTATCCTGTTCCCTAGTTGGTGTTTAAAAAAAAAATCAACGTGTTGGCGAATTACTTGCATTTCATATTTATTAATTACCTCGTCGCTCCTTTTTCCTCCAAAATATAATATTTTTGTTATGAATTAGGTAGCAACACACACCGAGCGCAAGGAAAAATCATTCTACATTTGACACACTTTGGTGGTAGTCTTTTCCGTGCAGGCGAGCCAAACGTTAGATTTAAAGATAATTTAGAACGATTCTTAATAGGATAAAAATCTGAAAAAAATCGAGTATCTGGAAAGTGCTAAATAGATTGATTTTGCATAATTATGATTTAAAATTGTCATTATCAAAGTAATTAAAACAGAAATTGTTCAAGAAATTAAACAGCAACCTAGCTTTTTTTTTAATGAAAATAATTCGTATATTTTTCAGAATACGTATGAATTTTTTAAGAATTTTGTCTAGTTTTTGAAAAATGCGATTTTTTTTTAAATGAACGGTGAAAAACGCAATTTTGAAAAACTACACGAAATTCTGAAAAAATTCATACGTAGTCAGAAAAATATAAGAATTATTTTCATTAAAAAAAAGTTAGGATGCCGCGTAATTTGTTTCACAATATTTTTTGTCACTTATTCGTTAATAACATATAAAAATTATTATGCAGAAACAAACTTTACAGAATCTTCCATATGCCCGATTTTTTTTTCAAATTTTTATCCCATTGAGAAGTGTTCGAAAATCTCGTTAAATCCTTCGTTATCTCTCGTTTGGCCGTACTGTACCGCTCGGACGACCAGATACAGCGCGTGATGCTCACTTCGCATAAGTTCGAGGAAAATGAGAGAATGATGAATGAATGAATGATGAATGATTTTTTTTTTTTTTTTTTTAAATAAAAATCTGAAAAAAATCATCCATATTAAAGATACTGAAAAGATTAATTTCGCATAATAATAATTGCAAAATGTTATTAACAAATCGATGAAAAAAAAAATTGTCCACCAAATTTCTGGAAGCCAAATTTTTTTTTAATGATAATGATTCGTTCATTTTTCTAAATACATATGAATTTGTTCAGATTTTAATCTTTAATTTGAATTTTTGTTTTTTACGCACATTTTTCCCATATTTAGACAAAAATCAATTAAAGATTAAAATCTGAAAAAATTCATACGTATTTAGAAAAATATACGAATCATTTTCATTAAAAAAAGTTGGGTTACCATTTTGCACTTATTATTGTGAAAAATTAATCTTTTCAGTACCTTTAATATGCTCGCATATTTTCAGATTTTTATACTACCGAAAAGTGTTTGCAATTCTCTTTCATTTTCCTCGAACTTATGCGAAATGAGAATCACGCGCTGTATCTACATTAAAGAGGCGGTATCGCAGCGTATTACCAAAAAGTGCAATTCACGTGAAATTCAGAGAGAATTTCGACAACTTTCTAATGGAATAAAAATCTGAAAAAAAATCGACGATACAGAAGGTGCTAAGAAGATTATTTTTCCATAATAATAGGTCCAAAAAGTTATTAACAAATTAGTTAAAAAAATCCTTGTTTAACGAATTATCCGGTAATGTAACTTTTTCTTTAGCCGAAATTTGTTCGACAATTTTTTTGAATACTTATGCATTTTTTGAGAATTTTTTCTAATTTTCGAAAATTCGAGATTGTTCATTCATAAAAAAATCATAACATTTTTTTTTTTTTTGAAATTTAAAAAAAATCTCAAAAAATTCATAAGTATTGAAAAAAAATATCGAATTAATTACGGCTAAAGAAAAAGATAGATTATTGGATAATTCGTTAAACAATGATTTTTTTCACTAATTTGTTAATAACTTTTTGGAATTATTATTATGGAAAATTAATCTTCCAAGCACCTTCTGTATGGTTTAATTTTTTCAGATTTTCATTCTATTAGAAAGTTGTCGAAATTCTCTATGAATTTCACGTGAATCGTACTCTTTGGTAATACGCAACGATACCACCTTCTTAAGGATGCGTAAAATTGATCGCGACATAGCCGTCCACTAGAAAGTATTCAACTAATTTGTGGCCACTGACCGTTGCACTAACCATCGCAGTGTCAATTTTTTATTAATGCCAAAAGAATAATAAAAAACAAGAATGAAACTAGTACTTGACTGTGCCGATTTGGTACTTTTCAATTTTTTGTGAAATGACATTCATTAGAGGCGAGACACATGCATTTTCTGTAAAAAAAAAATTAGAGATTTTATATTATAAAAAAAATCGGGGCAAGACTACATAATTCAGTTAAAAATGATGATGAATTAGCATAATACTTCTTGAAACAAACTTATTACTATTCTGAAACGCATTGCGTGTGACAAAAATGTTCGTCGATATTAGTAATAAAAATTCAAAAAGAATATTCTCAGGGCCATGGGTCATACGACTCACATTAATAGTAAAGTATTATTCTGTAATACATTTAAAAGAAACGTGACATTTTTCTGCGTTTGCTGTGTATAGCCACACACTTGAAATTCAAATTGAAAATAACACCATTTTTTAATAAAAGATTTCAAATCCACATGTTGTGACACCTTCGTCGACCATTTCGTCAGTTTCCTAGACAAGCTCTCAATCATTTACGAAAATTGGTAACATGTGTTACGTCCAAATCAGCATTTCCTCGGTAATTACGGTCAAGGAATAAAATTCCCTTTTACACGTTTTGTACCATTGAGGCGCTTTATCCGACTTATTCCCTTTTTGAGTCTGACCTTTCGGAGAGTTACTCAGGATAGGGTACAGAGTGCGCCGTGTTAAAGATTTAAATGGTCGATGCAAAAGAAATAATAACGTATGTGAAGAGAATCACTGAATCGTAGTACGCGTATAGTAACCGCGTATTAACCATATGACAGATGTGTTTACTACAAAAATTCTCCGATAAGACGCCGTACGCTCGATGCGTCTCGGAGTGTAATCCAATCCGGGCGAAGTCGCTGACCAGCGCTCGCAACAATCGCGATCCGGTACACTCTTCGTTACCTTGGTACTCGTTACCAGAGGCCGAACAACTCACGCATTGATATCACACTTTAATTTAAAGGAGGCCTTCTCCTTGTATTTGATTTATAATCACGATCGAAATTTATTTGGGTATATTGGATAACCATGTTACCCGTAAAATGAATGTTTTGATGGGAAAAACTTACATTGTTGATTGATGAATTAAAGTAAAATTTAGATGTTGACTTAATTTGTTATGTTGAATTGGATGGATTTAGTTAAAGATGATCGAGAGTTCAAGTACGTCCTTCCTTCCTTCCTTCAAGAATTTCCAATTGGTTGTGTAGATATTTGATGATGATGTATTTACGATGAGGTTGATATTAACAGTCGAATTTATTTAATTCGAAATAAATTGTTTAACACCTCGCGGAAATTTCAATTTAACGTTGAGATTTATTTAAAATTTTGATTCACACAAATACACTTTTTAATTCACTTTTGATAATTTGATTTATTTGGTTTTACAGTTTAATTCCCGTTATATTTTTAAAGTCCCGAAAAACGTTATAAGTGTCGTTCAAAGTTCTGACTATTCCCCGTTTCGAACAATGTTAAAATTCGTAGAAGTCAGTTCACAGTTTTATATTATTTTCAAAATGTTGTAGATTTATTTAACTGTCAGAATGTTTGTTGATGAAATGGCCTTTGTATAATTTCCGATGAACGGATTATTGTTTAAGTGTTTATGATAATTTCCGTTATCGTTGTAGAACTTTCGTATTGTTGTATTTCGAAATTCGTATTGTAATAATTTTCAGATTATTCTGATATTTTCCGTACTGTCGTAAGATCGTAACAAAATTACAACGACTCCTGATTTTTAATACTCTCGTATGATGAGAAAGAAATTACGACTACCGATTTCTCATACTCTCGTATGGTGAATAAAATTATGATGACTGCCCTCTGGTCGCTTTGGGTCTCATATTTATTGATTATCCCGGGGCGTCTCCTGGCCCATACTTCTCCTCATTGAAGCGTCTACTCCCACCTCAAGTAATTATCGATCGGTCTGTCTTTTATGAATAGTAAATTTATGAATTAACGATTTATAGTTTAAACAGTAATTTTTATAGTTAATTATTGCGATAATTATTTTGTTTGGTTAAAAAGATTAATTGTCGAATTTGAATTGAATTTCTATGATGATTACAATGGAAAATAACAAATTAAATACGAGGATCTTATTTAAATAGTTTAATTATATTTTTATATTTGTGTTTAATAACGATGTGACCCAAATATTCAAATACATGCTCGATTTTACGGTAATTAACGAAGTTTAAAGACGATTTGTTTATCAGAAGAATTCTGAGATTATTTAGTTGTTGTATCCCGATTAAATATCAATGGTTAAGTTAATTGTTGGTTATTACATTGTTGGTCCAAAAATGATTATTAATAAATTATTCGAGAGGTGCTGCACTCATTAACGGTGACGGTAATTTCTCGAATCGGCTCCTTAGAAACAGTCACACCGATTCTCTGGCTGCACAGTTGTATATATCTGTGAGGTGCTTGCCATGGTGTTGGGGCGATAAGAAGTTCACTTTCGGATGTACGCAAAAGAAGGATTCGGATTGCCGAGACAGCTCGGTTTAAACAATGCGAATAGATACTTCCGATGCCGATACCACCCCTCTAGTAACTCGAATATTCACTAAGCTCAAGTTTGAGTTATATGACTGTTACTATGCCAATCATTGAATATTCCTTATTTGTTGATTTAAAGATGTTTAGTTATTGTCCAATTATTGATTTTTTTATACTCGAAGACCATGATGAAATCACGTGCAATGCGTGTATTTCGGTTTATCCTTCGCTCTCCTCCCTACTCTTTATTCTCTTTTTCACTCTCAGTAGATATTAATTTTTGTAAAATTTGGTTATTTCTAAGTTGCGTTGGCGAATAAAATTTTAAAATTCGCCAGACGTAACACATGTCAAGTTCCAGGCTAAACTGACTCAACGTGTGATAGTTTGAAATTAAGAAAAATAATAATAATAATTAAACGATTCAAGTGATGTTTCTGTTCGCTATTTTAACATTCGCCTTTTCGGCCCTTCGATACTTTGCATCTCTACATTTCACTCATTCGAAATTTGTATTTGCAATATCTTGTCTTTGGGTTTGTTGATTGTTCAAAATATTAGCTCCTTTCAATTTCCAATTTCGCAAATATGAGCTTTCTTCCTGATTCGAATCTATATTTTAACGATCCAAAATACAGAATGTCCGGAAATAATTTTTCGAGGACATTACCTTTCGAATAAGTAAACCGTCAGTAAATTAGTTATTCGACTTAAAGATCTGTAGAAAAAAATGATTACGACTAACCGATTTTTCGTAATTTTAAGGTTTGGAATTATGAAAGTACGAAATACCGTCCGTTCAACATTAAGTCACTCGATATTTTGACCCCCACCCAAACCGTGAAAGAGAGAATGAAGGAGAGAATGGAGAAGCGAATGAACGAGAGAATGAAGAAGCGAACAAAGAGCAGCGTGAAAGAGCGAATGAACGAGAGTATGACGAAGCGAACGAAGAACAGCGGGAACGAACTAATGAACGAGAGACTGCAGAAGCGAACGAAGAACAGCGTGAAAGAGCGAATGAACGAGAGTATGAAGAAACGAACGAAAAACAGTGAGAACGACCGAATGAACGAGAGAATGCAGAAGCGAATGAAGAACAGCGTGAAAGAGAGAATGAAAGAAATAATAGAGAAGTCAACGAAAAACAGCGTGACAGAGTGCTTGAAGGAGAGAATGGAGAAGCAATTGTAAAACAGCGTGAAAGAGAGAATGGAGAAGAGAGTGACCGGGTGCAAAAAAGAAGCAAATCAAACTGAAACGAAGAAAAAACGGACAAGGAGCGGACAGTTGGCATTATTGCTCGAAGGAGTCAACGACTACGTTTATATTACACCTTATAGCAATAATTAATTAGTCGATTGACTTCTTTAATAAACAATTCGTTCGTAAATCATAATCGTTGTTGTCATTTCCTCGTCGTTCCCTCGTCGTTCCCTCGTCGTTCCCTCGTCGTTCCCTCGTCGATCTCTCGTCGATCCCTCCTGCTGTGTTAGATAAAGAAATTAAGGCCGATGCAATCGAAAGAAGCAAAACCAATTACATGACCGACAGGATTGATATTACGATGCCAAACTGTATGTGAAAGTATGGGTTGCGCGGTCGGTTCAATCTCTTCGCTTGTCGTCTGAAATTACGTTTCCTGCTTTCTTGAGGGTATTCCGCCGCAAAGCATATTGAGAGTAAGGTAAGCATTACTGGACCAGGGAAAGATTCCAATGTGATAAAATTGCTCAACTCTATCTGTGGCGCAACCTTCGTTAGCTTATTCAGTCTGAAGAGTGTCTCGCATTTCCCATTGACCGATACGTGTCGTCGATTGTTTATCGGGATTATTTTGTTCTTCTCGGGGATCTGACTTATTAATCATCGTGCAAATGGCAGCTCAAGAAGATGCTCAAGCGGTTCCTCCTCGAGAAGTTCCCCCGGAGCGGAATATATACGCCAACTATCCTCCTTTTGTGCGTGGAAGAATCGTCGGGATGGCGAGGGCTGGCATGGGCGAGAACGCAATTAAATGCGCAGTCGGATGCGACATAAGGACCGTACTGCCGTGGATCCGACGATACGACGAAGGCAATGCTGCTGCTCTCGCCGATCATCGTAAGAACAACAAGCGGCCCAAAAAAACTACGCCGGAACAGGATGTTCAATTATTCGAGTCCATCGAAGAAACGCCTTTTTTGACGGTACCGGAAGTGCTAGTGCAGACAGATGTCCCGGTTTCGGTGAGCACCGCTCGTCGCCGATTAAAATCCGTTGGTATTACCGCTCACCGACCGGTCAAGAAGACGGCACTCACAGATGCCCATCGCGAGGAACGAGTACAGTTCGCCCAACAGCACGTTAACTGGCAACCGGAAGATTGGGCGCCGGTAATATGGTCCGACGAAAAGATTTGACCTCAACCACCTTGTGTGAATCGGAAAAAAAAAAAAAATGTTCTAATTTTTTTTGTATTTTATCGGAATTTCCAATGTCCAACGTCCAATAGCCTGTACTTTGTTCTGCCCAAGTATTGTGAAAAAAACATTCAAATAGGTTTTCAAGACGTCTGATGATGGACGCCGCATCGGGTATCGACCACGAGGCCGAGCTTTCGGCACGAATCCTCGCTATACGGTTCAAAAGCAGTTGAGCGGTCGTATATCGTGCGGTTTCTGGGGTTGCATGTCCGCTTCGGGTGTAATGACCCTCCATGAAATTACTCCTCACAAGAATATGTTGAACTTTTCGAGAATATTATGCTACCGCGCGCCAGAGAGGTTCCCGGAAGATCAGTTTCCAGTCATTCGTTTTATGCAGGACAACAGTTCCGTACACACATCACGGGTAACCATGGCGTGTTTTGCGGAGCATCCGGAGATTGAGTTCATGCGTTGGCCGAGCAGGTCGCCGGATATGAACCCGATCGAAAACTTGTGGAGTACGTTCTTTGAATTGGCCACTAGTTATAACTTTCGTCGTTAAATCCGTTAATGACGATGATTTAGTGACGTAAGCATTAGATAGGACGTTGAACTGTAAAATTTTGTCTATTTCAAAGGTGTAATGGACCGAGAGTGGCGCTCTGGCGCAGACCGAAACCGAGAAGACCTCGCCGCGCATGTAAACCGTGTGTGGGAAAGTTTGAGAGAAAGGTAAGAGCTTACACTCCAGCTCGTCAACTCTCTCCCCAATCGAATGCGATGTGTTATCGAGAACAACGGTTATCCGATCGATTACTGATCTGCCATACTTTTTTTGCTCTCCGGCTGTTGCATACCTGAAAATAATCGAAAAAAGAGCGAATTAGCAATTATGCGCAAATGATGTATTACTGGAAATATTCTTACGTTTTACAACTCCGCTGACGAGCCCACGTCGTCTCTCGCCGAAAGTCCTTCGTTGTCGATCCCCGTCATCCCTCGCGATGATCCTTCGTTGTCGATCCCAGTCGTCCCTTACCGATGTTCCTCCGTGCATGTTCCTTGTCGTCCCTCGTCGAGCCCCGGCAGCGACCTTCCATCGGTGAAGCCTACTTTCGTCCCTCGGTGTCGTCCGTCGTCGTCGATCCCTCGTCGATACTACTCCGGCACCTGAAACAGAAGAAGAAGAAAAATTAATACAAAAATATAAGTCAATGAAAACATTGCAACTGTACTTACCTCATCCAAAGCGAGTCGCTGCGTTGACCAATCTCTGGCGTGCCCCGGCGTAACCTTCAATGGATTCTCCGATTCGACCGACCCACATCCCCCCCCCCTCCCCCCACCCCCACCGTGCATTCCAACTTGCAAGGCCATAGAGCCTCTGCGTCCTCTTGCGATTTCGCGTAGAAACCGTCCGATCATCGGTAATCTGGAAAACCGCCCCCCGATTCACGATTTCACGCGATTTTTTGCGTCATTTTAGACTCTTGTTCGTCGTTCGTGGAACATTACACTATTAGAATTAAAAAAACAATACTTTTAACTCAGAAACGGTAATTCCGCATCGTTAATTTATGTGGAGACAATTGAAAAACTTTTAAAGATAATGAATTTCGGGCGTTTGAATAAATGCGTTTAAGGTTCTAGCGATTAAAAAATTGCAATTATAGGAATTTTTTGGAAATTTTCTTATCATCAATCATCAATCATCAAAATTGTAGCTCCGGTGCGTTAAATGACAAAAAGTTGCCTCATCGAACGCACCGGTAGTGCGACTTTTGAAAAGGCGAGCAAATAGAGATAAAACCGCCTGAGTTTTTGTCGTTTTCACGACTTGTGTGGCATCGTCTTATCGACAGTGTCGGTGGCGTATCCGGTTTCGCTTCATTCAATTGAATCGATTGTCATTTTTAGGCACTCACTATAACAATTGGCAAAGAGTGCCTATTAAAATGACCAGCGAAGCCTGTTCACACAGCTTTCGATGGGGATTCTCCGCAGTGTAGGCTCCAAAAAATGTAGATTTTCAGAATTTACTTCGGTGTACTTCCAACATCATGCGTACTTAATTTGAAGTGACTCTGATGAATGGAAATATTTCTTTTAGCCTGCGGTTGAATAAAAATAGCTTTTTCACTGAATTTATCTTCTCGGACGTCCGTATCACAGTGTAACTTTGGATGGTGCGAACCAATTTTGTTCTCCTTAGCAGGACTGTTTTATCACATCATGACTATTATGCACAAACATTTTGAAACTACTGCGAAGCCTTTAATGAGTTGTTCCAAAATAAAAATTCAATTTTGTTCCGCTAAATGTCCGTACGGTGCTCCAATTAAGAATTCTACGAACCAATTTTTTTCTTTTTCGCAGCATTATTTTATTTTATCGAATGCACTATGCACAGCAAATTTGAAGACATTGCGACGTCTCTGAACATTTTTTCCAGGCATTTTCCATTTAAAAATCCATTTTCTCCCGTCAAATGTCCGTACGGCGCTGCAATTCTGAAACCTACGAACGAATTTCTTTCTAATTTTCAGAAATATTTTATTGCATCGAAAACACTATGCACAGCAAATTTGAAGACATTCTGACATTTCTTAATATTTTTATTCTACAATTATTTTTAGTGAGGATTTATTTTAAAGGTTATGTTCTTTTAATTTTCCAAAAAACAATTTTTCATCATGTCAAAGAAGAAAATTTTGTTGCGAATAATAAAACACGAAATATCATACATTGATTGACAAATATCAGCCCTTTTTATTTCGAAAATAATATATTTTGAACGAAAATCATTCAAAATATCTTACAATACGTTATTCACATTCATAATAAAAATCGTAAATTTCCCAGGTGCACTGAAAAACTTGGTTATAATTTCATAAAGAAGAATCATCGAATATCCAAAATTATTGCAATTTGCCAAATAAAATTGAAAAAAATCGCGACTATTTATTTTTATCCATTCATTCTATCTGTCAAACCTTGGAAGCCGACGACAATTCCATGGCAGACGTGATAAAGTTCGCACGCGCCCCAACGGTGGCGGCGGGCGCTGTGGCGGGATGATTTGAAATGAAAAAAAAAAAAATCTCAGCTTTTTTAAAAATTTTTAATGTATTGAGACGTGTCTCATAGGCAGCCCACTATAGGTAAGTGTAGAGAGTATAGCGCGAGAGCCCGCGTGGGCTCCGACTCCCCTAACTGTACAGTACGCGCCGGTAGTCGGCAAGGCGGCCGCGAGATGCCATATTTTCTCGCGGACATGTGGCGGCTCCGCTCGCAGAGTCGAGCTCGTCGCGCCACTAGGTATTACCGACATTTTATCTAGAGACTCAGGCGAGCCAATCGCTGAGCAGAAGAAGAAGCGAGGATTCCGGCGCCACAACGGTAGCGGCTTCCCTCTCAAGAACGCGACTACGGCTAGTCGTCGAAAAAAGCTTAATATAACATATTCCCTATTTTAATATTTGAATAATAAATCTATTTAATGAGTTGGTTACTCCCGTGTGATTATTTCCGCACCTGATTCATACATACGCTAAAACTGGTGACCCCGACGTGATCGGCGCGGATTGAGAATCCATCGCGGGTTTAACCTCAAAACACAGACGCACGCCGCGCGGGAAAAAACAACGAGATGCCGGTCGAACATACACCGTCGCAAACTCCATCGCAAACTCAGCATGGAACGCAACAACAACAGCAACAAGACGTCGCCGGGGCGCAGGGTTATTTCACACCCCCTCCGATGCCCAAGGCCACGGGTAACAAGGGTCTGCCGGTGAACGTTGCCGCCGGGCGAACCGAGTCAACCCCGACGACAACCGCCGTCGACGTGCTGCTTAACACA
Source organism: Buathra laborator (assembly GCA_934046635.1). NCBI lineage: Eukaryota > Metazoa > Arthropoda > Insecta > Hymenoptera > Ichneumonidae > Buathra > Buathra laborator. The sequence goes on along the minus strand of OW203899.1, from coordinate 95,103 downwards.
AATCCCTTGACGGGAGGTGCCGGCGCGAATCATCCTTTCAACCTTCAGCAAGGTGCTGGCCATATACTGCCGCCCACGAGACTTTATCCGTACATGGGAACAACGTCCGGCGCCGACGTCGAGGAAGTGACGAAACTTTCTCTGCCGCCGTTTTCGACAACGATGCCGGACCTGTGGTTCGTGCAGGTTGAAGCGACGTTCGAGAATCGTAGGATACGCAGCGACGAGCGGCGATACAACTACGTCATCGAGGCGTTGGACGCAAAAACAATCCAGCATATCTCGGACCTCGTCAGGAACCCACCACAGTCAGCTAAGTACAACGCTGTTAAAGATATGCTGATATCTCGTCTAACCGATTCAAGGGAACGACAGATACAAAAGTTTTTAACCGAATTACAGCTTGGCAACAAGAAGCCGACGCAGCTTCTCAGGGAGATGAGAGAACTCGGAGGGGACATGGTCCACGAGGATTTTCTACGCTCCCGCTTCATCCAATGCATGCCTACGAACTGTCGGGCATTTCTCGTCGGCAACCCCGAAATGTCGTTGGCGAAACTGGCGGATTCGGCGGACCGTCTGCTCGAGGCCTGCGCAGGCACATACGTCATGGCAACAAACAGCGTCGACTCGTCGGCGACGGTCAACGCGGTGAACACCGTCGAGAGCCGTCTGACCGCCCTCGAGAAAATCTCGACTACAATGATGACTTCACTGAACCATCTTATCACGAAGCTCGACAAGCTCTGCGCCGACGACAACGATAAGCCGGGACGAGAAAGTCGATCCCGATCTCGAAGCAGATCAAAAGCCAACCAGTCGAAGAGCGGGCTATGCTACTACCACGGGAGGTTCGGCAAGGACGCAAAACATTGCCTACAGCCTTGCGCGTTTAAGGCAACGAAATCGGAAAACTAACGTTGCCTCCTCAGATTCAGGCGACCGAGGATGGCAACAACAATCTCCTCGAGGGAGAAATTCGCCTGCACGTACACGACAAAGCGTCGAACATACCGTATCTCATCGACTCGGGATCGGTTGTCACCGTACTACCGCGAAGCCTGGTCAAGACGAAAGTACAACGGCAAACATTCACGCTCCACGCAGCAAACTCAACGCCAATCTCGACATACGGGAGCACGATCGTAAATCTCGATTTGGGATTGCGGCGTCAATTTCGATGGCCGTTCGTCATCGCCGACGTGCAGTCAGCCATCATCGGTGCCGACTTCCTGAGTCATCACAACTTACTGATCGATTTAAAAAACCAGTGCCTTATCGATGCAACGACTGGGTGCAATTCGAAGGGCACAGTCAACACAGCAGCAGTCCACAGCATCTCGACGATAGACGAGAGCGGGGAATACCTCGATCTTCTCCGTCAATACGCTGATATCACGAAGCCTCTGTCGACACCGCGAACGGTACAGCAGTGCACAGTCGCGCACCATATCGAAACTACGGGACCCCCGGTATCGCAACGTCCCAGACGACTTGTGGGACTCAAGCTCGAAGCTCTCCGACAGGAAATCGAATATCTGTTGGAAAGAGGGCTCATACGTCCATCGAAAAGCGCGTGGGCGAGCCCGATACATATGCAAACGAAGTCATCAGGGGGCTGGCGTCTATGTGGCGATTATCGTTTGCTGAACTCGAAGACAGTTCCCGACCGCTACCCGACAGCTCACTGTCAAGATATGTTCCAACGTCTACGCGGGAAATCGATTTTCTCATTGATAGACTTAAAAAAAGCGTACTATCAAGTTCCGATGCATCCCGAAGACATCCAAAAAACAGCCATCACAACTCCGTTGGGATTGTTCGAATGCGTCGTCATGCCATTCGGACTTCGCAACGCGTCGCAGACGTTCCAACGCTATATGGACTCCATATTCAGAGAACTCGACTTCGTCACCGTTTATATAGACGACATTCTGGTCGCATCGACGTCTCCGGAAGAACACCGTCGTCACCTCAAGATGGTATTCGAGAAACTGCAAGCAAACGGACTAACTATCAGCCTCGAGAAGTGCACCTTCGGTAAATCCGAACTCACATTCTTGGGATACAGGATCGATAAGGACGGTTTCAGACCGCCAACCGAACGGGTTCAAGCCATCCTGGATTTTCCGAACCCGGAAACTATCGTCGATGTTCGGCGTTTTCTCGCACTCCTCAACTACTATCGTCCGTGCATCCCGAACGCGGCGAAGCTACAAGCCCCTCTCAACGAATTGTTGAAGGGCTCCAAAAAAAATGACAAGCGCCCGGTGCCGTACACGCCCGAGATCGAAAAAGCATTACACGAATGCAGAGAAAGTGTGGCAACGGCCACGCTCACGACGTTTCTCTCACCGGACGCACCGCTAATGCTGACATCGGACGCATCGAATACTGCGATCGGGGCGAGTCTCGAACAATACGAGAGCGACTCGTGGAAACCCATCGGTTTTTTCTCGAGGAAGCTCAGCGACACGGAAAAAAAATACAGTACATACGACCGAGAGCTACTCGCAATCTACGCAGCAATAAAGTTTTTTCAACATATCGTAGACGGACGACAACTCGTCGTGAGAACGGACCACAAGCCACTCGTTTACGCCTTCAAACAGAAACACGAGAAGTCGAGCGAGAGAAAACTACGACAGCTCGAGTACATTTCGCAGTTTACGACGGAGATTATTTATCTCAAAGGCGGCGATAACGTAGTCGCTGACGCGCTATCCCGAGTGCAAGCGATCGCGCAAGTCGACATGCCTCGAATATTATCGGCAAAAGTCATCGAAGAGGCACAGGACGAGGACGACGAACTTGACAATCTCGTCAGGAACGGCTCATCGTTGTCACTACAACTGTTGTCGGTTGAGCCAGGCGTGCAAATATACTGCACCATCGAATCCGGAGTGGTACGTCCGTATATTCCGTCCGCACTACGCAAACAAGCATTCGACTCGATCCATGGCCTCTCGCACCCGAGCGGGAGAAATACCTGTCGACAACTTAGAGACAAATACGTTTGGCCCGGCATAAAAAAAGACGCATTGGAGTGGTGTCGAACGTGTTTGCCGTGCCAGCAAGCGAAGATACAAAGACATAACCGCCTACAACCCAATCACATCGACGTTCCGGACAACAGGTTTAGCCACATCCACATGGATCTAATCGAACTGCCAACGGTCGAGGGGTACAGGTACTGTCTAACTATCATAGACAGATTCTCGAGATGGCCGGAAGCAGTACCGCTTAAAGACATGACCGCAGATACGGTGGCATCGGCATTCTACACCGCGTGGATTTGTCGATTCGGTTCACCGCTGACGATTACTACGGATCAAGGTAGCCAGTTTGAGTCCAGACTGTTTACATCTCTATCTCGGCTTGTCGGCTCAAACAGAATACGCACGACTCCCTATCATCCGGCATCGAACGGGCTTATCGAGCGTTGGCATCGCACGTTGAAAGCCGCGCTCATGTGCAACCGGCAAATACGCTGGATAGAACTTCTTCCAACGGTGCTGTTGGGCCTCCGCACGGCGTTCAAGGAGGATATCGGAGCGTCGTGTGCCGAAATGCTCTACGGTACAACGTTGCGCGTACCTGGAGAATTTTTTATTAACCAACAGATGCCCGCAGACCCACAAATCTTCGTCGAGAAATTTCGCGAACATATGCGCACGGTCCGTCCGACGCCAACGGCGCACCACCGAAAATCGCGAATGTTCGTTCTGAAGAATCTCTACGAATCTTCTCACGTCTACGTAAGGAACGACGCGGTAAAACCTCCTCTCGAACCACCCTATTCAGGACCGTACCGGGTCGTAAAGAGAGTCGACGATTACCGGTTCACAATAGACGTGGATGGCAACGAAAAAACCCTATCGGTAGAACGACTAAAACCAGCATATATAAGCAAGGAAGATTCGTCGCTACCGAACGACCAACAATTACAAACCGAAATCGACTCGGAGACAAACGAACCGCATCAAATGGGCTCATCGATGGATAAGCCAACGAAAACTTACGCCAGAAAAAAGAAAACGGTATCGTTCGATTTTGACTCAGCCAAAGTCACTGGCGGGGGAGTAGATGTGGCGGCTCCGCTCGCAGAGTCGAGCTCGTCGCGCCACTAGGTATTACCGACATTTTATCTAGAGACTCAGGCGAGCCAATCGCTGAGCAGAAGAAGAAGCGAGGATTCCGGCGCCACAACGGTAGCGGCTTCCCTCTCAAGAACGCGACTACGGCTAGTCGTCGAAAAAAGCTTAATATAACATATTCCGTATTTTAATATTTGAATAATAAATCTATTTAATGAGTTGGTTACTCCCGTGTGATTATTTCCGCACCTGATTCATACATACGCTAAAGACAGATGATCGACAGCGCGAGCGTAAAAGGGCGAGCGCGAGTCGAATAGCCACCGAGTTCCGAATACGAACACAGGTACTTTCCTTTTTTGATACCTCCGGGTCCCCAGAGCCTTCGGTGACGTTGGCTCCAGGTGTACTCAATTTCCCGAACCAGGGTGCACACATCTTTGGTGACGAAGTAGTGGGCATTCCTGTAACCAGTCACCGCTAGTAGGGCCGCGAGTAGGTAGGTAACCCGAAAGGGAGGGAGCCGGAAGCGAGTCGCGGATCAACCAAGTGGTGACACGGTTGGTTCGCGATCTCGTGGAAGCCGAACTCTCCGACGAGGGCCCTGCGCTACGGGTATCGGAAAATCGTTGTCGACAGGTTCGCACGATATTCCTGTGGGATACTCCGTAGGCACGGCAGAATAGAAACGCAATTAAAATTCATTTTTTAATAATAGTTTACTCCCAAACTTAAACAAAGATTTAAATCAGACAAATTGTAAAACTCGTCGTATTTCGTATCAAGTCTCGACTCGCTACGCATAAAGGTACTGCAAGGAAAGGAAGATTGTAGAATAAAACGGGGAAAATCTAGCGGAGATAAAAATTTTCACGATTTATCGACATTCGGTCGTTGAATCATTTTTCTATCTTTCTTTTTGGGTATAAATCGTGACTTAAAGAATAGATTCAATAAAATTAGTATAGTTCGATTCGTAAAAGGAGAATTGCGCACGACTCGTAACATTTTTCGTCTTTTCAGCGACATCCGCGTATAAGGCAACGAACAAATGTTATCTTGTACTAAAATTGATAATCACAGCTCGCCGAGAACTCGAGTGTGTTTCGTAGAATAAGTAAAGACCGATGAAAAAGGTAAGCGTTGATACTGCAGATTCCGATGTATCGCATTTTCTATTGGAATATGTTTTAATAAAAGAACAATATCACCAAATCGACAACGTCTAACGATTATTTGCTCGCCCCGAACCCCTAACGTGAGCCTTTGAACCGTGTGCGTGGCACCGGCCAAAAAGGAGAACGTTACAACTGGCGCCCAACGTGGGGCGAGCGAAGGGGTCGATTTGGTGAAATTGACTAAAAAAACATAGAAAAATCAGATAACGACGGGTAGAGTCACGGTAAAAATTATTTCGCGATAAAAATAGTTTACTCGCGGGTTAATTTTTTTAAAATTCAAACACTCGCGAATAAAATAAAGATAAACATTAATTTGGCGATAAAAAAATCGGGTATTCGCGAAGGATAAAAAAATAAATCAAAATTAAAATAATTAAAATGGCAGCGAGGCCAGAGACGCCGGATACTGGAGAAGAGGATCTTCCGGAGCAAGAAGTTCGAGAGATACCGAAAGATCCGGAGGGGCAGGACAAAATGGGCGAAGCCCAGACACAGGCGCAGTTCACCGACTCTGGAGTCGGTGAGGCTTCTGCGGTACTCCCGCCCGATTTGGATTTAACCACAACGGTCTCGGATCCCGCTCTGAAACACTATTTCGCCCAACAATTCGGGAATTTTGGGCCAATAGGAACAGAGAAAAACAAAGGAACGCGAGCAAAGGAAATTGTACCAAAGCCGAAGCCGAAGGAAGCAACATTGGAGGAAATATTGAGGGCCATCAAGGAAACAAACCACCGTCTAAATAAAATCGAGATAAATCAACAACAACACAGACAGGAAATCGAAAGCGTCAAGACCGAATTTAAACAAAGTCTTGAGAATTCGCGAAAGGAGACGTTGCAATACATTCGACTGGAGGTCCAGAAGATGGACGAAAAATACAGCGACCATTCTACGGTCTTGCAAACCGCGATGGCAACCGAAAATTACAACTTGACGGAGTCTATAAAAAAATCGGCTAAGGAGGCGCAACAACGATCAAACGAGTTAGCTTCGAGGATGGCATCGTGTGAAGTGACGGCAGCACAACAACGGCTAAACCTATCTGAAATAGACCAACGATTAAAAAGGTTAGAGGAGAACAGTCGAGAGATGCTGGCGAACAGCACACACCTTCCGGGAATGGGCCAACAGCCACACGGATTCGTTCAGCAACCAGAACAAAGGACTGACCTGACTTTCGATACGGAGAACAACGCACCACGCGTGAATAAAATCAGATTGTTCCCACCAAAGTTCGATGGATCAGGTAAACAAAGACCAATGAAGTTTATCCGTGAATTAAAACAATACTGCGAGGCAACGAGGCCAACCCGAGCGGAATTCCACTACTTAACGGCCCAATGCTTCGAAAAAACGGCCAAGGAATGGTGGATGCTCGTCGAGGAAGAAATTGACGACATCGATGAATTAGAACAAAGTTTTCAAGCGAGATATTGGAGCGAAGAAATTCAATTCAAAGCGAGAAAGGCGCTAGAATTCGGCCACTTCGACGAAGGAGGACAGAGCACTCGCGCTGAATATGCGACGAGACTTTTTGGGACAGCGAGAGATCTCACTCCCACCCCAAGTGATGGTGAAATCATAAACGCACTTTCGAGGCATTTCTCAGAGGAGATTCGCGCTACAATGATAGCTATTGATTCATTGGGAAAGCTAATCCTTCTCCTCGAGAAGTTTGATCAAGCTGGACCAATAAATTCCCGACGAGCGAATGCCCCGAGAAATGGACCAGGCAGGTCTGATAATACTAAAACGAACAAACCAACGGATCAAAGAGGTGACCAAACGGGGAATAACTTCAGCAAAACAAATAAACCGTGGAATACGAACAAACAGCCGCAGCAACAAAACAAATCGACACCGGTCAATAAAAATCAGACGGTACAGGCAATCCAGGTGGAAAAAGCCAATGAAGCTGTACCATCTACATCAAAACAGGGAAACTAAGGATGGTTGTATCCCCATCCAATGAAGACGGAATATCGGATACAACGATTAAACGAAAACCAAGGAAGAAGAAGAAAATAACGGAAACCGCGGACATTAATACAATTTTTACGGACATTCGGGAGTATCTTATGGGCGAAGAGATAAATGGAGAAGAGGTCCAACTTACAGAATGTCCGGAAATTGACACTGTAATAGAAGGCATAGAAACGACTGCATTGACGGATCTCGGCAGCAAGATAACGGCGATTTCCGAAGAATTTTACCTGCGTAACTTGGAGACGCTACAGCACTGTCCAACGTTACCGGTAACAGGAGTCAGTGTAAGGGGCGCGCTTCGAGGGAGACCCGTAAGGGTGAGAAAACAATTAATGGCGTCTACTGAAATAGGTGCGTCATTAATACAAATTAAATAGTTGATTATTCCGGGGCTTATAAGGGACAGTATTCTCGGAGTGGACTGTTTGACGGCGTTAAAAAGTGTTGTCGATCTCGAAAAGGGGATAATAAAAATCCAAAGTGATGGACGATCTGAGGTCGTATTGATTAGGTCAGCTGAGCCGAAGAAGGTCACTGCCAATCAACCCGAGACGTCGATAAAGATCACGGAGGATAGTCCCTCGAGCGACACACAGCGCAATTCAGTCATCCCCCGTGAAGAAGCAAGGCCCGATAAGTTTCCTCAGGATATATCAATGATAATTAAAGAGGAGGAAGAAGATGCAATAACGCAAGAAGAGATTATGGAGAAGATAGAAGAAGCGACGCAACTTACATTGGAACAAAAGAGTCAACTGGGTGACATCTTATGGAACTACCGGCGAGTTTTTCGGAAGTCGCCGGGAAAAATAAGTGTCTACGAACACGAGTTACAGGTCACAAGCGATAAACCACTCGTGGGATACACCTATGAGATTCCGTTTAAACACTTAGAGAAGGTGGATGCGGAAATAGAAAAACTATTGAAATACGATATCATCCAACGTTCCACGAGCCCTTGGATTAACCCAATGACCGTGGTAGCGAAAAAGGACGGAACGGTAAGGTTATGTTTGGACGCGCGGAAATTGAATCAATAATTGATAAACGATAACGAATGTGCGCCGCACATCGAAGAAATATTTCAACGATGCCACTCGGTAAATGTAATGAGTAGTTTGGATTTGACCAGTAGTTTTTGGCAAATTCCACTACACCCGAACTCGTACAAGTACACCGCGTTTAGGCACCGCGGTAGAATCTACGAATTCAAAGTTACACCATTCGGATTGAAAACGAGCACAGCAAGTTTGTTGAGAGCATTAGATATTGTATTAGCTAATCTTGGGGGAAACGTGATTAATTTCGTGGACGACCTGCTGTGTATCTCTAATACATTCGAGGAACACATGCGGCATCTAACTGAATTATTTCAACGACTCGAGGAGCATGGAATGACTCTCAAATCAAAAAAGGCGATGTTTTTTAGAAAGGAAGTAGATTTTTTGGGTCATGTCTTAACGACGACGGGAATAAAGCCACAACTCGAGAAAATTCAAGCGATTCAAGAATTTCCGGCGCCGAAAAACATAAAGCAGCTCCGAGGATTTTTGGGTTTAGTTAATTACTATACAAAGTTTACTAACAGACACGCGCATGAGTCGGCGACTCTGTTGGAACTATTGAAAAAAGGAGTAAAATGGAGATGGAATGAAGAAGAAGAACATGCGTTTAATCGAATCAAGAGATTATTTATCAGCGATGTTTTGCTGAAGCATCCTGATCCTTCGAAGGAATATATTTTACAAACAGATGCAAGCGATTATGCTCTCGGAGCAACTCTTGCGCAAAGAGACGAAAAGGACGAATTAGGCGTTGTCGTTTTCGCAAGTCGGACCCTTAAAGGTCCCGAATTAACGTATACCACTACCGAAAAAGAATTACTAGCTATTGTTTGGGCTTTGAAGAAATTTAGAACATACTTAATGGGGGCGCGAATACGAGTGATAACCGATCACAAGGCGGTCATTTTTCTAAAAAATTGCAAACTTTTGAACGATCGATTAACCCGATGGATACTCGCGATTCAAGATTATGATATCGAATTCGAACATTGTCCCGGGGTACGAAACGTCGTCGCGGACGTACTTAGTCGAATGGACGAAAGAGGAAAAGATATTAAAAAACCCAGTGGACGTGAAATCATTATCAACGCTCTGTTGATGCAGAGGCCATCGAGGGAAATCGAAGAACGTATTCGCAATATCGCAGTAGAACAGAAAGAGGATGAAACATTAAACGCACTTCGCGAAAAACACGCGGTAGATAACGAAAACTCTAAATATCATATTGAGCGCGATATTTTGATAAACAAAAACAAAAAAATCGTTTTACCGACACCGTTGCTAAAACAATTAAGTATCGAAACACACGAAATGTACGGGCATATCGGATCGAAAAAGGTTTGGAAACTTTTAAACGAGGACTTTGCGCACCCGCGGATGCAGCACCATATTCGACAGCTTTTGGCAAAGTGCGATTCTTGTCAGCGCAATAAGGTGCCTAACCAGCATTCTTATGCTGCGCAACAGAATATTGTTCCCGAGAGACCGGGGGATCTCGTGTCTATCGACTATTTTGGACCACTGCCATCGGCACAAGCGGGAATGAGATACATTCTGGTAACAATTGATGCTTTTAGTAAATTTGTCAAACTTTATCCTCTCAAGGCAGCTACAGCGCCAGCAACAATTGACCGGATCTTCAATCACTACATCCCAAACTACGGAAAACCGAGAAAACTGCAGTTCGATCACGGAACACAATTCACCTCGAAAAAATGGTTAGATAAGTTAGCTAGTGAGGGGATTCAACCAGTGTTCTCGTCGATCCGACATCCGCAAGGTAACATAGTAGAGAGGGTCAATAGAGAGTTAGGTAGATTTTTCCGATCATTACTAGCTGATAAAGAAACACACTCGAGTTGGTTAAAATGGGTTGCCGCCATTGAGGACTGCATCAATGAGACTCACCACGAGACTACTGAATTTACACCAGTCGAGTTACAACTCAACAAGAAACCTCAGCGAGTATGGAGGGAATGGATTAAAGTTCAAAGGAGGGGAGAGGAACCTCTGAAACAAAAATTGATGTTGGCACGAGAGCGCATTCGAAGGAAGGGAAGACAACGAGCACAAAGATTTGATAATGAGCACAAATTGATTAAGTTTGAGGAAGGGGAGCAAGTTCTTGCAAAAGCTTGCAACGTAAGCGATCCAGCAAACAAAAGAATAGCTAAATTCTTCTCGATTTATGAGGGACCGTATAGAATTAAAAAGTAAATTGCCGAATCAACCTACATTTTGGAAAATCAAGAAAATAATATAGAAAGGGGGATGTATCACTCTTCAAATTTGAAGAGATATCAACCATAGGAGATATTATTTGTTTTTTTTTGTTTGTTGTTATATTTATTTGAATTAAAAAGAAAAGAAACGGAAAATAATCGGAATTTTCGTTTTTTTTTTTCTTTTTTTTTTCTTCTCTTTTGTTCGCAGCCTTATAATGAACAAAAGAGAAATCGAGACACAGACCGAGAGGGGGTTTTCGGTCCACCACTTCTGTGGTGGAACCCCAATTCCCGGGGGTTGGGAATACCAACCCACCCCCGTGGGACTCAAAATTATCACGGCCGGCCGTTGGGCGGAAGTAGAAGGAGAGAAGGTGTCGTTGGGACGCGGATGCCAAACGACGCTAAGAAACGTAAAGAAAAACAGAGGGATGCAAACGATGGAGGTGACAGAGGAAGAAAAGAAAGGATGGGACGAGGAAAGACGAAGATTAGAAGAATCGGGAGGAAGGAAGAGGAATCAGAGGATTCTAAAGGAAAGGGAGATGATAAAAATAAAAAGGAATAAAGATAGGCATAGGGAGTGGATAATAAGGAATAGGATGAGGATGAGGAGTGAGCGGGATGACAAAATCAGGGAGGCAATGGAGGAGTTACAGAGGTGGGTCGAGAAAAGGGAGAGGGAGTTTGAGGCAGCGGAAGCCGCATTAGAAAAACAAATTTCAAAAATAGAAATTAAAACTTCCGCCCCCCCGATGACCACCTCCCCTTCAAAAATGTTTAATGATGAGATAACGGAGGAAATAAGGCTGTTGGAGGAGGTACTCGTTGACATCCGCAAAGACAACGTCCGTCCCCCAACAGCCCCATCGAAACTAAAAATATTAAAAATCGAGGTTTTTAAGAAACCCGTTATCTCCATCCGCCGCCGCGCATAGGTTTATAAAAAAAAAAAAAAAGGGGAAAATGTATTTTTTTTTTGTTTTCGCCGAATGGCATATTGCAAATATTGTTCGCCGTCAGGCTTTTCTTTTGTTATCAAAAACTATTTTTCTTTGTTGTACATTTTTGAGAGAGAGAGTCCGAGACTCAAGCCGGCAATAAATAAAAGCCAAGTTTAAGTTCATTTCGTCTCAAAATTTATTGAAATTCCTTTGTTTCCAAGAGATGACGATGAACAATATCCTGACCAAAAAGGCCCCAATAACCTCCTGAAAGGAAGTTATTGGGTCCGGAGGGGCGTTGAGACGTGTCTCATAGGCAGCCCACTATAGGTAAGTGTAGAGAGTATAGCGCGAGAGCCCGCGTGGGCTCCGACTCCCCTAACTGTACAGTACGCGCCGGTAGTCGGCAAGGCGGCCGCGAGATGCCGTATTTTCTCGCGGACAGATGATCGACAGCGCGAGCGTAAAAGGGCGAGCCCGAGTCGAATAGCCACCGAGTTCCGAATACGAACACAGGTACTTTCCTTTTTTGATACCTCCGGGTCCCCAGAGCCTTCGGTGACGTTGGCTCCAGGTGTACTCAATTTCCCGAACCAGGGTGCACACATCTTTGGTGACGAAGTAGTGGGCATTCCTGTAACCAGTCACCGCTAGTAGGGTCGCGAGTAGGTAGGTAACCCGAAAGGGAGGGAGCCGGAAGCGAGTCGCGGATCGACCAAGTGGTGACACGGTTGGTTCGCAATCTCGTGGAAGCCGAACTCTCCGACGAGGGCCCTGCGCTACGGGTATCGGAAAATCGTTGTCGACAGGTTCGCACGATATTCCTGTGGGATACTCCGTAGGCACGGCAGAATAGAAACGCAATTAAAATTCATTTTTTAATAATAGTTTACTCCCAAACTTAAACAAAGATTTAAATCAGACAAATTGTAAAACTCGTCGTATTTCGTATCAAGTCTCGACTCGCTACGCATAAAGGTACTGCAAGGAAAGGAAGATTGTAGAATAAAACGGGGAAAATCTAGCGGAGATAAAAATTTTCACGATTTATCGACATTCGGTCGTTGAATCATTTTTCTATCTTTCTTTTTGGGTATAAATCGTGACTTAAAGAATAGATTCAATAAAATTAGTATAGTTCGATTCGTAAAAGGAGAATTGCGCACGACTCGTAACATTTTTCGTCTTTTCAGCGACATCCGCGTATAAGGCAACGAACAAATGTTATCTTGTACTAAAATTGATAATCACAGCTCGCCGAGAACTCGAGTGTGTTTCGTAGAATAAGTAAAGACCGATGAAAAAGGTAAGCGTTGATACTGCAGATTCCGATGTATCGCATTTTCTATTGGAATATGTTTTAATAAAAGAACAATATCACCAAATCGACAACGTCTAACGATTATTTGCTCGCCCCGAACCCCTAACGTGAGCCTTTGAACCGTGTGCGTGGCACCGGCCAAAAAGGAGAACGTTACAGTATATTACTTTAAATATTGGGAAACTGCAATTTCATTTTTTCAAATCTCTAATATTTTTTCGAAGCAAAAAAAATTCAAATTTTACATCGAATTTTTCCAACTACCCTTCTATTTTGTTCAATTGTTTCAATATACCTCAATCTCAAAACAAAAAAAAAGAAAGAAAAATAAAATTTCTCGAATTTCTCGTCTCCAATGTTTCACTCTCGTACAGAGACAATAACGAATTGATTCTGTCTATTATGGGGAAGAGAAAAATCCTTAAAGTGTTATAACCGAATTCTCTTATATATCGACAGTCGAAGAGTCCTCGCAGTCGAATTCATCGAGAAATTGAACATTTTTTAAAAAATATTTTGAACGCATCCAAGATACTACAACTTTTTATTTGAGTAACGTACTACTTCATCTTCAATACACGACAAAAACCAAGACGATATCTATGTTCGTTCTCGAGATATAATTTTTTTGCTACAACGATTAATATAGACTAAATTTCATTGAAAATCGTAAGAAAAAGCAAATTTTTCGAGTATACGGCTCCAATCCTTCGGTTTCAGTGCAGAGACGATAACAAAGTGATTCCATGTATTTTAGGGAAGAAGAAACATTTAAAGGGATTAATTTAAAGGGGACATTACACCTAAATGGTAAATAGTAAATGGTAATGGTGTTGGTAAATATTTTGTGTGTTTGTTTTATACTTATTAAATCTCGTCATAAGTGTTAAGCCAATAAAATGACCTTTAATAGATATGACTTGATTCGTTACATTAATTTGATCAAGTTCTACGCGATGCAATTCGTTATATTTTTCTCGTGTCTGTATATTTGACAGTTTATCGTCAAACAAAAAGGAAATATCTGTTGTGAATAATAATAATCAATTTGTATAAAAACGAAATGTTTTTATTCGATAAAGGTTAAACACTATGAATCAATTTACATAATTGATAAATGTTTTTCCCCCATATGTTCTTCCGAGATGAAACGCACAGCGCGACGTATAAACATATTCAATACGTAGCGCATAATGCAAAGTATAATCATACTTGATACGGAGCGCGTAGCGCGACGTGTATCCCTGTGAGTGCCTTCAAAAATGTCCCGAAGGGACATTTTTCGGGGGGTTTGGGGGCGGAGCCCACCAACAAGAGCCTCTGCGCCCGCAGGGCGCTGAGGCGCTTGTTTTTATCGAACGCACCGGACGAGCGACCATGAATATGACGCGCCGATTGGAGATGAAACCGCAAGTATGTATCGCATGTTTACTTATGGCTTAACATCCTATTATCAACACTATCGATGATTTGTTCGGTCTTGCTTTTTGAGATAGGATCGAATGTCAATTTGAATCACAAATTGCACCGGAAGCCCGCCCTTGAAAACGACAAGCCGATAAAGATGAAACCAACAGTGTCCATCGCGACTTTACTCATGGTGCGGTATCTTATTGTCAACCCTGTCGGTGGTTTGGTCGGTCTCGCTTCTTTTTGATCCGAAGGTAAACGTGAATCCTCAATCCCACCGGAAGCAAGACTTTCCAAACGGCCATAGGATTGAGATGAAACCAACGGTGTTGATCGCGTCTTTACTCGTGGTTCGGTATTCTATTTGCAACCCTGTCGGTGGTTTGGTCGGTCTCGCTTCTTTAGATCAATCCCAAGGTAAATGTGAATCCTCAATCCCACCGGAAGCAAGACTTTCGAAACGGCCATAGGATACAGATGAAACCAACAGTGTCCAACTCGTCTTTACTCGTGGTTCGGTATCGTATTGTCAACCCCATCGGTGGTTTGGCCGGTCTCGCTTCTTTTCGATCCGAAGGTAAACGTGAATCTTCAATCCCACCGGAAGCAAGACTTTCGAAACGACCATAGGATAGAGATAAAACCATCAGCGTCGATCGCGTCATTACTCGTGGTTCGGTATTCTATTTTCAACCCTGTCGGTTGTTTAGTCGATCTTGTTTCTATTCGATCCCAAGGTAAACGTGAATCCTCAATCCCACTGGAAGCAAAACTTTCGAAACGGCGAGCGGATAGAGATGACCGACGGTGTATCGCACTTTTCCACTTGTGGTTTGGTATCGTATCAACAACACGTTCCGAATGATCATACGATACAGAGCTTCGACTAAAAACGTGAACCGCACCGTCGGATGGTTTCGTCGCAAATAAAGACACGAAATACAATGGCGGTTTAATACAAAAAACTACGGAGCCGAAGTCACACGATGCCAAGTAATCACCAGGGTGAACTGGACATCGCGGGCATTGACGTGCTTTGACGCGATACTCTGGAGAAGCTTTTTCATGTGCCGAAACGCAAAAAACTACGGAACCAAAGTCACGCGATGTTGCGGAATCATCTAGGGTGACCTGGACATCGCGGGGATTGACGTGCTTTGGCGCGATGCTCCGGAGAAGCTTTTTCATGTGCTGTATAACTAACAAGCGCCGCAGCGCCCTGCGGGCGCAGAGGCCCTTGTTGGTGGGCTCCGCCCCCCAAACCCCCCGAAAAATGTCCCGAGGGGACATTTTTTAAGGCACTCACGGGGGTACACGTCGCGCTACGCGCTCCGTACCAAGTGTGATTACACTTCGCGTTATGCGCTACGTATCGAATATGTTTATACGTCGCGCTGCGCGTTTCACCTGAACCTCCTGTGTGTTTTAAGATAGAAATATTGAAACAATTGAAAAGAAAGTAGAAGGGTGGTTGGAAAAATTCGAGATAAAATTTGAATTTTTTTTTTGTTTCGAAAAAATTTTAAAGAGATTTGAAAAAATTAAATTGCAGTTTCCCAATATTTAAAGTAATTTACATTAAAAATTTTAAAAAAGCTGAGATTTTTTTTTTTTTCATTTCAAATCATCCCGCCACAGAATATCAACGTCGCGGCGTGTGCGAACTTTATCACGTCTGCTATGGAATTGTCGTCGGCTTCCAAAGTTTGACAGATAGAATGAACGGAAAAAAAATAAATAGTCGCGATTGTTTTCAATTTTATTTGGCAAATTGCAATAATTTTGGGTATTCGATGATTCTTCTTTGTGAAATTATAACCAAGTTTTTCAGTGCACCCGTGAAATTTATGATTTTTATTACGAATGTGAATGATGTATTTTAAAATATTGTGAATAGTTTCGTTCAAAATATATTATTTTCGAAATAAAAAGGGCTAATATTTGTAAATCAATGTGTGATATTTCGTGTTTTATTTTTCGCAACCAAATTTTCTTTTCTGACATGATGAAAAATTGTTTTTTGGAAAATTAAAGTAACATAACCTTTAAAATAATTCCTCACTAGAAATAATTGTAGAATAAAAATATTAAGAAATGTTAGAATGTCTTCAAATTTGCTGTGCATAGTGTTTTCGATGCAATGAAATATTGCTGAAAATTAGAAAAAAATTCGTTCGTAGGTTTCAAAATTGCAGCGCCGTACGGACCTTTGACAGGAGAAAATGGATTTTTAAATGGAAAATGCCTGGAAAAAATGTTCAGAGACGTCGGAATGTCTTCAAATTTTCTGTGCATAGTGCTTTCGATAAAATAAAATAATGCTGCGAAAAAGAAAAAACTTGGTTCGTAGACTTCATAATTGGAGCACCGTACGGATATTTAGCGGAACAAAATTGAATTTTTATTTTGGAACAACTCATTAAAGGCTTCGCAGTAGTTTCAAAATGTTTGTGCACAATAGTCATGATGTGATAAAACACTCCTGCGAAGGAGAACAAAATTGGTTCGCACGATCCAAAGTTACACTGTGATACGGACGTCCGAGAAGATAAATTCAGTGAAAAAGCTATTTTTATTCAACCGCAGGCTAAAAAAAATATTTCCAGTCATCGGAGTCACTTCAAATTAACTGCGCATGAAGTTGGAGGTACACCGAAGTAAATTCTGAAAAACTAATTTTTTTTGAGCATACGCTGCGGGGAATCCCCATCGAAAGCTGTGTGAAGAAGCCTCGATGGTCATTTTAATAGGCACTCTTTGCCTATTGTTATAGTGAGTGCCTAAAAACTACGGAGCCAAAGTCACTCGATGTCGCGGAATCATCTAGGGTGACCAGGACACTGCTTATTTCGAAATTCTAATTAAGAGAAACGGTTATATTAATTCAATTTTTATTCTGAAACATATTATATGTTACATTTAATCTCTTGATTTAAAATTGCGGTGGGCTAACCCCAATAAAAAATATTTTATCATGGCGGGCCATTTGCCAACTTAGTTCACATCGCCGCGGCAATGTCAAACGTAAGTTTGTTAGGTTCTGTTGTTCAGCCTTCAAAGACGCTGCGTTGCGACACATCGATGTGAAACTCGCTCGCCACCAGAACTCCACCAGACAACAAAAGACTATCAATTCCCGCGGGAACTGTCAAAACGGGCATTAATGAACGGCAGTGTACCACTTATCAATAGAAAACAATAGACCCGGCATAACAAGAAATATTCCCGCAAACTCCAAAATTCTTACTCTCCGCAAGGCCGATGATGAGACAAGTCTCCGTCTTCGGACAATGTTGGTGAGCAAAATGTGAAGCCATTTCCTAAACAAAATCCATAACTCTCGTCGCCAACAAACTCCCTGACTGCCCAGAGCACGAACGAACGATCGTCCGAGCAGAGAAATCTCGAATAAAATTACAATATTGATTGCGTTTGTCGACAGATTGTATCGATTAATTTCCCTATCATCCTGGACAATTTTATTATCTTTGATTTAATTCATACTATATTTTTATTGAGTAGTTGCCAGATTTCAATTGATCATTTTTATCATTTATTATTTTTTATCATTTTGTAACGGTCCCCTATATACAAAAAAAAAATCTTCTTTTATAATAGACTAATATTTCGCTAACGCTCGCTTCTCCTTCCGAGAAGCGAGATAACTCGCATTTTTGGCCGTCAGCACTTTTGTCGTGAGAGCGACAATTGGATCGCCGTCTCACGGCAACGACCAGCATCCGCGCGACGGTCCTTATCAGCGCGGAGGTATACCTCACGCGCGTAACAACGCAAGTTACCGGCGTCGAAGCCCTTTGCATCGACACTTAATTATTGAGTTCATCTCCGACCACCACCAGTGTTAGACGGTACACACTCCCTATATTATTTTTACGACTAATAAAATACTTGAATTAAATATTTCCTTCAATTCTCGACTTCTTCTTTTCAATACAATTATCCGCGTACCTGGCTATCCATTACATGGTGTCAGAAGTGTTCGAACTAAAATCTGCGTCCGCGACAAGTGAAATTTTGATCATTTATTTTTTTTTCTTTCCTCTCGTTTTTAGATACAGTGTCAAAAAAATAAAATATATATACAGCGAAACGTTACAACAAAAACCAGTGGAAAAAAAAACACAACAGTCAGAACAAAAATCAGTGAAAAAAAAAAAGACACAACAGTGAAAATAAAAAAAAAAAAATTGTGCTCAACAGAATCGAAAAGTCAACTACACAAAAACAGAAGGAAGGAAGGAAGAGCGACACAAAAAAAAATCAACGAAAAACCCGAAAAAAGGAAAAAAAAAAACCAAATCCATGCAAATACGCACTCTTTACTACGTGGCAGCAATGTAAGTACCTTTAAAATTCTTAATATAAGTGTGAAAAAAACAAATAAAAATAAAAAAAACACAAAAAACGAGCTTCGAAAGCGAGCAACGAGCGCCGACTCGCAAAAAGCGTGTAGCCGTCCTTGTCGCGCACGCAGCAGAGTCACGAGCGTACGACCGCTGCATGCGACACAGGGAAATCTTGCTTTAATATATTTCCTTTTCTAATGTTTGGCAATTAAAATATATATATATATATATACTAGAGTTTCCCCGGGCTCGCGCGCTACGCGCGCTCGCTCGTCAATTGTAAACTATTTTGACTTAAGACCCATTTGGGGAATATTTTTGCTTCTTTCTCCGCCGCCGACCACCGCTGCTGCCTCCTTCGAAATCCCCTTAGAGGAACTTAGAATATTTTGGCCTTCCTCTCCCACGCTCCTCCGCACCCCCCCTCCCTCCGAAAAATATTTTAAGTCCCTCTAAGGGGGACTTAGAATATTTTTCTCTTCTCTTTCTTTTCCTTTTCTCTTCCTTCCTTCTCTTTTCCTTTTCTCTTCTCTTTTTCTTTTTCTAAGTCCCTCTAAGGGGGACTTAGAATATTTCGAGTCAAGGCCCTCTTGGGGACTTAGAATATTTCGGCCTTGGGGGGGGGGGGGGGGGGGGGGGGTCAGCTTCACCGTACGGGCGGAGGCTCTCCATTTGGTGAAGCTGACCTTTTTCCCCTTTTAATAAAGGGAAAACGGTCAGCTTCACCGAAATGGACCTCCCCCACCTTATGGTGAAGCTGACCCCCTCGATTCCTGACACGGCGGCGGCGAAGCCGGGGGGTGAAGCAACACATTTATACAATGCGCGACGCCCGATTGGACAACGCAGCTGTTAACGCCGACAAAAATTACAATCAATCAGTATAATTAAAACCACCTCTATCCATTTAAAATCTCTTAATTTGTTTTCTCCCTTTTTTTAAATGTTTCAACTTTTGTAACTTTTTTCAAATGTTTCAACTTTTTTCAATATTTTTCAATATTTTCAAACTTTTCAAATTTTTCAAATTTTTCAAACTTTTCGTAATACTTTCAATTTTTTTTATTTTTTGTATAATTTCAAATTTTTCAATTTTTTCTCTTTTCCCTCAATTTTCCGAATTTTTTACATCTTCCAATCATTGTAATTATTGTAATTTTTTCAGTTTTTTAAATTTTTCAAATTTTTCAATTTTTTTTTCTCTTCCTCTCTCCCATTTTTAGGCACTCACTATAACAATAGGCAAAGAGTACCTATTAAAATGACCATCGAGGCTTCTTCACACAGCTTTCGATGGGGATCCCCCGCAGCGTATGCTCCAAAAAAATTAGTTTTTCAGAATTTACTTCGGTGTACCTCCAACTTCATGCGCAGTTAATTTGAAGTGACTCCGATGACTGGAAATATTTTTTTTAGCCTGCGGTTGAATAAAAATAGCTTTTTCACTGAATTTATCTTCTCGGACGTCCGTATCACAGTGTAACTTTGGATGGTGCGAACCAATTTTGTTCTCCTTCGCAGGAGTGTTTTATCACATCATGACTATTGTGCACAAACATTTTGAAACTACTGCGAAGCCTTTAATGAGTTGTTCCAAAATAAAAATTCAATTTTGTTCCGCTAAATGTCCGTACGGTGCTCCAATTATGAAGTCTACGAACCAAATTTTTTCTTTTTGGCAGCATTATTTTATTTGATCGAAAGCACTATGCACAGCAAATTTAAAGACATTCCGACGTCTCTGAACATTTTTTCCAGGCATTTTCCATTTAAAAACCCATTTTCTCCTGTCAAAGGTCCGTACGGCGCTGCAATGTTGAAACCTACGAACGAATTTTTTTCTAATTTTCAGCAATATTTCATTGTATCGAAAACATTATGCACAGCAAATTTGAAGACATTCTATCATTTCTTAATATTTTTATTCTACAATTATTTCTAGTGAGGAATTATTTTAAAGGTTATGTTACTTTAATTTTCCAAAAAACAATTTTTCATCATGTCAGAAAAGAAAATTTGGTTGCGAAAAATAAAACACGAAATATCACACATTGATTTACAAATATTAGCTCTTTTTATTTCGAAAATAATATATTTTGAACGAAACCATTCACAATATTTTACAATACATCATTCATATTCGTAATAAAAATCATAAATTTCACGGGTGCACTGAAAAACTTGGTTATAATTTCACAAAGAAGAATCATCGAATATCCAAAATTATTGCAATTTGCCAAATAAAATTGAAAACAATCGCGACTATTTATTTTTTTTCCGTTCATTCTATCTGTCAAACTTTGGAAGCCGACGACAATTCCATAGTAGACGTGATAAAGTTCGCACACGCCGCGACGTTGATATTCTGTGGCGGGATGATTTGAAATGAAAAAAAAAAATCTCAGCTTTTTTTTCATTTTTAATGTAAATTACTTTAAATATTGGGAAACTGCAATTTAATTTTTTCAAATCTCTTTAAAATTTTTTCGAAACAAAAAAAAAATTCAAATTTTATCTCGAATTTTTCCAACTACCCTTCTACTTTCTTTTCAATTGTTTCAATATTTCTATCTTAAAACACACAGGAGGTTCAGGTGAAACGCGCAGCGCGACGTATAAACATATTCGATACGTAGCGCATAACGCGAAGTGTAATCACACTTGGTACAGAGCGCGTAGCGCGACGTGTACCCCCGTGAGTGCCTTAAAAAATGTCCCCTCGGGACACTTTTCGGGGGGTTTGGGGGGTGAAGCCCACCAACAAGGGCCTTTGCGCCCGCAGGGCGCTGAGGCGCTTGTTAGTCTCTCAAATTTCTTGTCATTTTTCAAAATTTTTCAAAACCTTTGAATTTTTCAAAATTTTCGATCTTTTTTTTCTCTCCTCTTTTCTCTGACTCACAACTAATTTTTTCAAATCTTTTGATTTTTCTTTCCCTTCCCCTCTCAATTTTGCAACCATTTAAAAAAAAACTTCATAAACCCCTCAATCTTTTAAACTTTTTTGAATTTTCCAATTTTTAAACCTTTTTAATTTCAACAAAACATAAAATATTTTTAAATTCCCTAATTATTTTTCAATATTATACATATATACTGTAACGCGGTTTTTTGGCGCGTTACAAGAATTGCGTCATCGGCGGATTTTGGTCCCGTCGAGCACACGTTTTCCCCACCGACAGAGTCCCCAAGCGATCTCAAGGGTTCCGAATTACGAAAGCGAACAAAATTATTAATTTCTTTGTTTTTATTTATTCTTTTTCACGATTATAACGAGGCGATCTTTATCGCCGAGCGATCTACGTTTATCGTCATTATTTTCGGGACGAATTGAGCAAAGGTATCGTTTTGGCTAACGGTACCGCTACGAGGTCATCGCATCTTCTCTCATCCTTCAATAGCACCGAAAATCATCGCTCTGGGCGCCCCGACAACGGAGACGTCGCAGCTTAGCGATGTCAGCATCGGATCATCGATGACTGCACCCCGGGACCAACGGCTACGAAGATTCTTCAAGCGAAACGTCGTGCGATAGTTCGAGCGAGGCGTCAGCGCCGTCTTCGTTCGAATATTAATTTCGCGCGAGCGATAGTTCGCGATAATCGTAGGGCGTCGCCAGGTACCGGGGTACCGAAAATATTAGTAAAGGGAGGGGAGAGCGACACCGCGAGACGAATTAGCGTAGATTACTCGAGGACTCTCGTCGTATCTTTTGTGGTGTGAAGACATGTGCTCGAGTGATCGAGATGGCCAAAGGGATAGCTCCGCGCGAAAGGGTGTATCACATCGGTACCGGACCGATCGTGGCTCTGGAATTATCGACGGGCCGGTGGGTTGGGCACAATTCCGATAATTCCACGTCGAACATCAGACTCTCGCCGGTAAGGCTGCCGTTCTTTTTCCTCGGACGCGTCATTTTTGTATTTTGTCGTCGTTTTATTATTTTTGAGTGTCCGCGCGCACTCTTCGCGATGACGGTTCTCGTCCCAGGCGTAGTGGAATAGCTTCCCTTTGGGACGCGTGGGACTCGTTAAGGGGGAAGTTGGCCTGCAATAGTTGGACGGCCCGTCTCGTATTTTTCGTGTATCGTTCGTGTTTATTTTATTGTTTGGTTTTAATTTATTTTCGAGTCTTGAGATCGGTTGGTAAAATAATGTAGCCTGTAGAAATTTGATTTACGCGAGAGATCCGTTCAGATAAGTGTGGCGAGCGGTTCGCAGGGACTCGGACGTGCGGGAGTTAATCGCGGGCGGGCTTCGACGGCTTTGGCTGTTCGATCTCGCGATGCGAACTCGAAAAATTAAACGAGTCACCTGTCCGCTTCGCGCCGAGTCATCACGCGGCATAGTGGGGTTTAGCTTTTTTCCGACACGTCTTTCGGTACCGTCGGATGCGCGACGTACGTCGAGCCGCGAATTAGTAGGGACTATTATTTCTGTAATTGTCATTAATTTTTCATCGAGAAAATTCGAACCGGTGAACTGAGTAGCCGGAGAGAATTTTAGTAGGGTAATTCTTATTCTTGTGTCGAGTCACCCCGGGTACCGTCCCGGATAAAAGTAACGTGTGATTTTATAATTTCTTGGAATAAATTTATTTATTGGATTTTCCCTAAATACTGTCGATTGTTAATTGCTTTATTTATTGGAAATGTACCCCATTGTTAAATCGCCAAGTCAACGAACCGCCCCTCTACCCTTGTGAGCTGCAGCTAGTCGGCTGTCATCCGTTCCGTTAATTCGTGAACTCTGAAAATCCGATCGCGTCGAGCTCGAGGCTCGGCTGGCGCCCTCAAAAATAAAGAAGCGATCGAAACGAATTTTTGTGGCCAACGGGGTACCGGTTTTATTTTATTAATATTTTTCTTGAAATTTTATTTTCGGAGTGTGAGGGCACTCGCTGGAAATTTCGGTCACAATACATAAACAAATAATTTTCTTTTTTCAACTTTTTCCTCATTCACATAAACGACTACAAAAATTGCGCCACCCAAGCGTAACCTCACTAAAACAAACAATTACTACTGGTTGCTGCTAACTAGCGAAGCGCGACCGGGACGCCAACCGACAAAAACAATAACAATGGCGACCGGAGGCGGACTCGAGCCCGAAAACATGGCAAGTTTTTTGACATTTCGCGACGTATTTAACAATATACCGACATTTAACGGGAAAAACATACCGCTGGAACAGTTTGCGCCGACCTGTAGGCACGCAGCAAAAATGGTTCCTGCGGAAAATATGGCATCCTTTCTGAACATGCTGCACCTGAAGCTATCAGGAGAAGCAGCAGACATAACAGAAACGAAAACTTACGTAGACATGGAGACACTCCTAAAAGACTTGAAGGACTATTTCCAGAAACCTTTCGAAGTATCAGATTTAGAATTAGAGTTAAAAACAAACATTCAAAACTATAACGAACCAGTAAAAACCTATTCAGCGCGCACTCGCAAAATTGCGAAACGGATACACGATCGATTAAGTGAGGTCTATAAGACCCCTGCACAACAACAGTATTTAACAAATAGGATCAGTGAAGTCCACAAAGCGGTTATCAAGGCGTACATCCGCGGACTTTCAGATCAAATCGGTAATTTATTAATGCATAAATCGTGGCAAACGGTAGAAGAAGCGATTACAGCAGCAGAGGCAATCGAGATGGAACTGCTCCGTAGGCAGGAAATCCATCAAGGAAAGAAAATCGACATAAAAACACAGGCTAAGGTTAGATTCGCGTCAATATCCGACGAGATCGAAGACATCATCGAAAACAAAACAAATAACAAAAAATATTGCGAGGTTCACGGAGAAAACAGTACTCACGGGACCTCAGATTGCAACGCAATAAAACGCACTCGCGAATATATTCAAGGCCGCCGAAACAACGGTTGGTCGAGAGATAATTCGCGAAACCGAAACTCGAGAGGACGCGATCGTTCAAACTCTCGTAACAACCAAAACAATCAACGCGATAGACGCAGTTACGATAATTCTAGAAATCGCAATTACAGGAGCGATTCGCGAGACTCGCGAGACAAGTCGCGCAATCGATACTCGCGTAACAATAGCTGGGATAGGTCGCGTAATTCGAACGACTCGCTTGGTCGACAACGCAGCCGATCTGATCGCGATTATTACCGAAACCGAAACGACTCCCGAGATCGCAGTAACTCACGAAATCGTAACGATTCGCGAGAACGCGATAACTCAAGGCAACGTAACGATTGCCGAGATCGAGACAGTCGCGACAACTCGAGAGATAGAGGATATCGCAATTCGCGAAAAACCGACTTCGATCTCTCGCAACTCGAACAAGCACTAGAAAACGTGCTGAAAAAAAACCCGAATTCTACCTCTCGGAACAGCGCGACGGGAGGTCAGAATTAAGCGCGCCACAAAACGAAACGTCTAAAACAGAGGTAACCCCCTCTCAAAAAATGTACATAATGTAAAAATAACAATTAAGGAAGATAGAATTAATTTAGGTTTAACAAAGAGGCATAAGCCACCGACGGTAAATATTTGCTCGCCCGATCTACGCATGAAAGAAACTCTGTTTCTCGTAGACACAGGAGCTGAGATAAATCTTGTGAAAATGTCCAGTCTTGCGCCACGTACCGAGGTAGATGAAACCCTGATATACGTACTCACGGGCATCACCTCAGGGCAAGCACGCACAATCGGACGATGCTATATCCGCATAGAGGAGTTCACTATCGAATTCCACGCGATCGAGGAAGATTTCCCGATTCTGCAGGACGCTATTCTCGGCGATGTGTTCTTTAGAGACACTCCCGCGGACCTGCTCTATAGCGAATCATGCATTAAATTTGCAAACCACACAATACCGTTCGAAACACTCGAACGAATAACTCTACCCCTTCGATCTAAGGTTGCCATCCCAGTACGACTGAGACCAACAGATCTTGAGGAAGGATATATATCGAGAATCGAAGCAGGAGAAAACATATACATGGGTCACCCAGTTATCAAAAAAAACAATGGCATAGCGTACCTTTGCGTCATAAACGCTAACACGTGCGAAATCAACCTCATTCTCTGCCCATTACAATTACACCCGTTCGAGCAGATCTCAGATCTTCCGTTTGATATCGAGACAGAGGACGCTCACGACAGCGCGGAAATCTGCTCAACCGAATCAGGTGATAAAAATAGGCTGGAAGAATTGCAAAAATTACTACAGCTTGATCACCTTAACAAAACCGAAAGGGATCACGTACTCCAGTTGGTCAGTGAATACCAACACTTATTCTACCTTCCAGGAGACACTCTCGGATCCACGACAGTCATCAGTCATGAGATCCAAACAACAGACGAGAGACCAGTCAATGTCAAACAATATCGTTTCCCGCAAACTCAAAAAATCGAATTACAAAGACAAGTCAAAAACTTGCTAGATAAGGGAATAATAATCAATCCGTCTCGCTCTCCGTACAATTCCCCAGTCTGGATAGTACCTAAGAGAGAAGACTCGAAAGGAAACAAACAATGGCGAATGGTTATCGACTTCAGAAAGCTGAACGAAAAAACAACGCCAGACGCGTACCCACTACCGAATATTATAGATATTCTGGATCAGTTGGGCAACGCAAAATATTTTTCAACATTTGATCTAGCATCTGGTTTCCATCAAATACCGATGCACCCAGACGACAAACATAAAACAGCCTTTTCGACACCACATGGGCATTACGAATATCAGCGTATGCCATTTGGACTCCGTAATGCACCAGCGACGTTCCAAAGACTCATGGACGTAGTTCTATCTGGACTCCAAGGCACAGACCTATTTGTATACCTTGACGACATAGTGATTTATGCGACCGATATCGAAGATCACGGGAATAAATTCAGAGGGTTAGCAAAACGACTGACCGCAGCGGGACTAACTCTCCAAATCGACAAATGCCACTTCCTTAACAGGGAGGTAACGTACTTGGGTCATATAATCTCCGAGGAGGGAGTAAGGCCCAACGAACGAAACATAACCGCAGTGCTGTGCTTTCCGCCATCTACGAACAAAAAGGGGATAAAGCAATTCGTAGCACTTGCAGGTTATTATCGACGATTTATTCGCGACTTCGCGAAAATCGCCATTCCATTAACACGACAATTACGCAAAAACGAACAGTTTAATTGGACGGACGAGTGTCAACAAGCATTCGCCCTCCTAAAACAAAAAGTCGCAGAGCGACCAATCCTCATTTACCCTGATTTCGACAAACCGTATACACTAACGACCGACGCGTCTGATTATGCGTTGGGTGCGGTTCTGAGTCAAATCAAGGACGATTATGATCATCCGGTAGGATTCTTTTCGAGAGCCCTAAAAAGGCCCGAAATTGTGTATGACACAATGAAAAAGGAACTACTTGCGATAGTCGACGCAGTACAATACTTTAACACATACCTATACGGCCAACATTTCACATTGGTGACCGACAACAGAGCGCTCACCTACGTTATAAACAAGCCAAATCCGCCACAACAATTACAGCGATGGCTAATTATACTCAACGGGTACGACTTCGAAGTTCGTCATAAATCAGGCAAACAAAACGTAGTTGCCGATGCGCTGTCGAAAAACCCCGTCGATATAATGCCAATAATGCCTCGCGAAAACTCGTCAGAAGATTGCGTAAAACCGGATACTAAAAAACCGAAAATGATACTTAACAAAACTTCTCAACCGCGGTATCGTTCATCGACAGACGAGAGTTCTGGTAATCCAGCACCGAGAAAAAAACAAACTACGCGAGAGGATGTTAATAATTCAGACGACAATCAAGTCGCATATCAACAACCCCAAAGCGAGGAAGTAATTAAAACTCCAGAACAACCGAACGTTGTTCCAAGTGAGCACGAACCGAACGTAATATCGCAACCACCGGAAGAAACTACGTCAGAAACAAAACAAACAGAACAAATACCTACAAATATAAAAACTAGGGATAGTGAACCAATAATAGACTCGTCTATCGATGACGAGACACCACTATCAGAACCGTCTGACAACGAAGGAGAACTCAGGAGTTCTATAAAGAAAAAAATTCTGGAACTGTGGACACCATCGCGGGGAGCGCGAACACAAGATAGAGTGTCCAGAGAACAAACCAAGAACTCATCCAAAAATGAGCGAGCCAAAAAACGTACTGGCAAACGATCTTGGAAAAGTGAAGGAATAACTGGCCGATATTTCCTAACCGTAGAGGAAGATAGCTCGACGGAGCTAGAGGAAGAGGACGAAAACATAACCGCAAATAAAAACAAAAATAATAGCCCAGAGCGGCACAATAATAGCCCAGAGCGGCACAACAATAGCCCAAAGCGGCATAAAAATAGCCCAAAGCGGCATGAAAATAGTCCAGAGCAGCACAATAATAGCCCAAAGCGGGACGAAAATATTCCGGAGCAACATAATAATAGCCCAAAGCGGCATGAAAATAATGATCAGGACAACTATATAAGCGACATGGAACTAACTACGGAAAACGAATTGGTAATAGATATGGAATCGATCGATGGAATCCCGATGGAACGCGAAGCCGAACCGTTGTCAATGAGCATTCAAAACTCAACCGACGACGAGATCGGTAGCGAACCACGACCTGAACCAACATTTAGGTCACCTACGGGCATTCAACAAGATCTACAACGAAATCCACAACCAACAACATCGGATTTTCGTGAGGTTGCCCAACCTCAAACATCGGAGATACGAGACAAGGCAACCGAAAAGGAGGTAGTGACTCCAACATTTAGATCTCCAACAAAAAATCCCTTAAAAAAAGTAGTTAAACGTACCAGGAAACCGAAGGTACACTGCGAACCAACACGACGCAGCAAAAGAATAGCGGAAAAAACGGAAAAAATAACCCAACCCGAATCCATAATAATTTCAGATTCCGAAACATCCCAAACAATAGTAAATCCCCCAACAAACCAAAAAGCAACCCAACCCGAATCCACATTAATTTTAGATCCCGAAACCCCTCAAATAATCGTACATTCCCCAATCAAACAAAACCCAACGGAAAAAGCATCAAAATCAAAATCTAAAAAACCACCTTTAGCCCCAGCCCACAAAGGAAAAAAATCAAAAATCACAAAACGACCAAAGCAGCAGCGTTCAAGCCAAAGTAAAAAATCACGGCTACGGCAGGAAATTTTCCCAGAAAAACATCCTCCGCCTATAGTAAACACCACAGAGCAAGTAGAGAAACCGACGATCCCCAAAAAACGATCACCTATCGTCCAACCCTTGCCTGATTATACCCCGGAGTTTGATGACTTCGCAGGCCCGTCCGTTATTCTAAATAGTCAACTCCTAAATACACGAGACAACAACTCGACAACGTCTTCCAATTACGAATCAGACAGCGATTCGAACTACCAACTATCAGGGTACCATCGAAAACAGTTAACATCGCAAAATAGAGGACCGATAATAACGGAAGACATACAAATAGAAAATAACATCACGGTAACACAAGAGAACATCATGGCTAGGAAGGATACATTGGCACATTTCTTGTCAGCCGATTGCGCCATGGACGCTATGGTCGCGAAAATACTCGTCGAAAAAAGGAAAATCGACAAAAACACGTTTCTACAACAACAACCACACGTCGGAAACATAATAATAACCGAAATCGGTGCAGAACATTACATCTCCATGTTCTGCAAGGAGAAACAATCAGATACGACAAGCGCGATCATGATTGAAAAGTGTTTGAAAGCACTGATAAAAATTCTACAACAAAGGAAAATCACTTCCTGCACGATCTCGAAAGATCCAGGGATTATCGATGCATTCCAATGGAGTACCATTAAAACCTACACACGTTCGATAGCGCTCAACACAAATATAGCGATCACTCTGTGCGAGGGCATCGTGACAGTCCCGCCAGTCGAACAGCGTATAAACATCATAAAAGAGCTCCACGGATCAGCAGTAGGAGGTCATTAGGGCGTAACACAAACATACAAACGCATCGTGTCACAATACTTCTGGCAAGAACTGAGAAACGACGTCAAAGAGCACATCAAATATTGCATAGTCTGCCAAAAAGACAAATTAGTTAGAGTAAAAAACAAGGCACCAATGATCATCACAGACACACCCGTGGTACCGTTCGACAAAGTGGCAATAGACATAGTGGGACCATTACACCCTACAAAAAACAAACACGTGTACATATTAACAATGATTGACTTATTCAGCAAATTTAGTATCGCAGTCCCGCTAAAACATCAAACATCCGTAGATGTAGCCAAAGCACTTACAGCATCATTAATATCAAGTTTCGGTGCGCCGCGTGCAATACTAATGGTTCAAGGTACTAATTTCATGTCAGTCACAATAAAAAACGTAGCGCAGCTTTTCCAAATCGAACAACAAAAAACAACAGCGTACCACTCGCAATGTAATGGCGCCATCGAACGCAGTCACCACACACTCAAGGAATACATAAAACATTTCGTAACAACTAACCGAGAATGGGACGAGGTAGTAGCTCTTGCGACATTCCCGTATAACACTAGCGTTCGCGAAAGTACAGGATTTACTCCGTACGAATTAGTTTTCGGTAGGAAAGCTCGCACACCATCAGAATTTCCACCACTCGAGAAAACTATAACATAAGACGACTACATGATCGATTTGAATCGAAACATGAGAACGTCAAGTCAATTAGCCTTCGAAAAGGCGATACGAGCGAAAGAACGTAACAAAAAATATTACGATAAAAGAGTAACGGAACCTACCTACGAGATAGGCCAACTCGTATTTCTACAAAACGAGCGAAAAGAAAGTAAATTTGACAAAGATTGGTTAGGCCCATACAAAATTATACATATACACGAAAACAATCGTAACGTCACATTACAAATCGATAAAAAACTTCGAACAGTTCACTTAGATAAGATCAAAATGGCATATGTTGCAGATGTCACGCCACTTTCGGGAAGGCGACTTCAAACGACGCTTTCAGGATCACTTTATTTACGGAAAACGCAGGTCTATACTCGGAACCATTGGGTAGACTCCGTTCATATCATAGAACATGGACATTAGTAACTTACATCAATACACACGGACTTTCGACCAGACGCCTACAAATACGAGAAAACCTTTTGGCAACAGTTCAATTCTGCTCAGCGCTGGAAAAGCGATGCCACATAAAAGGACAATTATCATCCATGCTCGCGCGAATGGACACCCTCGAAAGCACCGAAACAATTTTAGAGGAACTAATCCCCTCGTCACAAACCCAAACTACACTTAGTCGGAATAAACGAGCACCTTTTGAGTTCGTTGCAAAAATTAATAAAATCCTTTTTGGAACTATGGACAGCGAAGACGCTGACAGAATAAATTCGCAGATAGAAGCTTTACGAAACACAACATTAGAACTCACAGAAATTCTACAAAATCAAACGCACATAGTAAAATCAGGTTTTGACACAATCCAAAAGGACATCAAATCCTTAGAAAAAAAAGTAAAAGCGGAAATGCAAAAACTAAACACAGTAGTTATCGCACTCGGAGAGGAAGTTCATGTCATCGAATTAAATCAGAGAGCAATTCAATTCGTAACCCAAATCGAGGAAAATCTAACTGAATTAGAACTCGATATTAAGATACTCACTAACGCATTTCTTGTTGCAAAAATCGGTCAAATTCATCCCAAACTATTAACTACAAAGAAAATCCTATTAAGCGCCGAAGCGATCAAAAAATCTTCACCCAACACAGAATTTCCACTACCAATAAACGCAGAGCATACACCCTAGTTAATGGAAGCAGCTGAACTAAGCGTGTTCCATAACGGCGAAAGACTAGTTTACGTAATCAAAATCCCTCTTTTGGACCTAACAATTTACAAATTATACCAACACCTATCATTGCCAATCCGTCAGCCCTCAACAACAAAAAACTCAACATTCACATATATCAAACCAGCAATTTTATATACAGCTATTTCGGATAACTTCGGAAACTATTTCAATATAGAAAACCTAGACGAGTGAATACTCACTAGAAATCAATATATTTGCAAACAAACGTATCAGATAAAACAAATCAACGACGAATCTGAATGCGAAGTTCAGTTAATAGTAAATCCTCAGTTCGAAAACTTCGAGACATGTGACATTAGGCTAAAAACTCGAAAACAAACACATTGAATAAAAATCCAAAGCGCTAACGCATGGTTGTTTGCCGCACCAAAAACCGAGACACTATACTTCCTTTGCGACAACCGAGACTCAGTCATAAAAACAATAATCAACACCGGAATCCTTCAAATTGAACCATTTTGTCAAGTCAAAACACGTACGACTACATTGACACTGACGTTAGAAATAACATCATCAATCGAAACAGATTTCCCACACAGTTCTGTATTAAATATAACCGGAATGATTGAAAAATCAATAGCGAATATTGAAAATATAAATATAACAGAGCTCCTAACGGAAACAGAAACACTCACAGGACTTTCAAACTTAAATACAGTCAATGATGACTTAACCCAAAACGAGGTAGCATTAAAAACCGTAATCGTCAAAGCAAAAGAGATATCAAAAACTCATTATTTAGGTCACAGAGTCTCAACATTAGAATCAATATTCAAATACGGAGGAATCTCCTTAGGCACAATCATACTATTAGTATCCGTCGGCTGGAAATTCTCACTATTCCGGTAACAAAACGCAAAAAACAAAAACATCCAAAACTTATAAACGAACCATAGAATAAGGTCGTTTCATATTACCGACAACCTATAGAATTAATCGAAACAGGTAAACCTACGGCAACCACCAGGCGGGAGGTAGCTGTTATCACCGAAGCGCCGGCACAAATAGAACACAAACCAGTTTACGCATTGACATACCTCAACCGAGACGAATTGCCATAAAAGCGCATCTCATAGTTTAACAAAAAAAAAAAACGCTAAGCGATAACATTTTCTTTTTATCCTCATTACCTTATACATTTATATAGCCATTGGGTAAAACGCACGATTTAATAACAAAACTTCACACATACACGCATGTACACGCAAAACATTTGTGCTAACAAGGGTCACATAATTTCACTTGGTATAAGTCTAACAAATCATTATTTTTTCACATACCTGCACGGA
The DNA here is from genome assembly GCA_934046635.1 of Buathra laborator. Taxonomy (NCBI): domain Eukaryota; kingdom Metazoa; phylum Arthropoda; class Insecta; order Hymenoptera; family Ichneumonidae; genus Buathra; species Buathra laborator. The sequence goes on along the minus strand of OW203899.1, from coordinate 62,335 downwards.
AAGTTCGTACTTTCCTCCCCGATGAGAGGGGAGAAAGTGAGTACTTTATTCCCTAGAGAGATATCTTCGCCCAAGGGCGGAAAGTAACTCCCTAGGGAGGAAAGTGCCCACTTTCTCCCCTTTCATCAGCGAGCCAAGTACGAACTTACCATGCAGGTATGTGAAAAAATCGTATTTGCACCGCGGGCGGAGTTGGCATTCCAACTCGTGTGTTTGGTTCTGCCCTCGGTAGGCAAAGAAGCCCGGAAAGCCCTCGGGCCTTCGGCCCTCGGGCCTCCGACCCTCTTTTCCCACCTCTGGCATCACCCAACACACTCGTCAGGAATGTCCAACTTTCCGCCCTTGGTGCAAAATATACTATTTTTTTTTAATTCGAACAGTAACAACGAAATGAGCGGAGTGTTCCAGTGCCCCATTTGCGCTGTAAGTGTAGGGACAGCGAAGAAATGCTGGGAGCACATCGGGGACTGCTTATCGTACTTAAACGCCCAGATGCAGAGCCTGGGCGGGAAGTCCCAATCATGCCCGCTCTGCCACAAACCCCAAAACGCGGATGACATGTTCGAGCACCTACTTTGGTGCTCCGAATATGTCCTCCGCGTCCTAAAAGGAGAAACCCTACGCCGCTTCCCGGTGTGGGAAATTAGACAAAAATTCGGCGCAGCAGCAGATTCCACCACAAACAAACACAACACCGATGGAAACAAACAAGAACGAAACAGACACGGCAATAAAAACAGAAACGGACTCAGACGGACCAGCTTCCCCATCCGTCATAATTTACAACCCCAAAACCCCACCTGGATCCCCTCCACCCCTTCCCAGTACAGAGACAGACTTAGAATCGTACGTAGAATCCGACAATTCGGTAGAGACCCTACCGATGACAGAACAACTAACGGACGTACAAGACACCCAAAAGACGATACAATTGACCGAACAGACGGTGGTTGACTGGATTTACCAGCAACCAATAGAAGTACGCAGACGAATTTCGAACCACGTACGGACAAAACTCTTCCTAACAGAAACCCTGGGACGAAAGGACAACAAACGCAAAAGGACAGACCCAGACAACTAAACAGGACGTACACACTACAGATACACTTATTAATCATATATACACTACAGATGCACGTATTAATTATATATATATACTACTCTAAAAATATAAACTACTTAAATATTAATCATTTATATAAAATACTACTATATTACCCTAATCTACTTATAATAATCAATTATATATAAAAAAAAAAAACATATCTAATTAAAATATAACCACAATTAAATTTCTCAATTTTTTTTTAGAACCATTGTTATTACCTTTTTTTTTCTCTTTGCATTTTGTCAATTCTCTTATATATATATACTAGCGTTTCCCCGGGCTCGCGCGCTACGCGCGCTCGCTCGTCAATTGTAAACTATTTTGAGTTAAGACCCATTTGGGGAATATTTTTGCTTCTTTCTCCGCCGCCGACCACTGCTGCTGCCTCCTTCGAAATCCTCTTAGAGGAACTTAGAATATTTTGGCCTTCCTCTCCCACGCTCCTCCGCCCCCCCCCCCCCCCTCCCCCCGAAAAATATTCTAAGTCCCTCGAAGGAGGACTTAGAATTTTTCGAGTCAAGGCCCCCTTAGGGACTTAGAATATTTCGGCCTTGGGGGGGGGGGTCAGCTTCACCGTACGGGGGGAGGCTCTCCATTTGGTGAAGCTGACCTTTTTCCCATTTTAATAAAGGGAAAAGGGTCAGCTTCACCGAAATGGACCTCCCCCACCTTATGGTGAAGCTGACCCCCTCGATTCCTGACACGGCGGCGGCGACAGCGGCGGTAATTTTATATATATAGAGAGATATAAACTTTTTTGCATTTAATAAAAAAAAAAAGTAAACGACACTCGAAACTCGTTTTTTTTTCTTCAAAAAAAATATACACACATTCGTTTCTTTAATCATTTACCCTCTTTCCAGAATCGCTATACCGAGTGAACCAAATCCCACAAGATAACATGTCTCACCTACTAACTAACCATTAATCAGATTCTTAGACTGTTACAGGAACCATTCAATAACCAAATTATTTCAAAAATGGAAACGAATAATAAAAAGGACGTATAATACCCAGAACAAAGCTTCAAAAAAAAATAATATAAGGACAAATACATATACAATTTTGGAAAGATGGATCGAATTGAAAATTTACTACAGACCAAAAACAACAAAAAAAACAAGCGCCTCAGCGCCCTGCGGGCGCAGAGGCCCTTGTTGGTGGGCTCCGCCCCCCAAACCCCCCGAAAAGTGTCCCGAGGGGACATTTTTTAAGGCACTCACGGGGGTACACGTCGCGCTACGCGCTCCGTACCAAGTGTGATTACACTTCGCGTTATGCGCTACGTATCGAATATATTTATACGTCGCGCTGCGCGTTTCACCTGAACCTCCTGTGTGTTTTAAGATAGAAATATTGAAACAATTGAAAAGAAAGTAGAAGGGTGGTTGGAAAAATTCGAGATAAAATTTGAATTTTTTTTTTGTTTCGAAAAAATTTTAAAGAGATTTGAAAAAATTAAATTGCAGTTTCCCAATATTTAAAGTAATTTACATTAAAAATGAAAAAAAAGCTGAGATTTTTTTTTTTTTTTAATTTCAAATCATCCCGCCACAGATTATCAACGTCGCGGCGTGTGCGAACTTTATCACGTCTACTATGGAATTGTCGTCGGCTTCCGAAGTTTGACAGATAGAATGAACGGAAAAAAAATAAATAGTCGCGATTGTTTTCAATTTTATTTGGCAAATTGCAATAATTTTGGATATTCGATGATTCTTCTTTGTGAAATTATAACCAAGTTTTTCAATGCACCCGTGAAATTTATGATTTTTATTACGAATGTGAATGATGTATTGTAAAATATTGTGAATGGTTTCGTTCAAAATATATTATTTTCGAAATAAAAAGGGCTAATATTTGTAAATCAATGTGTGATATTTCGTGTTTTATTTTTCGCAACCAAATTTTCTTTTCTGACATGATGAAAAATTGTTTTTTGGAAAATTAAAGTAACATAACCTTTAAAATAATTCCTCACTAGAAATAATTGTAGAATAAAAATATTAAGAAATGTTAGAATGTCTTCAAATTTGCTGTGCATAGTGTTTTCGATGCAATGAAATATTGCTGAAAATTAGAAAAAAATTCGTTCGTAGGTTTCAAAATTGCAGCGCCGTACGGACCTTTGACAGGAGAAAATGGGTTTTTAAATGGAAAATGCCTGGAAAAAATGTTCAGAGACGTCGGAATGTCTTTAAATTTGCTGTGCATAGTGCTTTCGATAAAATAAAATAATGCTGCGAAAAAGAAAAAATTTGGTTCGTAGACTTCATAATTGGAGCACCGTACGGACATATAGCGGAACAAAATTGAATTTTTATTTTGGAACAACTCATTAAAGGTTCGCAGTAGTTTCAAAATGTTTGTGCACAATAGTCATGATGTGATAAAACACTCCTGCGAAGGAGAACAAAATTGGTTCGCACCATCCAAAGTTACACTGTGATACGGACGTCCGAGAAGATAAATTCAGTGAAAAAGCTATTTTTATTCAACCGCAGGCTAAAAAAAATATTTCCAGTCATCGGAGTCACTTCAAATTAACTGCGCATGAAGGTGGAGGTACACCGAAGTAAATTCTGAAATACTAATTTTTTTGGAGCATACGCTGCGGGGAATCCTCATCGAAAGCTGTGTGAAGAAGCCTCGATGGTCATTTTAATAGGCACTCTTTGCCTATTGTTATAGTGAGTGCCTAAAAAGGAGTAACATTTCTCCTTATTCATAAATTTTTCCGAATTTACCCATATATTATAATTCCTAACGTAACCTACTCATATTAACTTAACCACCCCTACTAACCCGAACAACTAAAGTTTTTCAGAACTGTTTCAAAACTCAACAACAATTACTTTCCCAAAAATGCAACAATCCACTCCAGGAACATACACAGGATCAACAAAACGATGTCCCAACATAAAAATATACACAAACACACAAAATTAAAATATTTTCTTTTTGCAAATTCTTTTTGGATTATATAGAGTCCCACACAAACGAAATATTATGTAGACGCGCGATGCAGGAGCATCGCTAAATTTTTCTGGGGGGGGGGAGTGTAACGGTCCCCTATATACAAAAAAAAAATCTTCTTTTATAATAGACTAATATTTCGCCAACGCTCGCTTCTCCTTCCGAGAAACGAGATAACTCGCATTTTTGGCCATCAGCACTTTTGCCGTGAGAGCGACAATAGGATCGCAGTCTCACGGTAACGGTCAAGCCGCCGCGCGACCAGCATCCGCGCGACGGTCCTTATCAGCGCGGAGGTATACCTCACGCGCGTAACAACGCAAGTTACCGGCGTCGAAGCCCTTTGCTTCGACACTTAATTATTTAGTTCATCTCCGACCACCACCAGTATTAGACGGTACACTCTCCCTATATTATTTTTACGACTAATAAAGTACTTGAATTAAATATTTGATTCAATTCTCGACTTCTTCTTTTCAATATAATTATCCGCGTACCTGGCTATCCATTACAATTTTTATCATTTAAATGTTAGAAAGCGTATCGGAGTATGAAACGTATTTTAGAATTGTTAGTGAAGAAATTATTTCCTTATGATGATGAATAGTTAAATGGTACAGGGGATGTTTTGACTCTCAACCGTGTGACCCATATATTCAGCAATACTATGCGACGTTGTTTGGTGTTAAAATACCGAAACTGTGTCGATGGGCAGGGTTAACTTCCGTGCATAAGGTAATGTAGATTCCCTTTTTTACGATGGAAGCCCATTAGGGTATTCAATTAGGAAAACTCTAACGGATCTATGCTCCTTGGGTCGATGCCGCGGTCGACCGTATCGACGTCGGCAGCGGAGTTCGCTGTTTCACCGAGGGTAGTGCGTGTGTCGAGGGTGATTCAAGCCTCTGTCCGCATCTATCTCGTGTGGTAGATAATTCTATTTTCCATCTTTTACCTATTTAATTTTAATTTACACGACGAATATTTGAGATCTCATTGGAAATATTTCCCAGGGGAGATCCATTCGTGGAATATCGTTCAGCGATTGATAAGAAAAATCATTCCTTTTATGAGCTTAATGGTAATGAATAATGTTGGAATTTCGTGTAGTGTAGGAATTATTTTGAAGTAACAGGTTTGCAAATAGTAAGAAAATAAGCAGAAATATAAGTTGTGAAAAGTATTATTAATAAAAAATAAATAGAGAAAGTTACGTCAGGACGTAACACCTGCATCAATGGTGGTTGTGGAATTTAATTTACAACTTCTATTTCGTTGCCTATGACTTGACATATTTGAGATATATCAAAGTCTCGGTTGTTGTAATCGATAGTAACATTCCGGTAAAGATGATTATTTTCTTTCAGCCAGGCAAGCGCCAACCAAAGCTTTTCTACGTCAACTTGAAATTCACGAGCTCGGGTGACATTTTCGAGCTTTTCGCATACAATTGCAAGACCAGTACTCGTAATCGATAATAGCAATTGTTCGACGACTTCTTCCACGTCCTGAGCAAATAACACTGCTTGTCCTTTGAAGCCGTATTGGCCGAAACGGCCTCATAACTTCAATATTTTTATGTATGGTACGATCATACAAATTAGACGTCTCTCGACGTCGGTCAAATTCGAGATCTCGTCGGGTATAGGATCCAAAAACATAGAATTCCAAGCAGCTTGCGCCGGACATTTAGCTTTCTTGATGGAAACCGAACATCTGTTACATACGACCAATTGTATCACGTTTTGTAGTTCCGGGGACAGAACAGAGCGCGTCGTATCGTTTAGGGAAAGATGGCAAGTTTGAGACTTATAGAAAAGTCTATTACAAACAGCACATGAGAGATCGGCAAAGTTCCATATTTTCACATGACAATATTGTTCATGTTTATGCCAAAGTTCTGATACTGCTGTAACGGTAGCATTATCATCACCCAAAAGTCCATGGTCTTCTACTATTGTACTCTCCGGCAGTGAAACTGGATTAACAACGTTTTCTTGATTTTGCGATACATTCTCTCTCGTGCATTGCATCTTCTTTGTGGATTTCCCGTGATTTGGCACATCTTTGACGACTGAATCGCGGCAAAGGTGGGTCTTCGATTTTTTCTGCGGTTTCATCCGTATCTCAGATTGTTTGCGTTTCAAATCACGTTTGGATTTGACATTAGAACCGGGCTCTTCGTTCGCCGACTTCGTATAATGCGGTGTCCTCTGTGGATGTTCAATATCCATCGAATTTTTGGTTACAGTAGAAGTAGAAGTCAGTACCGATACGGAATATTTCAAAATGGCGGCGGTTAGGGGTAGGGGTGTGCTTGCTCGGCGTTGTTTCGCTCGCTCTCGCCCCCTCTCTCTTGGTGGTCAGCTGGGGGAGTCCTAGACTGCTGATCGAGGTGACTCGAGGGTAGGTAGGATGGGGGTGGAGAGGGAGCTGTTACCTCATCGACGTCCGGAGCCTAACCGCCCGCCCTTGCTCGATCACGGACTAGCTCGACGGGTAGCCTGGTGGGGGTGTAGTGGAGGGAGTTCGAGAAGCGAGCGTGTGGGGATGTCGAGTGCTCGGAACGCTTGGGCCCATCGCGGGGAGAACGGGTACTAATGTACTCACAAGTGCGTAGCATGCCGCTGGCCGAAGACCAGCGCTGATGGCGCTGTCAAGCAGCTCGTGAGAGCAACGCTGGCGCACAAGTTACTGCTTAAAATACTACATATGATTTTTTTTATAGAATTTTAACATAAATTTGAAAAAAAAAATGAAAAGGAAATAGCGGGATGAAAAGGCAGGTAAGTGATGAAGCAGGAAATATTTTCACAAATATATATATATATTTTTTTTAACTATTTATACATATTTCTAAACTTAATTCTAGAATTCATTTGTTTTCATTTCACTAAATCGTTTTGTTAATATTATCTATCACTTTGTGGAAAATATATTCATGATGAAGACAGATTAGTTCCGAACCGATTGAACGACGTTTAGCATCTATTTCATCATCATCCGTGGGAGTATAAAGATTTCGTACCCTGGTACTGCCCCATACATCGATCATACACTCGTCTCTAAGCATTTTGAGACTTGCTGTATCAACTTGTTCTTTTTTGAGCTCTCGACAATTATTTACCGAAGCTTCTACGATTATTCTTTCTACAAGTATATCTTTAAGCTTATTGACGAGCTCGAGATTCTCACAAATCATATCAATTTTATTGCTGATACGCGGGGTGAGAGCCAGTAATTCTTCGTACGTTTTTTTCTGCATGATAATATCAGAAGAAAATGTCTTCTTCGTCTTTTTCAATTGAGCGATTTCTTCAGGTTCCTTAAGTGCAAGGACGATGGCTTTCTCGTTGTATGCGGTTGTAAAAGTTATTCGCGGTCGGCCGTGCCATTGTATAGCTGGCGAGACATCATTGCCGTCCGTTTGCTGTTTGTTGAACCAACTCGTAATGATAGTTTTCTGTGAGCACAGTTCATCCCATTCAGGCTCGGTCAAGGAAATCCCACTGCTATAGCGACCAGAGAATTTTATGACCACATCGACGTTTTGATCCTTGGTTAATCCGAGGCCAATTGTCACCATCTTAGTACAAGAGGCATTCAGATTGTACGTTATTGCTAACAGCAGAGCTTTGCTCATGGGTTGCGGAGCTGGGTGAACATGGGTGGAGCATGGGAGAACAGCAGTAAAACTTTCTATTTTTTCTTTTTGTGCTGTGTTTTGGAGAACACTTGAGAAAAGAAGACTGTACAGCTCAAGATGCTGAGACGTAATAGCTCAAGATGACATGACTTGTGAGCAGTGCAACGATGCAATTTGTCAGAAGAGAAGGAGTAGGATACGCCCCCGCGACCCTCTGTTACATCAAGCGAGGGTGTGAATACCGAGGATTGGGCCTTAAAGGGGTTGTAGACCACCCACAAAGTAGTGGCGTAACTCATGTAACACTAATTGTTGGCGAGGTTTTTAATATGTAACGTAAACATCAAGACGCGTTGTGAAGTATGTACAAAATAAAGAGTAGAGGACAAAATAAGTAAGATATCGTATGAAAAACATAAAAAGAGCGACAATGCAGCAATAGCAGGCTGGACGCTCGAAAAATTTTACGATAGCCCGCGTGTTGACTAATCCTCGGCGTAGCCGTCATAAAATACTCGTCACCATTATTTGGATGTAGGCTACCTGAAAGGGCGTTTGTTTTTTTCGGTCAGCGTAGACGCGACCTATTTCAGTATTGGTAAGAGTGATAATTTCGGGTCTTCCAGAAAAAATCACGCAAAGAATTGGATCCTTGTCCAATGACAATCTTCGAGTTTGTTGTACATTGGAGGTGGGGTGAAGAAGAAAAAATTGCAAGCCTAAGTGTTTTCAAAAGAAAATTACTCTCTACTGTTTAGTCGCTCAGGCCAGACGCGTTCCGTTTACTGTGTTTTCGTTTACGTTGTGCGTGTGTGTACTTCGACAACTCGTTAAGTTGTCATTACAAAAAGTTATTGTCGTTTTGGTTTCGTTGTCTTCGTTTTTTCGCTGCGTGTCGTTTTTTTTTTAAGTGCAAGTGCTGTTGCGAAAAGTTATTCTCGTTTCTTTTTCATTTGCTCTTTTTTTTCCAAAGTGAAAAAAAAGATGGCCGATCAAACTGTGCGCGCTATTATCAGCGAGTTGGTAAAAGTGTTTTGAGCGAATGAGCCTACATTCGCACTGCAGCGATTGTTGGCAGATTCGTCGGGCTCGATGCTCAACACAATTCATGGACCGATGTTAATCAAAAGGATGAAAAAATTGCTGGACCAACTAATGCCGACAAAAGTGTTGAAAATGTATAGTGCGGGGAAATTCGCTGGTAGCTACGAGGTGCTGCGAATAATAGGCGTTATGATTAACGCGTCATCGCTTGCGGCCACGCGGGATGCGTGTATTCTTCGTGACGAGCTTGCTCAATACGGTAAGCATAATAATAAGCCCCGCAGAGGATATATGTGTGTGTGTGTGTGCGTGTATATGAGGGTGTATAAAATGTCGCCTTATTTTATAGTGGAACGACGTGAAGCCGAGACTGCTCAACGTGAATCAGATCTTGCTGCACGCGAGGCCGCGTTTAACGCCCGTCTCGCAGAACGCGAAGTTGCGTTCATACCCAGGCTTGCGGCAAAGGAAGCAGCGTTTGCCCGGAGGGTCGCGACACTCGGGTTCAACGTCGTGCGGACCCCCGCGGAAATTCAGGAGGAGAAGACTGAAGCTGCTCTGGTGGAAGTCCAGGACATCGACTGGGAACATGCATGTAAGTGTAATAATTAATTCTGAAAATAAAGTTTTAAGATAATAAAAATAAAATAAAAAAAGTTTTTGTTGACGGAGCAGGATTTCGAAAAAGTACGGGTAAATACGTTTCACTATTAGATCGTAAAGTATATTTATTTGAACGTAGATATCATTATTTTAGACGACAGAATGGGTGACTTCGCGTAGAACGTGTGACTTCCGCGGTTCGACTCGAGAGAGAGAGAGAGTCGACAAGACGCGCGGCTCCTAAGAGCGTGTTCGTCGCAGCGATTCGCGCGCTCCCGAATTTTTCCGAATCACCCCGAGTCGAGCTCGGCGTCTTCTCTCGCTGTACAGTTGCTTCGAGAAGCAGCAATCGTACACTCTTCGAGAGAATGCGTGACCATCTCAACAGTTTTTATTTTTTTAAGAATTTTTTTTAATATTGGCTTATTTTATTATATTTCAGCTTCAATGGTCATGGATGACGCGACCGAAGACCTTGCCAATGTTACGGCAAACCTCACGATTGTGGTGTCCGATGAGGACGACGCTGAAAGTCCTCAGCAATGTGGCGAACCTCCAGCGTCTCCGCGAGCCATCGCGGAGACTATTGACACGACGCACGACTGGACAGGCGATGCGTCGTCAATACTGGAGGGGCCACCGTTCGCCAATTCTACGCAGATTGGCAGTGGCTGGGTGAACAGCGAGATCTTCGCGGATTCACCATCCGCAGGAGCGCGTTCGTTAACGCCGGTGAACTCGATGGCAGCGATGTTATTGTACTGCCATCGCAACACGCGAGGGAGGAGGCCACTCACATGGAAACGGTCGTCAGTGGTCTTTCGCGACAACCGCAGCAGGCACCGGTGAATATGGTCGTCGCAAGTAACGACTCCGTGCCGTCACCGCGTCCATCGGAGACAGCGGAACCTCCAACGGCTCGCATGGAGGACGAGCCTGTCACAGGTCTGTCGCGTCAGGCACCGCAACGCGGAGCATCGCTTCCGCCTGCACCACCAACACCAGCAGACATCTCTGATGAGTCTAAAATTATTCACTGCGTGGAAACCCGTCGCTGGTACGATAGATTTAAGACGGCGGGCACTGTTTTGACCGTCAAAACATTGTAGAATGGCTAGAAGACGCCATGCGCGAGATTCATACGCTTATCGTAAGTGGTAGCGAGCCAACAGACATGGTAGGCGTAGAATTCAACGCACGCGCGTTCACACGGGGACCTTGCGGGATTTCATATCGGCCTATTGCCGATTTCAATTTCGAAAATTTTTTCACTGCTATTACCAGCGTCGCGCAAAGCGCTGCAGGTTTCTCGATAGACGACTCGTTTATTATAACGAGCAATATAATAGCAATGCCGATCGGGGCTGGTCGAGTAAAAAAAGCTCACGGAATCGATTTTTGGACGAAGAAATCGGTAATTCGTTTCGAAAATAAAGACAACCTCTGTCTTCCGCGGAGTATCGTAGCAGGTGTTGTCTTCGCGCAGCGCGGTCATGTGCGGCAGGGAATGCTCCAGCAGCGCTAGGATAACGTGCGTACGCAGCGAGATCGCGGACTTCAAAAAGACCTGGCCTTGGAGCTAGTTGCTGACGCGGGTGTCCAGATCCCGCCTGCAGGGTGCGGTATGCCAGAATTGCAAGCATTTCAACGAGCATTAGACCCGGAGGGCATCGCTTTAATAATGTTTGATCTCGAGTCCTTCGGAAGCAGCGAGCCCGCCTTTTTTGACGGTACGGCTAGCGTACTTGAGTGTGTACAGGAAGTTGTACACACTATTTATCTACTGCAAGATCAGCGCGAACGGCACTATGGGCTCATTTTAAATATCTCGAGAGCAGCCGGAACTGCTTTTTTCTGCGTCCCGTGTGGCGTCGCGTATAACAGGATAACGGGACATCAGTGTAAGCAGAAGTGTACGTGTTGTAAGAGCAGTCCGCCATGCGAACCCGGTGCGGAAAAGGTACGATGCGAGGATTGTTTGCGTTTCTTTCGTAGTGTTACATCCCCGTAACTCCACCAAAGCGCCTAGTATCTAGCAACCCTCAAAACAGCATCGTATTTCCTGAAGATAAGGCCCTACTCCGATGGTTAAGGGAAGGGGACGTCTAGGCCCTCACACATAGTCTACAGATAACAATTCCTTCCAATTCGTTCAAAACATAGGAAGTGGGAGACGGCGAGTTTGAGCCAATAAGCTACAAGAAACTTGCCCTTTCCTACCCTTATTCAAAAACAAAGATAGATATACCACTAGTATATAAGACCACATTTTGTACAGAAAATTGTTCAGTCAGTCAGTCAGTCAGTTCTCGTCAGTTCTTGTAAATATTTCAACCTCTTCGGATCGAGCTGGAACTTGTACCGCTCGTCCATTTTTCAAGTAAAATAGTTTAAATGGAATCTTCGATTTATTTCCGAGCTGCGCGGACCACCGCGAGCTCATCATCATAACCTTCGAATCCAAATGAGTTGCGCGGACCACCGCGAACTTATAACAAAATCTTCAAGACGATTTCCAGTTGCGCGGTCCACCGCGAGCTATGGAATCGTTTTCCAAAATCCACCGAGCTGCGCGGTCCACCGCGAGCAATACAATCATTTTCCTAAATCCACCGAGCTGCGCGGCCCACCGCGAGCTCACTGGATGTCCTATATTTAACCAATAGCAGAAGTTGCGCGGACCACCGCGAATTTCTATTTCCTTTAATCTCAACAACTCCTTATTATTCCAAATAATCACTAAAATATCCAAAATTATTATCCAACAAAATTCCATTACAACCAAATCACCAAGCCCGTATCCCGGACTAATTAGCCTTTGCTAAGGTCTAAAACAGGGCGAATTCTTAATGTTACTCGGACGTAACATACTTTTTGGTGACAGCGGTGGGATACAAAACGGTAATTTGGTTGTATCATTTCATAAAGCAAAAAAATATATATCGTGAGAGAAAATAATTTAAGAATTCAAATTAAAAAGCAAATTAAAATTTTGAAAACAAATTCATATTCAAGAATCTTAATGAAATTCAAATTCTAAAAAAAACTCAAATTCAAATTCTTAGAATAAAAACGTTTTTAACCAATTCAAATTCCAAGTAAAGATCAAATTCAAATTTTGGAATCTAAAATCAAGTACGCGATCACATTGTAGAAGCGTATAAAACCTCCATTTAGCAGGAGTATGTTAAAAGTTTTCTCAACGGTCTTGAACCGGAAATAAAAATACAAATGAAAAATCCGATACGCGACGCTGAACGAAACCGAAACGCACGCTATGACGATAGACAAACAAACAGCGAAAAACGCACACCGGGAATGCAGCGCGTAGATAAGGCATTGCCGGGCCGAGAACGCGTAATCTCTACAGTTAAGGCTGTAGTGATGGACCAAATATGCATCCGCATGGGTCATTCAGTTAGCGTGTTGATTTAGGATCTGTCGCGCCAAATCCTCTAGAGATAGGAAAGGCCGCCAGCCAAAGAAATACACGCATAATAAGAAACAACCTCCTCAGTTCCAATATAAAAATATATATAAAGAATTCATAAAAAAAAAATCAATAAAACGTGAGAGTCTTAGTGAAATTATCATTCTGAAGCAATGCAGATAAAATCCTTTTTTTCATAAAGTGTTCAGAAACTTGATACATCGGTCAAACCGGGAGCCATAGTAGATAATATAGAAGTTTGGTATAGTATAGAATAATGACGCAACGAGTGAAACCTTAGGGTCATTTACAGTGGATATCTTAGGATGTTTAGTCAAGTTCTATAAAATTTACCACAATTTCGCTATCGAACAGGTTAAAAATCTGGGAAACGATTAGATAAAGTTTCTAAACACTCTAGAATCTAAAACGCATTGCATGACTATCACGTTAAATATTAAAAAAAAAAACACATCGAAGGAATCATTAAATGTGTTCATTGTAAATGCATTAAATTTACAAAATCTTCTAAATCGACAATATTGTCAAAATCATCTAAATCGACAATATTGTCAAAATCTTCTAAATCAACAATATTGTCAAAATCTTCTAAATCGACAACATTGTCAAAATCATCTACATCAACAATATTGTCAAAAACTTCTAAATCGGCAAATTGTCAAAATATTCTAAATCAATAACATTGTCAAAATCGTCTAAATTGACAATATTTTGAATATCTTCGAAATCAATGAGCTCTCTGACCTTTTCATTCCGAAGAAAAAAAAAATTTACGAAAATTCAATAATCTCGTTCGTACAAGTTAAATCAAAAACCTCTGAGACATAACGTACAAGTCAAATAAAAACCTCTGAGACATGGCGTACAAGTACAATATAACCTCTGAGACGCATCGTACAAGTTTTAGACCTGGGAGACGGATCGTACAAGTTTTAGACCTCTGAGACGCAACGGGAAATAATTTAAAAAGAAAACCAATAGAGCATTATATGAAAGCTCAAAATTCATAATTTCCAATTCTAATTTAAAGTATATATACCTGGGAAAGTAGATTTTCACAATGCCATCCGCATCAATACTTAAAAAGATTCCCAGGAAAGAAAAAAAAATTCAAATAAACATAAAACAAAAATCTTTTTTGTCTACATGAATACCTCAAATTACTTACTCTCATGAGACAACAAAGAAATAACCACAACAGCGATTTATTCAATAAGAAAAAAAAAAGAAATATTATGTTGTCAAGAAAAACGAGTCGTAAAATAATTGAAGAATATTTTCCAAACAATAATCAGTCCGTTTAGATTTATCAGTTACTATTGTGTCAATATTCTAACAGCGTATTAATACTAGGTTCAATTCTTTCAATTCAACAAATTCATCAAAATCGATCATGCGATCTATCTATCACAACTATTCATAGATATACGCGTGATAAAATGTTTTTAATGCAAATTTCAAGACGTATGAGTAAAGAAAAATTAAGAAAATTACTCATTATCAAATTCAAGAAGTAGAACGGATATCAGAAAAAAAAAGTTTCATTAAATAATAGGCGACGTTAAATCAAATTTAATTAATCGAATAGCAGGAACGACGTGCCTATTAACTAATAAATCGTCAAAGTCAACAAGTCTTTTCAATCATAAGAAAAAAAAAGAAAAAAAAACTACTTGATAGCATTTTATACAAATTAATATCTATATATAATTAATCGACGCAATTAGAAAAAAATCGTCAATTGATTATTCGTTGATACGCACAGAACATCCTTTAAAAACCTAAATTTAAAACCTTTACACTATTTTGAATAATTATAGTTCTAGAAAATCTAAAATGACCAAAAATCTATTTCGTGAACCAAAGATTATAAAATTTGTGCTTATGAAAAACGTATTAAAAAAAAAATCAGATCAATCAATTATATCGCGACGTATTGACACAACGATCGAACGATGAACAGCAAGCCTTCAAGAATATTTTCATCATATCAACAAAGTCTCCTCACAAATTTGCATATAATCAAATGCATTGAAGACGACCTAAAATTCGATAACGTAGATGGCGTTATCATCAACTAAAACGTATCCGCTGGGAGATGCCGGTACAAACTTCTAACTGGACCAGTTTGGAGATTGCTCCAATTATACTCAAAATAACGAACCAGAAGTGGAAATAAAAATCAGTATCATCGACAATGAGTTGCATCTACGTAACGGCCAACAAGATCGTGGAAAACTCGGAAACTCCATCATGTACTTAGAAGAGAAGCCAATAAACCTTACATATATGTCGGGACCTTCACTTCTTCTGGGAATAGACAAATTTAAAAAAATCATCCTGTCGACTCTGTACAGGATAGACCACGAGTTTCATGTTCTTCACAAGAATCATCAAAATCTTCTAAATCTCTGGAATCGTCGAAATCTTCGAATTTGATAAAATATACGAAATTGACAAAATCGAAATCTTCGAAATTGAGCAATCTTACGCATCGAGGACGCCTTAAGGCGCAGCTACGAACTTCTTACCGTCTATAAATGGTCTCTCATACTGAATCGAAGCCATACAAGATTCAATAACGCATCATTTTCGTCAAATCATATCAAACGAAATGAATTGCAAATACTTCAATTTATCCATACATCGGGTCCAAAGGACGAAGAATCAGATACTGCAGAATCAACAAAAGAAGAAGAAAATACAACTAAACAACGAGTCAAGTTAACACGATCCTGATAGAAATTGATTGGTTTAGATTAATTTGCACTCATAACTAGTATTCGAAAATTTAAGCAAGAAAATCGGTAATTCCATAAATTTAATTAAATCCAAAGTTATCCTTTTACTAAGTTAAAATAAAAATGACAAACATCAAACTAAACCGATAGGCTCTAATCATAATTTAAATGTTAAAATTTATAGATCAAAATATATCAGCGCAAAAATTAATTTTATTACGCGAAGAGAGAATTAAAAGATTAAATTCTTCAAATCTCATTCAAATCTACCCATAATCAAATGTCACTTAAAAATCTCTAGCCGACATTTGATCTCAGAGGGGAGGTGTTACATCCCCGTAACTCCACCAAAGCGCCTAGTATCTAGCAACCCTCAAAACAGCATCGTATTTCCTGAAGATAAGGCCCTACTCCGATGGTTAAGGGAAGGGGACGTCTAGGCCCTCACACATAGTCTACAGATAACAATTCCTTCCAATTCGTTCAAAACATAGGAAGTGGGAGACGGGGAGTTTGAGCCAATAAGCTACAAGAAACTTGCCCTTTCCTACCCTTATTCAAAAACAAAGATAGATATACCACTAGTATATAAGACCACATTTTGTACAGAAAATTGTTCAGTCAGTCAGTCAGTCAGTTCTCGTCAGTTCTTGTAAATATTTCAACCTCTTCGGATCGAGCTGGAACTTGTACCGCTCATCCATTTTTCAAGTAAAATAGTTTAAATGGAATCTTCGATTTATTTCCGAGCTGCGCGGACCACCGCGAGCTCATCATCATAACCTTCGAATCCAAATGAGTTGCGCGGACCACCGCGAACTTATAACAAAATCTTCAAGACGATTTCCAGTTGCGCGGTCCACCGCGAGCTATGGAATCGTTTTCCAAAATCCACCGAGCTGCGCGGTCCACCGCGAGCAATACAATCATTTTCCTAAATCCACCGAGCTGCGCGGCCCACCGCGAGCTCACTGGATGTCCTATATTTAACCAATAGCAGAAGTTGCGCGGACCACCGCGAATTTCTATTTCCTTTAATCTCAACAACTCCTTATTATTCCAAATAATCACTAAAATATCCAAAATTATTATCCAACAAAATTCCATTACAACCAAATCACCAAGCCCGTATCCCGGACTAATTAGCCTTTGCTAAGGTCTAAAACAGGGCGAATTCTTAATGTTACTCGGACGTAACAGTAGTAACGCATGCTTTGCTCAGCATAAAGCGATTGGTTCGCATGGACCGCAAACGCGCTTATGTAACATGCTTCGAACATGTAAAACATGTTTGAAGCAAGTGTACGAGAAAGACTCGGGGAAGCATGTGTGCGGAATGTTCTTGTGCAAAACGTGCAAACAGCAAAAGGCGGAAAATCAACAATGCTATATGGCGCCCTTAAAACAAGCTAGAGACAGCTATAAACTGGATTTATTTATTTTTTATGATTTTGAAACCGGACAAGAACTCGACATCGAGGGCATTTTCGGTCGGTACATTTTTACACGAGCCGAACTTGTGCGTTAGCACAACGACGTTCAGCAACGATGCACAGGTTGCATAAACAAAAAAGACGATGTGTGGGAGTGTACGCTGTGTGAGACCGCGAAAAAGTTTTTGAGCAAAACCCCGTAGGCGACTTTGTAGATTTCGTGTTGCAAGAGAGGCTTAATGCCGGACGGGTCATATGCATAGCGCATAACGCTAAAGGCTTTGATGCCCAGTTTATCTTACGTAATATCGTCGAAGAGAAACACGTTGTACCGCAGTTAATTGCAAACGGAACTTGCTTCATGGAGATGAAAGTCGGCAGTGTAAAGTTTCTCGACGGTTTAAATTACTTCCACATGCCGCTTAGCAAAGTCCCAAAAGCCTTTGGCTTAGGAGAAAATATTTTTAAGGGGACATTTCCCCATCTGTTTAATCGGACGGAGAATCAACAGTACGTTGGACCTCTACCACCTCTCGAGGCTTACTCTCCCGATACAATGTCGCCGTCGGACCGCAAAGCTTTGGTGAAATGGCATGCGGAAACCGTACAGTCGGGCTATGTCTTTGACTTCCAAAAGGAAATTGTAACATACTGCAAGACAGATGTGACAATTCTCCGCGAGGCATGCGCGGCATCCCGCACGACCTTTCAAGATCGCGGCAACCTATGCCCATTCACCGAAGCCGTGACTATAGCTTCGGCGTGCAACAAAGTTTTCCGAAGAAACTTTTTGGAGGAGGATACAATTTCGGTACTACCGCGAAACGGCTACCGTCGTGCTGATAGACAGTCAGACGTAGCTATCGAGTGGTTACTGTGTCACGTCAAAAATGTGGGTGTTTCTCTTTCACCTGAATTTTTAACGCGAGGTTGCGTCGAGTACTATTGAATACGCGCTGGTCAAGAGGGATTTCTCACTCCTTTACCACTCCTGGCATCAATTATCGGTGCAACTGCTCATTTTTTAGTCTAACCGTGAGGAAATTTACTAAGGATAGGGCTTGGAATGCTATTCGTTGACTTGTCTGAGAGGTATTATAAAATTTCTTTAACTGTTGCTTAATTAAAATAATTATCGTTGTTGATTTGATTTAAACGGATTTGTTTCACCGCGATATAGAAATGATTTGAATTAATCGAATTTATTTCACTATGTTATAAAAATAATTTTATAATTGAATTATATTCGGTGAGTAGTGTTGATGATGTCTGGCGACGGCTGGGCGAATTAACGAGGAGTTTGAATAACAGAGGATATTGCACACTTTTCACTTATGGATTTACCAAGGAAATAGAATTAAATTGTACTTACGTTATTCGTTGAGATGATGCTGCTTGCGTTGTAGTAGGTTGGTTGAACACAAATTTCACGGGATATTTTGCCGTAATATTCGAAATTTATTCCAAGAAAATAATTCAGGCAAATTTGAAAGTACAAGAATGTGATTTTCGGAGAGTACAAATGACTCGTTGGAACAAGAATTCGTACAAAATTGTCTTTTAACTATCGAGTAAAAGAAAATGCGATGGTGAAAGGAAAGATGGTTTCGTTCCAGTAGATGACTTGAGAATGATAATTTGGTGAACTGAATTAGCCCAAGAAAACTCTGGTTGCACGAAAAATGAATACAATTTTTGGAGATGGAAAGTGTTATCAACAAAATCCTCCAATAGGAGGGTTCCTCTATTTCTTCGTTGTCACAAAAAACGGACCCGTGATCCTTTTCTCGTATGGTGGATAACGGAGAACGCGGTCTCTGACTCTATCTCTCTCGTCGCCTAGCCGGAGTATCAGCCTACTTGTTCGATGCACCGATCACGCGCTCGCTCTTTCGCTCCTCCATCTCTCTCTACTTGCTCTAGTTCCTTACGGGCTGGACTACTAAAAATCTACTTCTCTCGCGCCCTTTTCCGCGGCCACTTATATGCTAGAAAATGAATCCAGAGAGGGAAGGAAGTCCCTCCCTAATCTTTGCCTGGAGCGTACTCCCCTGATGAGTAACGTCGCTCCTCGTTACTCTTCTCTCGGCATGTTCGAAATTCTTGGATTTGCCGATTTCTCTTATTGTTAAATAATTGTGGATTTTTCCATTTCCCATTGAATTTCATTTTTTCTTATACCTAATTATTTGCCTGACTTATTTGTAAAACTTAATATTAATGATTCATAAGTAAATATTTAATGTAATTAATATTCGATATTGTTAACGTATAAGAGAAGGTATAATAATTGTTACTGTTCGTAAACTTTTCTTATACGGATACTGTGACGCGGTTTTTTATGGGCGTCACTAAAGGATTGTACGAGAGGGCTGTCGGAGCGACGTGCTTCGCCGATTCGGGAGTCCCAGGCAATTTCGAGGACAATTTTTGAGAGAGACGAATTTTTTATTAATTTTTAGGATTTTTCTTTATTTTTTTTTGGTCACGAGGAACGAGGGAAAGCTGAGCCGAGGGCGAGAGGAGAGTCACTGACGAACGATTAACGGTACCGACCGCCCTGGGCGCAGGATAGTAAGTCGCAGCTTGGCGGGTTGTACCGAATTTCTTCTTCGGCATTGTTCTGGGCGCAGGATAGTAAGTCGCAGCTGGACAATTGCATCATCCGGTACCGGTATCCATGGGCCTCTTCACGACAGCTCGGAATAATTCTGGAGCGCGCAACAATTTATTTGGCATCTTTATTCGAATCCTCGCGCTTGCGAATAGTTGCGGGTAGTGTAGCGAGAGATAACGAGGCGCCAGGTACCGGACACCTTAGAAGAAATTGTGAGGGGTGGGGAGAGAGAGAGAAGCCTCGCGCTCGAGTAACGAAATTTTCTCGGGGCCTCTCGAAATATTAGTGGTGCCGAAAGCACGTGTGCTCCGCTCTCTCTCGTGTACTCGCGAGACAGGATAGTTCGCGGTACCGTTACCGAGGGGAATATCTCGATTTTTCAAGGAAGGAAGGAAGGAAGGGAAACGAGATTATCTTTCCAAGGAATCAATTTGTCATCTTGTAACGGTAAGGCTTTCACCTCCTACGCCCGGACACGTGTGTTATAGTTTATTTCCGTAATTATTGTCGAGCTACACGCGGCTCGGAAGGTTGCCGGGTACCGTCCCAGGCAAATCGGAAAGACTTCTCCCTGGTGCGCGTATTAATTTTTGTGTGAAATTTTTGACAAGGGAGAAGTTGGCCTGAAATAGTTGGACGGCCTCGCGATCGTAGATTCAATAGTCCAGTTTCATTCGATTTTTGTAATTCGGAATTGCCTGTTAGAGTCATTTTTTTTTTTCCTTTTTTTTTTGATAATAAAATTCGAGAGATCCACTACCGATAAGTGTGGCGAGCGGTTTATGGGTCCGGACGCGTGTGAGTAATTGTAGACGTACGCGACGGTTTCGGCTGTTCGCCTATGTATCGCGAACTCGAAAAATTAAACGGATCCAGTGCCCGCTTCGCGCCGAGTAATCACGCGGCATAGAATTATTTATTTAGCATCGTTTTCCGACACGTTTTCGGGACCGGTGTGCGCGAGCCGTACGTCGAACGAAGGATATTAGTAGGGAAATTTTATCGTCGTGACTTTTACGAATTCTTATAAAGTACAATATTTTTTTTTTGGAGTAGAAATTCGAACCGGTGAACTGAGTAGCCGGGGAGAATTTTAGCAGGGACTGTGTTTTTTTTGTGTCGAGTCAAAGCGGTACCGACTCCCCGCTACGAGCTTTCATTGTGAAAATAACTATTGTAGCTACGACGAATAAATCATTTTTTTATTCTTGAGAAATTAACGAAAGTGTACCTCGAGATTTATTTTTCGCAAAGAAATTCGGACCGCCCCTCTACCCTTACGAGCTGCCGCTAGCCGGAAGATTTCGTCGTTTATTGGTGTGAAAAAAATCCGATCGCGTCGAGCGCAGTGCTCGGCTGGCGCCCATTAAAATAAATAAGCGATCGAGACGATTTTTGTGGCCAACGGGGTACCGATAATTTTTATCGATCAATTCTTCTTAAATTTTATCTTCGGAGTGAGAGGGTGCCACTCCAAGGAAATTTCGGTCACAATACGTATCCGTAAACTGATAATAAGAGTCGAGAAATGTGTATCATTTTATCGGCAATCATTTTATAGTATTATAATAATTCAAGTATTGAGTGTCAAAATATTATATGTCTGAAAGTTGAAAATATATCTCGGCTCTTGTACAAATTATTTTATTATTTGGCAAAACGTTTTCATAATATTTCGAAGTATTGGTAGTATAAACGGGCCGATTTCTTGGGCATTGCCCCCTCCTTGGGAGCCGTGCACCAGCTATTGCAAGTGCCTGGTAACAGTGCCGTCCGATCATCCTATTTCCTTATATGGACATTCCGGAACTACTGTTCCGTTTGCCCGGGCGAGCTGTAAAATTCCCCTCTTTCGGTGTACCTGCTGATCTTCCCCTATTGTCGTGAACTAGCCTTGACATTATGCGACTTAGCTTACGCAACTCGTTCTTTTGCACGAGCCCCTTTATATTTACAGCTCGCCTCTACTAGCTTAATTTCTGTCTTTCGCAGTGTGTCCTGATCATACGTTAAGTTATATCGGAGAAGTAATAATTCCATGTTAAAGGTGGATTATTCCCGAACATTTTGGTATAAACCGCGGTTTGATATTTTGTATTATAAATCGAGGGGAAACCGATTTCCTTTATGCGGCGTACGTTTTTCGCTCCAAATATTTTGTTGCTACTTGTTTTATAAATTTCCCGCAAACGGCATATAATTTCGGAAAAATAATAACAGCGTTAGATTATTGGAATATTCCTGATTAATTTGATATAATTATCGATTCATAATTTTCCTACCATAAATCGAGAAAACGCAATCCCAGAAGTAAATTTTTGTTCTTAATTTCCGCTTTAACGGTAAGCATAATCGGAAAAATAATAATTATATTTTATAGAGAAAATCTTCCTTAAATGTTGATGTAATTAAAATGTTATTTTTTTATTCTCCCTATCGTAGGAAGCCATTTCTTTGCGCGCGGTGCATTAGTATTTTAAAGTGAATTGCATCTTCTCTTTCGGGGGGTCGAGCCGCTCGCCCTCATGAGTCGCCGTTGAGGCACACTTGTCTTGCATTCTACGTCCTACCGCAATTTGGTTCGGTGGCACGTAAAATTTTTACGACCGTCTTTCCTTAAATGTTTAGCCTGGCAATGTGGTTTTTCGGTTTTACTAGTTTGTTATCTCTTGAATTTCGAGCATCTTTTCTTTTTCTTCAGCCGCCGCATATTATATTAGCTGCAACTAGAGCGCACTTTACGAAGTTAGTGGCCCTCATTCGTGTCAATTTCCCATGGCTTCGCACAATTTTACTATCCGGTCTCTATTCAGTTATAATTAAATTTTGGGGTATTGACTGTATTTATAAGCAAGTTATACCGAATATTACTTCTATGATTTTGAGTATTGTTTCGAATTTATATATTAATTGCGTTTGTCGACAAATCGTATCGATTAATTTCCCTAACATCCTGGACAATTTTATTATCTTTGATTCAATTCATACTATATTTTTATTAAATAGCTGCCGAATTTCCATTGATCATGTTTATCGTTTATCGTTAAATGTTAAAAAGCGTGTGGCGGTATGAAACGTATTTTAGAATTGTTGCTGAAGAAATTATTTCATTATGATGATGAATGATTAAATGGTACAAGGGATGTTCTAACTCTCAATCGTGTGACCCACATATTCAGGAATATTACGCGACGTTGTTCGGTGTTAAAATACCGAAACTATGTCGATGGCCAGGGTTAACTTCCGTACATAAGGTAATGTAGATTCCCTTTTTTACGATGGAAGCCCGTTAGGGTATTTGGCTAGGAAGACTCTAATGATCTAGCCGCAGGGTGAAAGCTTGGATCTATACTCCTTGGGTCGATGCTGCGGTCGATCGTATCAACGTCGGCAGCGGAGTTCGCTGTTTCACCGAGGGTAGTGCGTGTGTCGAGGGGGATTCAAACCTCTGTCCGCATCTATCTCGTGTGGTAAATAATTCTATTTCCATCTTTTACCCATGTAGATTTAATTCACACGACGAGTATTTGAGATCTCATTGGAAATATTTTCCAGAGGAGATCCATTCCTGGAATATCGTTCAGCGATTGATAAGAAATTTCACTCCTTTTATGAGTTTAATGTTAATGAATAATGTTTGAATTTTGTGAAATGTAGGAATTATTTTGAAGGGAACAGGTTTGCAAATAGTATGAAAATAAGCAGAAATGTAAGTTGCGAAAATTATTATTAATAAAAAGAAATAGAGAGCGTTACGTCAGGACGTAACAACTGTAGTGCGAATTGCAATACGGTCGCGAAATTTCATACGCGGGTCGCGGTCGCGAGCAAAAATTAATCAACGGAACGCGCGTCGACGGATATTTTAAAGAGGAAGACGGCTCGGAACACGTTTTACAATTCCACGGGTGTTTTTATCACGGGTGCGATAAATGCTACACCGATCCGCGTAAGCGTGACGACGATTGGAACGGTAGTACGCTGAATGATCGACTTCTTCGGACTCTAAATATTGCCGCTCGTATTAAATCTCTAGGCTATAAACTGCACGATACTTGGGAATGTGAGTACAGCCGTTTAAAGAGTCAAAATCCCGCGATCGATGCACACGTTAACCGACGCGCTATTTTAACAAACCCACCGCTAAACCCTCGCGACGCGTTTTTCGGAGGGGAACGCACGGAGCTATTGCGAGGCCCGGGATAACGAGACAATACAATACATCGATGTATGCTCATTATATCCGTACATCTGCAAGTATGGTCAATTTCCCGTCGGTCATTCTACAGTATACACGGCTGACACCTGTCATCAAATCGTCGGACCGCAAAACGATTTAACGAACGTTGAAGGTCTCGTAAGATGTTCCGTTCTACCGCCGCATAATATCTACCATCGGGTACTTCCAGTACGGATGCATAATCAATTAATGTTTGCTCTGTGTCAAAAATGTTGTGAAGTAATGCAGCAGGATGAGTGTTGGCAACACCAGGTAGAGCAATATGATACGAACAGCCAGACTACGGGGCTCTTCGGGAGTTATATTAATCTATGGCTCACGATTAAGCAAGAGGAGAGTGGGTGGCCGTCAGAGTGCACCACAGAGGCGATAGGTTTTTGGCCGCTGAGGGTGAAAGAGCTTGATAGAACCCGTATCGAGGAAAATCCCTGGTTGAGATCGGTCGCGAAACTCTGTCTAAACTCGTTCTGGGGAAAATTTGGCCAGCGCGAAAATCTGCCGAAAACAGAGGTTGTTACTACGCGTCAACGACTTTTGGAACTCTCAACAGGTCAGTCCTGTGAGGTTACGAAAATTATAAATATTAACGAGGAGTTAATGTACGTGGCCTGACAAAAAACATCCGAGAGCGCTGAGGTAAATCCTCATGTAAACATGGTGATCGCGGCATACACGACTGCCCAAGCAATATTAAAATTATACTCATACCTTGAACCGTTAGACAAGCGCGTCCTTTACTATGACACAGATTAGTGTATATACATAAGTAGTGATAATGTAAATGCGTATAAACCGCGTCTCGGAAATCTACTCGGTGACATGACGGACGAATTGAAAAGTTACGGTCGCGATAGTTATATCAAGCGGTTCGTATCCGGTGGGCCCAAATTTTATGGTTATATCGCTACATGTAAAGTAAAGGGCGTTGGGCTCAATTACAAAAACGCGGAAAAAATTAATTTCGAATCGATATGCCGACTAGTTCGAGAACCGTGCTCGAATATAACCGTAAAGTTTGCGGCCATCCGACGAGATGAATTTTACCAGGTAGTCACGCGGCAGGAATCAAAAACTTGTCAGCCGGTTCTCGTTAAGAGACGGCGGTGGGGTGAGTTTGATTCGCTGCCGTATGGCTACATAGAATAAGTCTTGTAGCTACATAGTTTATTGTAAATATATTGTAAAATTTTTAAGGACTTCTGTTTTTAATTTTAGGTGCAAACTGTATGTGGGAGCTATTCCCCGGTTCATGGTTAGACCTCACCACGGGGTGTCATGCCAAAGAATGTAGATGTAGTGATTGTAAAATATAGAGTTGAATAAATTGATAATTTTGCACACTAGCTTTTTCTTTTCTTGCAAACCACCTATCATCCCTATCCTATCATACATACGCATGGGTAAGCTTATCAGCGCATGGATATCCGCGGTACACTGTGACGATTAGCTCCGACACAGTGAAAGACCGGTGCTACATACAAATAAGCTTGTTTTGTATGTAGCCGCGAGCACGCGGCGGGGCGGCGGCGGCGGCGGCGGCGATGGTTACTACTTTCTCAAACCCTGGAAATAATAATTTTTTAAATGCTGTTTCAGATTCCGACCTCTCCCTACGTTTACTTAGCGACAGTGTAGCCGAGGCTTTATATACCGAACTCGTCGATTCAAGCTACGTTGTGAGTCCCTGGTGAACAAAAAATAAAAATGTAAATAAAGAAAAAAGAAAAAAAAGTATTGAGACGGTATAAAACTCTCGACCCCTGTACCTATAAAATAAAATAAATAATTTAGAAGGAAAAACTCATGCGATAAATACCAGACCGATTATCGGTCATTTATCATATTTTGCGGAGAAATTAGCATACGAATTACCGACCGTACAGTCGATCAATAGCTACGGTCGATAGCCAGAGTTGCCCGGTAGTGTTGCATCACATTTTGCACACGAATTCGATAGGCTGTTGCGGCAGACCCCGGGCAGCGATAATAAAGGACAGCGAAGTTTGACGTACTTCGTGCGTCAATCGATACAAAAAAGGGCCTCGCGCTCGGGTATATAAGACCCGATCGCGAGCACAGAGACACTTCACTTCGAACCTAAACTCGAACGGAGAGGAACTCATGCGCGGCTACGGCTCGTTTGATCTTGAGTCCTCCATTTTGCTTATCGATAATTCTCGATAGTAAAATTCCAACACTTTTCATTTTCGAGTAAAGCGTTGCTTTACTCGACAGAGTCCCGTCGCTAAGAAGAAGCAAGGGACAAATTTCTCGACGACGATCCGTTCATTGAAGGAAGAAACCAACGTCGGCCATTCATCTTTAAACAATTAATTTAAATAAATTTTCTTTCAGCGAACAGACCTCCTTTTGAATTTAAAAATTTCCTTTCCAAACACAGCGCCGGCAACCGCCTTGGGGGACCTCGGCAACCGCTTTCGTCTAGTGTTACCTTTCCTTTAAAAAACCAGCGCCGGCAACTACCTTGGGGGACCTCGGTGACCGCTTTCGTCTCGGTTTATCCATCTAATCCTAATTAACGTAAAATCTATTGCATTGCGGTGACGTATTAGTACACGACAGCGCCGGCGACTGCCTTGGGGGACCTCGGCGACTGCTTTCGTCTCGTTGGTGGCTAATATCGATCATCTAACGTAGAATCATTTTTGCGCGGCTTATCTCTTCGTGACAGCGCCGGCGACTGCCTTGGGGGACCTTGGCGACTGCTTTCGTCTCGTCATTAACTGATAAGCGACTGTTTAACGTAGAATCAAATTCCTGTATCCTCAATAAAATAACCCTTCAATCTGTTTCGCAATTTAAATATCTGAGAGCTGAAAATCTAATTATTGGACAAAATCCACTATTTCTTTTGTATTCACGCCAATGTCTCAATAAAATCACAATTATTGTTGACAATTCGAATCAACAAACAGATTTATAATTTACAGCACCTGCCCTCACTTCTCCGTGAGCCAAAAACTCACAATAACGAACGTTTCGGAGCAAAGAGCTGTAAGACTCCAAAAACCTACCGTTACAACTGGCGCCTAACATGGGGCAGGTGCGCCTATAAAATCCGTTTAAATCATTAATTAAAATTATCAAAATGGCCGACGGCGTCGATAAAACCAAAGAGAAGACGGGTGACGACACCACCAAGATCACTGACAACAGCATCCAAATCATCGAGCGAACAACAGATCCAGCAGTGTGCGAATCACCCGAGGATCTGGAGATCCAAGCACTGTTCGACTCGGGCGTAGGAACGTCCAAGGCGGACATCACGCTCCCATCAAACGCTGCAAAAGTGTTTCTCGCTGAGGAACACGGGAAATTCGGAGAGAAACGTCAACCTCTTTCCGAACAAATCCCGCCAAAGCGCGTGACACCCAAACTCCGAGAATCAACTCTGACAGAGGAAATTCTACTGGAAATACGCGAGGCTATGCGTGATATGACTATGAAAGTCGAAGGACTAGCAAGGGTCGTTATCGATGTGACCAGCCGATGTGAGACCATCGATAATAATTTCATGGCACACCGAAGGGAAACAAGTCATGCCATCGAAGCAATGGAAAAAGCGCTTGTCAAAGCGGTCGACAGCCATTTAGAATGTGTTGAATTACGCATCGTGGAGAAAACCAAAATTTTCCAAACACACATAGCTACGGAAGTTAGCAAAGTGACAGCTTCCATGAAGGAAAAGATGCGCGATTTGGATTCAAAGGTCCAAGATAACGCGGAACGTATGAGTCTCCTCGAAGTAAATACGGCACAACACAGGCTGGTACAACAGGACCTGGAAGCCAGAGTACAAGATCTGGCGGAGAAAATTAGTCACGAGGACCGACACGATATCGAAAGCACCCGGATTGTCCCAACGCACCAGTCTAATCGAAAAAAATCTCCATACTTTCCGGAGGAAGACGAAGATTGCCAACCGGAAGTGGAAAACACAACTCTACGTAACAGAAGAGCCACGGAGAATCATATCCGTCTAACTCCACCAACTTTCGATGCATCGGGTAGTCAAAGACCGATGAAATTCCTCCGGGAATTTAAACAATACTGCGTGGTCATGCAACCGCAACCCGCAGAATTAAAGTACCTCATCGGCCAATGTTTCAAATCAGCGGCAAAGGAATGGTGGCTTCTGGTCGAGGAATACGTTAACACGGTCGACCAGTTAGAAGAAAAGTTTGTCCAGAGATATTGGAGCAAAGACGTGCAAAGGAAAGTCCGGAGAAATCTCGAATTCGGATTCTTTAATAAAGACGGAAAGACAAATAAAGTGGAGTACGCAACACGCATCTTTGGGAGCGCTCGGGATCTCATCCCACCACCTACCGACAAGGAGATCATCAGCGCTTTAGCGCAACACTTTACTGATGAGATCCAAGCGACAATCGTCGGTCGCGGGTTTGAGACACTTGAGGAACTCATGGGTTTCCTCGAGAAAATTGAACAAGGAGGACCAGTTAATGCCAAACGCAATAAGGAATCCTCTGATAAGAAAACAGAGGAACCTAAGGAAAATCAACCCTACAAAATTCCAGAGGGGGAAAAATCCAAAGGTAACAACTCCTCAAACAACCAGCCAAAGTCAAATCAAGGTTCGGGGGGGCAGAGGCCACCCTGGAACAAACAAAAACGCAACTATCCCCCAAATAACGATCAACAAAACCTGCCGCAACAAGAACAAACCATCCAAACCGTAGTCACGGAGGTAGACATTGCAAAACCTTCTACCTCCAAGGCGGGAAACTAGTACCCGTTGTACCCGCATCGGATACAAGGAGTAAGGAGGAAGCGCGGAGTACAACGGCAAACAACATAAACAAAAACGAAGACGAAGAAAGGTGGTTCCCCATCAATACGATTTTCTCAGACACAAGAGAATTTCTGATAGGGGACGAGGTAAATGAAGAGGAGGCAGTACCGATAGTGGTATGTCCGGAGCTCTACGCACAGATCGAAGGTATCCCTGTCACGGTTCTAATCGATAGCGGATCCAAGGTGACCGCGATATCGGAAGAATTTTTCCTAGAAAATCGAGATATTCTCGTAAAGTGTCCAATACTTCCTGTAACGGGAGTAACAGTAAAAGGAGCTATCAAGGGAAGGCCATGCCGAATCACCAAACAGATTATGGCAACAACGGAAATTGGACAAGTTCGAACATATGTTCGATATCTTGTCGTTCCGGGGCTAATTCGCGACGTTTTGTTCGGAGTAGACACGCTACAACCTCTAAAAAGTTTAATAGACGTGGAAAACGACACATTAAGGGTTAAATATAACGAGGTGACTGAAACAGTACCAACACAGCTGGGACCCAGAGAGGACACCCAGCTAAAAAAGGTCTGCATAGCACACTCGAGACCCAAAAAGTCACATCCGTGCGTCAAACGAACAAGGGGGAAAGTCGTCAATCTCCAAAAGAACAAACGAAGCATTCCGGAGAAGTAAATGTAAATGTAAACTTCCCTGAAATTCCCACAATTGCAACTATTGGACTACAAAACCCACAGGAAAGTTGTGATGATGGAATTTCGATAAACGAAATTAACGAAGTAATAATCGCAAGTCCCCTCCTGGGAGAAAGGGAGCAAAGATCCCTTCAAGAGGTACTCTGGAAACATAGGAATGTTTTCCGGAAGAGGCCCGGGTTGATCCAAGTGTACCAACATCGTTTAGAGGTCACAACGGATACACCGATAGTGGCACACTCTTACCCAATTCCAATGTTGTTTAAAGAAAAAGTAGATCGAGAAATCGAGAAACTGATGCAACACGGAATCATACAAAGATCAACAAGTGAGTGGGTGAATCCCCTTACTGTGGTTGAAAAAAAAGATGGTTCAGTTCGGTTGTGCCTCGATGCTAGAAAACTTAATCAAGTTTTAGCAGACGACCACGAATGCACACCGAACATCGAACAGATTTTTCAAAGATGTCATTCAATCGGCGTCATGACGAGTCTGGACCTGACGAATAGTTTTTGGCAGGTGCCATTGCACCCGGACTCATATAAATACAACGCTTTTCGACACAGGGGTAAAGTTTACGAGTTTATCGTAACCCCGTTCGGTCTAAAAACAAGCACCGCCAGCCTCTTACGAGCGTTGGATATTGTCCTGCGAGACCTCGGGGACAACATTATAAATTTCGTGGATGACTTATTATGCATCTCACAAGACTTCGAAGAACACATGGGCCATCTTGATAAACTCCTGGAAAGATTGAATAATCACGGGATGACAATTAAATTAAGAAAGGCTCAATTCTTTCGGCAAGAAATGGACTTTCTCGGTCACATTATCACGACCGAGGGAATAAAACCACAGCCGGACAAAATTAGAGCGATACAAGACTTCCCAGATCCACGAAACATAAAACAACTGCGAGGTTTCACGGGTTTAACAGTCTATTATACAAAATTCGCTAAACACCATGCTAGCGCACTCCTACCTCTTCTTGAACTGCTGAAAAAGGGAGTTAAATGGAGATGGGGAGAGGTAGAAAAAGAGGCGTTCCAAAACGTAAAAAGACTCTTTATCGAGAATGTTTTACTCAAACATCCCGATCCCAACAAAGAATACATCCTACAAACCGATGCAAGTAATTACGCGCTCGGAGGAACTTTGGCACAAGAGGATGAAAACGGAGAGCTGTCGGTAGTGGTTTTCGCAAGCCGCACCCTAAAAGGACCAGAGCTCATGTATACAACAACCGAAAAAGAACTTTTAGCCATCGTATGGGCACTAAAAAAGTTCCGTACATACTTATACGGGGCAAAAATCCGTGTAATAACAGACCATAAGGCAGTAATCTTTCTGAAAAATTGTCAACTGTTAAATGAAAGACTCACAAGATGGGTTTTGGCAATCCAAGATTACAATCTTACGTTCGAACATTGTCCTGGGACAAGAAACGTAGTTGCAGATGTGCTTAGCCGATATTCGACTCCCGATCCAGGGGTTGTCAAAGGCAAACTCATTACCATCGCCACACTTTTAGCCGAACAACCCTCCAGTGAACTTGAGGAAAGACTCAAAAACATGGCCGAATGGCAAGCACGAGACGAGAGACTCGCTGAATACATCTTGGGTTTACGGAAGGGAACCATGAAGTTTAATCGATACCGTCTACAAGACGGGGTTCTGCTAAAAATCTCAGCAAAGAACTATGAGCGGGTGGTCCTTCCACGAAGCACCATGTGGACACTTGTTTCGGACACACACCGACTTTACGGTCATGCAGGAGCCAAGAAAGTATGGAAAATTATCGATGAATCATTCACATATCCGAAACTATATCATACAATTCGGAAGATTCTATCGACATGTGATAGTTGCCAGAGAAATAAGGTGCCGAATCAACATTCATATGCGGCACAACAAAATCTCACCCCTGAACGGCCGGGAGATCTGGTATCGATAGATTTTTACGGTCCTTTACCGACCGGAGCCGGAGGGATGAAATATCTATTGGTTACAATCGACGCTTTTTCCAAATATGTCGTTTTGTACCCATTAAAAACAGCCACTGCACTGACCACCGCAAATAAAATCTTTAATGATTATATACCCACATATGGTAAACCAAAAGCATTACAATTTGATCACGGGACACAATTCACATCCCGGAAATGGCTAGACAAACTTAAGGAGGAGAATATACAAGCTATATTTTCATCTATCCGACATCCCCAAGGGAATATCGTGGAAAGAGTGAATAGAGAAATCGGAAGATTCTTCCGAACTCTACTAACCGGGAGACACTCCTCGTGGGTAAAATGGGTCCGGGTTATACAAGATTGTATGAACGAGACTTACCACGAGACTACGGAATTCACTCCAATCGAGTTACATTTCAATAAAAAGCCAACTCGTGTTTGGAAAAGATGGATCGAAACATTCCATGATATTCAAGGGGATGAGTCAAACGAAAAATACGAACAAAAACTTACGCTCGCAGCTCAGAGAATACGGGCAAAAGGCCGTCTCCGAGCAAAAAGATTCGATGAAAAACATAAATTAGTCGAATTCTCTGAGGGCGATCTAGTTTTGGCAAAAGCATGTAACGTTAGCGACCCCGCAAATCGAATGGTCGCTAAATTTTTCTCAATATACGAAGGACCGTACCGAATAAAGAGACAAATCGCAACGGCGACATACATTCTCGAAGGAGTAAACACTCAAATTGAAAGAGGAATGTATCACGCGGCGAATTTAAAAAAATATATTTTCCGCCAGAGAATCCCGACAATACCGACATAGTAAAGGAGATTACCCAAAATAAAAACCAAAACAACTCAAATTTGGAATGAATCATGAAGAGTACAAGGGATGAAAGTATTCCCGAACCTATTCCGCATGAACCACCTCAGTCACACCGTGAATTTTGAACGAAAAACACGTGCGAAATGGACGCGAACACACAAACCGAGTCTTTCGCGACAACACGAAATTTTTGTGTACAGACCGGTGAAAAGGGATCCTGGGAAAAAATCGGGAAAATTAAAATTAAAACTCTCATAAAAAACAAAAAAAAGTGGTCTACCAACAAATTTAATATAGTAGAAACACCGGGGACAGCCACTCAAACAAATAAAATACAAAAAAAAGACCGAGCCACGCAAACAAAAGATACCGGGGAATGGAAATTACAACTTATAACAAGTATTCCAGAAGGACCATCGAATTTTCACCACTATCGACCTCTAATACAGAAATTACATCGCGAGGATAGTGAAATAAAAAAAATTATGAGTGAAATGACGGAACTTCCGGTAATGATAACACCGTTTCCGGTAAGCACCACCGAACAAAGGGAAAACAAAGGAAAAATTGCGAGCATTATTTCTGATATGTGCACGTGGATGCCCGGCGAATTTCATTGGCCAGAGAGTTCTGCTCCAACAGAAATCAATGAAATCACAATTCGCGAAAAAATGCGAAGCCGAAAGGTAATGAAAGAAAAAAGAAACATAACAAAATTCATAAAAAATACAACAAACAACATATCAACGAAAAGACAACAAAAAATTACGAAAAAACTCATTGATTTATTTGGCGAGGAAATATAACCGATAAGTTCTATCGGAAAGTTACGATTGGCGCCACGCGGTCTGCGAGTCGCGAGTTACGCACCCGACGCCAAGACACCATTGTTCCTCGATACGTCGCACCAGCCGGTCTAAATTGTTGCGATGTGAGAAATATATTAAAAATGCGCGACGCGTAGGAAGACCATTGAACAATCAACTAAAACAAAAAAAAAAAAAAGAAGTGAAAGAGTTTTTCCAACAACTGGAATTGACTCACGCAACAAAAAAGAATCACGATTTTCTTTTTCGCGTTCTCCCGTGACAAAACACGTGGCGACGCATTTTTTTTCGCAGCGTGCAAGTGTTTGTAAGTTTTTTTTTTTTCTTCTTCGCATCGCAAAAACGCCGTGTTGCTTTTTCCCGTGCACCGCATCGTTTGCTCCGAAAAAAAGCACAAGAGGTTAGTTTTTTTTTACTCACATTATAAAAAAAAAAAAAAAAAAAATACATAATGAAATAAAATAAAATAAGAATAGCAAAGAAAAGAAAATAACGTAGAATTCTCCATCAAAGGATGGACGAAGTTCACGTAGAACTCCTCGGCGAGCGGTACGAGGCGATAGTTCCTCGGTGTTTCACGCCGACGGAACTCTGCGTCACGACACCGCAGCTTTTCTTGGCGACACTGGCATCGCAACGAAGTCTCGAGTTTCAAACTCGACGAGCCCATCCCATTACGGGTCCTCCTGTCGTCGGGAGACTTTACGCACTTCGAATGGGTATCTCAGCCCATCGAGCGAAATTCATCGGCTGCTATACCGAAGGACGATATCGCTTCTTCGCCGGAGACTTCGCTTCAGAGGTCGAAGTGCCGAGACAACAAATCTTTGATTTGCCGTCTCACTTCGCACTGCCAAAATGGCATGCGACAATTGCACGGGTTACGGGCATCGAACCCATCGGCACCAAATGGGACGACGCAGCGACGCAGGAGCTCTATAAATATTTGAGGGGACGAGAACTCACTTTGACGAGGGATGCGAATGGATCGCACCTTTCAATATTCCGATGGGGAGCACCGCAGAAAAACATTAGCGAATGGCTAATCGAAAAAGGTTACGCCAAACGGCAGGTACAGTGCCCAACGATTTCCCCTCCCCCCATCAGTGAAGCAGAAAACAACGAAACAAAAGTGAACGACGAAGAATCCGACGATTCCGGAATTTCCGAATATTCCGACACGGAACCGTCGACTTCCCAACCGCAGGGAAGTACCCACGTGGATGGGGAGAGAAAGAAAAGGAGAAGAAGGAAGAAGAAACGAATAAATAAAAAAAACCAACAAGGGGTTAAAAATCGAAAAAAAATGAACGAAGGAGTTAGTAAAAAAAAAAAAAAAAAAAAAATGATGATAAAACATTTCTCTCCTTCTCTTTCTCTCGACGACTCGCGAGATTATGTTATTTATTTATTTATTTATTTCTTTTTTTTTTAACGAACTCACGAGTACGGAACTTTTCGATGTTGCGCAAGTAATAAATCTGCGATAAATTAACGATAAAATTTTTTTTTTTTTTTGTTTGTTTGACGACAAATCGTTCTACGATTCATACAAATTTTCGATGTCGCGCAAGTGATAAATCCGCGACAAATAGAGGATGATAATTTTTTTTTTTGGTTTGACAACAAATCGTTCTACGATTCGTACAAATTTTCGATATCGCGCGACCGACAAATCTGCGACGAAAAAAAAATTGTTATTTTATTTCGAATAATCGCTTTACGATTCATTCAAATTTCGATGTCGCGAGAACGACAGACTTACGATAAATACACGAGAATATATATTTTTTTTTTTTGCGAAGAATCGATTAACGATTCATTCAAACTTTCGATGTCGCGCGAGCGACAAATCTGCGACGAAAAAAATTGTTATTTTATTTCGAATAATCGTGCTACGATTCATACAAAATTTCGATGTCGCGAGAACGACAGACTTGCGATAAATACACGATAATATTTGTTTTGGCGAAGAATCAATTTACGATTCATACAAATTTTCGATGTCGCGAGAGCGACAGACTTGCGACAAATTAACAATAATATTTTTTTTTTTTGCGAAGAATCGATTTACGATTCATACAAATTTTCGATGTTACGCGAGCGATAAATCCGCGACAAATGAATGATAATATTTCTTTTTTGCGAAAAATCGTTTACGATTCATTTAAATTCTCGATGTCGCGAGAGCGACATAGTACGACGAATTTACTTGATTACGAACAATCGTTTACGCTTTATTCCAATTCTCGGTATCGTGCGAGCGATATATTTACGAAGAATTGACAATAAAAATTTCTACGATTCTCGATATCACGCGACGAATCAACGAAAAAATATTTTGTTTTGCGATTTACGATTTACTTGGACTCTCGATGTCACGCGAGTGACATAATTACGACAAACTAACGATAAATATTTTGTTTTGCGGAAAATCGAGTTACGATTTACTTAGATTCTCGATGTCGCACGAGCGATAGATTTCCGACGAATCAATGAAAAAATATTTTGTTTTGCGAAAAATCGATGTACGATTTACTTAGATTCTCGATGTCGCGCGGGCGATAGAATTACGACAAATTGATGATAAAAATTTGTTTTGCGAAAAATCACCTTTACGATTTATTCAAATGTCACGACAAGTCAACGATAATATTTTGTTTTGCGGAAAACCGTATTTACGATTTACTCAAACTCTCGATGTTACGCAAGCGATAAATCTGCGACAAATCGACGATAAAATTTTTGTTTTGCGAAAAATCGTTTGTTACGATTTATTCAAATTTACGATGTCGTGCGAGTGACACATTTACATTACACTGTGATAATCGCGACGGCGATAGAAACAATAAAGACTGTGTAGCCAGTAAGAAATTAATTATTCCTGTTAATAAATAAATAAAAGAAAAAAAAAGTGATACCTGTTCTAAATTTTCTTTTCTCGTTACACCGGTATCCTATATAAAAAAGAAAAAAAAAAGGGGACAATGCAAAAAGAAAGGCAAGCCAAATAGAAATAAAAAGCAGTTTATTAAAAAAGTTTTACACCTGATAATTTGGAACAAAAGCATTCAGTTAAACACGCTTTGGTTCGGGGGGGCGTTGAGACGGTATAAAACTCTCGACCCCTGTACCTATAAAATAAAATAAATAATTTAGAAGGAAAAACTCATGCGATAAATACCAGACCGATTATCGGTCATTTATCATATTTTGCGGAGAAATTAGCATACGAATTACCGACCGTACAGTCGATCAATAGCTACGGTCGATAGCCAGAGTTGCCCGGTAGTGTTGCATCACATTTTGCACACGAATTCGATAGGCTGTTGCGGCAGACCCCGGGCAGCGATAATAAAGGACAGCGAAGTTTGACGTACTTCGTGCGTCAATCGATACAAAAAAGGGCCTCGCGCTCGGGTATATAAGACCCGATCGCGAGCACAGAGACACTTCACTTCGAACCTAAACTCGAACGGAGAGGAACTCATGCGCGGCTACGGCTCGTTTGATCTTGAGTCCTCCATTTTGCTTATCGATAATTCTCGATAGTAAAATTCCAACACTTTTCATTTTCGAGTAAAGCGTTGCTTTACTCGACAGAGTCCCGTCGCTAAGAAGAAGCAAGGGACAAATTTCTCGACGACGATCCGGTCATTGAAGAAAGAAACCAACGTCGGCCATTCATCTTTAAACAATTAATTTAAATAAATTTTCTTTCAGCGAACAGACCTCCTTTTGAATTTAAAAATTTTCTTTCCAAACACAGCGCCGGCAACCGCCTTGGGGGACCTCGGCAACCGCTTTCGTCTAGTGTTACCTTTCCTTTAAAAAACCAGCGCCGGCAACTACCTTGGGGGACCTCGGTGACCGCTTTCGTCTCGGTTTATCCATCTAATCCTAATTAACGTAAAATCTATTGCATTGCGGTGACGTATTAGTACACGACAGCGCCGGCGACTGCCTTGGGGGACCTCGGCGACTGCTTTCGTCTCGTTGGTGGCTAATATCGATCATCTAACGTAGAATCATTTTTGCGCGGCTTATCTCTTCGTGACAGCGCCGGCGACTGCCTTGGGGGACCTTGGCGACTGCTTTCGTCTCGTCATTAACTGATAAGCGACTGTTTAACGTAGAATCAAATTCCTGTATCCTCAATAAAATAACCCTTCAATCTGTTTCGCAATTTAAATATCTGAGAGCTGAAAATCTAATTATTGGACAAAATCCACTATTTCTTTTGTATTCACGCCAATGTCTCAATAAAATCACAATTATTGTTGACAATTCGAATCAACAAACAGATTTATAATTTACAGCACCTGCCCTCACTTCTCCGTGAGCCAAAAACTCACAATAACGAACGTTTCGGAGCAAAGAGCTGTAAGACTCCAAAAACCTACCGTTATAGTATATATAAATATGTGTAATTTTTCATTTTATTTTGTTTAATACATTTTTTTAATGCAATATATGTTTTTATATGTATTGAAGCGTTTACGATTTTCGTAACTCTAAGCGGATTGCTTATCCTAGGGATCCTACAGTGGTAATCCGGCGTTCTTTTAAAGTCGCAAAACGGTAAACTAACTTAAGGGACAACACCACTGTGACGGCTTCAAAAATCGATTTTTTGAAAACCATCTAGAAAAATCTAAAATACATTTAAGAATAGAATTCCGTTGGTCCCAGGTCGAAAAAATAATTATTTTTGGAGATATTAAATATTTTGTGGAGCGGTGCAGCGCTCCGTGACGCTCGGGGTCCCGCGCTGCCTCAGCCAGGTGCGCATCTCAACCGGTCGGCAGGTATACCCTATAGTTCTGTGAGTCATTTTCAGGTATTCTTTTGCCTCCCTTCACAAAAGCCGACTATTGTTATAAATATAGTTTCGAAAAAAGATATATGTGGCGATAGTTGAAAAATTTTCAAGGCAGGTATAGGGATAGCGTCATAGCGTCAGTTTACGAATAGAAACCACGCTATTCGCATCTAAACGCTCCGAATCGTTTCGGTTATAAATATCGAACGCTCAGAATTATTCTTTGCACATCGCAATGAACAACGAGAAAGTATACGCGGGGAAAAAGGGTACGAAACGGAGCTATCCGACGAAGAGTCGACCGAAAATTTCGAATCGAAAACCTCCGAACCGTTATAGCTCTGAAAATAGTTCTGCAGAGAATGTGAGCACGTCAGCGAAAAAGTTAAAATCGTCGGACGATTTAGAGGTCGGTGTTACTAACGATTTTGGTTATCGTATAGTACACCTCTTCAATGCATTGAACATTATATCGACGTTAGTGAAGTGCAAAGTGTGTGATCGCGATATAAAGTTTACTGAAAAAAGTTTGCGCGGACTCGGATTGAAAATCGAGGTCGATTGCGGCCATTGTAAAAAAGTGCAAATCAATTCGTGTCCTATGATTGACAATGCATACGAAATAAATCGTCGGATCGTATTCAGCATGCGTCTTCTTGGCGTCGGTTTGAATGGCCTGATGAAGTTTTGTGCATTTATGGACCTACCGCGCCCCATATTTCAATCTATCTACGATCGAATCGTAAATTCGATTTCGATTGCCACTCAAGCTGTGAGCGCAGTGAGCAAACAAAACGCTGCACTTGAAGAGAAGAGAATTTCGTTGGAAAATGGGATGGAGGAACCAATGGAAGTCGACTCAGCTGTCGAAATGTTCCAACGTTCTGAAGAGCTCTATGGCATAAAATATAAATATTATATTGGTGACGGCGATTCTAAAACGTTTCTGGGCATATCGAATAACGATCCATACGACGGTTTCGAGATAAAAAAAAAGAGTGCATCGATCATGTCCAAAAACGTATGGGGACGCGCCTCCGCGAAATCGTGAAAAAACAAAAAGGATTGTCTGGCAGAGGAAAGCTCACTGGAAAATTGATCGACGAGTTGAGCACATATTACGGCTTGGCTATTCGGAGGAACAGCGATGATGTTAAAAAAATGAGGAAGGAAATTTGGGCAACTATCAAGCATAAAATATCCACAGATAGTGAGCCACAACATGACGATTGCCCAAAGGGAGCCGAGTCGTGGTGTTCGTGGCAGCGAGCGGTCGCAAGCGGTAATATTTCTGAATATCGCCATAAGCCGCCTCTTCCTAAGGTAGTATTGGAGGCAATTACGCCAGTGTATGAAAATTTGAGCAGAGACGATTTGCTGCAGCGTTGTTTGGGCGGCTTTACGCAAAACAATAACGAAAGCTACAACAAATCAGTTTGGGCAATAGCCCCCAAGTGTCAGTCCGGGGGCAAAAAAATCATCGATATTGCCGCTGATATCGCGGTATTATTATTCAACGATGGCCTGAGAAGCCTCATGAAAGTTATGGAGACGTTGGGGGTAACCATCGGCCCAAATTGTTTCAATTTTTGCGTTGAAACCGACGCAGCGCGGATCGAGCAGGCGGAGCGCTCGCTCACGGATGCTGCAAAAGAGGCAAGAAAAGCCTCTACAAGTTCGAGAAAAGATGCTGGGGATCTTGATTTGCTTCTTGAAGGCCAGCTATATGGTGCCGGAATCGCTGATTAGGTAAACATTTTTTTTTCCAATTTATCACATAAATTAACAAACTTCAAACTTTGAACGCGTTTTTCTCAAAACCACTTTTTTGAGTGCGGCACGCAGCAGAACTCGAGCAATTTTTATCCGATCGACTTCAAATTTGGACTGCATCAATAAAACTAGATTATCTAAAGAAGTACATAGGATTTTTTCGATATCTCAATAACAAAAAAAATTATAGCCTTTTTTCGACGAGAAATTTTGCTCGAAAAGCGACCTTAAATTTCGAAAGCATGCCTATTTTTTAAAAATCAATATTTTTTCAAATCCCTATGTACTTCTCTTCAAAATATCATATTATTAACGAAAACACTCGGTATTTTTTTTCAGATCGACTTTGAAGACTGTTCTGCTGCGTGCCGCGGATCACTGCAGAGGCAACAGCACCTGACGCGGGAGCTTCCCCAGCGCCACCATGAGGCGTGAAAAATTAAAAAAAAAATTTTTATGTATCTTTAATAAACAACAAACATAAGAAAAAACATTTTTTGGAATATCTCTTTTTTTTCCCACAAAAAAAAATTCTTGAAAAACGGCAAAAAAACAGGGTGTCACAGTGGTGTTGTCCCTTAACCGGGAGTTCTCTTAGATTATGCCCACGGTTGCGGTACTGGACCGGGCGGTTGGGCAGTATCGATTGGATGAATAGCCTCAGTTGCGTCGGTTTTTACTCACGTATGCCACGTTATAGAGTGTTATGACCCTTCATCATTGGCTAAAGGGGGATTTCGATGTTGTAAAGACGCGAGCTATGAACCTCGCGGGGTCACGAGCGCCAGCTCCCCGTGCGAGGACGGAAGCTTCGCGGTACAGCGTTGCTGCGCCTTCCGTACTCACACACTGGGGTGCTCGCGGGGCTGCCTATCGTGAGGCGCGCACGCGAGTCCCCTAGTCCTCTAGTTGTACACCCTTTGCCTGTCGCTCACGAGATACCGGATATCGCTGAAACGTCCGAGAAATATGCTCTCGGGGTCAACGACCTCGACGGTAACCACTCGGTGACGAAAAGGGATTGCACTGCGAAGGTGCTACGTAAGCACCTCTCGACTATTCTTGAGAGACTCGAGGAGTTTCCCAAGGAGCTCAACACTCAATTTATTTACTAAAATAGGGTTATTATAAAGTGGAGGGCCGGACTTCCCCTCGGTCCCCTTCTTCCAGCAATCTTTGGCAATCGATTACTCAAATGTTTTTTATTTTGTTGAAGTTAAGGAATCTAAATTCGCGGGATTTAGCGGACGCTTTCCCGTGGAGCTCTTTGCTCAATGCAATACAAAAAATTGACTCGATTCTCCTCTCTGCTTCGGGTTAGGCCCTATCACTAGCGCTAAGCTCGTTGGTCCTCAGACACGTGCGATTGTAGTGGCGGATGTACCAGCTCAACGCCTTGCCACGTGTAGTGTCATCATCAGATTCCGAACAGAGATTAACCACTTTCTAATTTTCTCGATTCGGCCGAATATTGCGAGATACGCGATTGCCCTACGCTATTGGCTGCCTGAAATGTCGCGGTGCCTGTGCCTCTCGTTTTATCTGTGAGCTAAATGGGACACCGATACACGATACAGTGTGAGGTCCCCTAACTGAGCTCTCGGGTGTTACAGAGACAGGATGACTTGGCACGTGATTCCGTGCTCACGGGTTAGTAGAGTAAACCTGCGATAATTTGTTGTTTTTACCTTCCGTATTTTTTTTATACAGCGTTCTTATTGTTTGTACGAGATACCTTTTGTTGTTTTCTATTGTAATCGCTAGTATCCTTTGTTTTGTTATAGACAATTGTACTTTGGGTATAGCGGTGTTGTCATTCGCATTTTTCTATTATTATCGTCCTGCTCGATTGTTTAAATGCGTATCCCTCTTCTTTTTATGAGAATTACGGGCACGCGGGAGTTCTATTGTTTATTTGTTAATTTACTCTTGTTTTCTTCTTGAATTTCACCCCGGTGTTGTGATGATCTTGTCTGTGAGTGCTTCATTGATAGGATGCATCGTTTTTTTTATTGGTAATTGCCATTACTTTGCAATTTCTACATGTTTTTAGTGGATTTTATCTGTTTGTGAATTTTATGTCGAGTCCCCTACTTTACCATGTCCTTATCGTGTGTCAGACTTGTATCGACCGTGATCAATTACCTATGGTTAATCGATCGCCGGTTTTGACGTTTGTTCGCTCGTCGCGAGGTGGTGGGTCTGCCGGCTTCCGTCTTGCACGTTCGTGTCTTGGGTGGGACGGCCATCGAGTATTCGCTCTGCTTACCGTCTTGCCAGTGGGCGTGGCTTATAGCGCGATCCTTGCGTTGCCTCGGTGGGCGTACCATCTTTGAATGGTTTCGCGGGATACCTGCTGACTCGCTCTGCTATCCTGTTAGCGAACGCGCGGGTCTCATGCCGCGAGAGCTCGTCGTGGAGGCTCGCGAACGGTTACAATATCTATATAATACCCTCATGTTCCATCATCCTTTCATTTATAAATATGGACCCGCGCTGGAAACATCCCTGGACATCAATTATCGCTGGTCCCACGGGGTGCGGTAAAACGTGTTTTGTGAATTTTTTTTTGAAAAACCTATCATGCATGGCCGACACAGAGTTTCCGCGATTACTCTTTTATTATTCCGAGTGGCAAAATGGGTATAAAGACTACGGAAAAAATATCGAATTTTTAGAAGGTCTGCCTCAAAATTCCGACATTGCTGGCGATTTTCGGCCAAAACTTATAATTATTGACGATCTGATGAGAGAATCTTCAAACGGCGAGATAGTAGACTTGTTTACTAAAGGCAGTCATCATAAAAATATAAGCGTAATTTTCATAACGCAAAATATTTTTCATCAAGGGCGCGGACAACGCGATATTTCTCTCAACACAAATTACATTGTAGCTTTTAAAAATCCTCGCGATCGTGCACAAATTTCTCATCTGGCACGTCAGGTATATCCTGGCGATCCATCATTTTTACAAGAAGCTTATTACGATGCCACGTGAAAACCACACGGCTATTTACTACTAGATCTCAAGCAATGGACTCCGGATAATTGCCGGTTCAGAACTTGTATTTTTCCGGACGATCCGCGCAATTTTTTGTACGTTCCGAAACGCGGTAGTAGTGCCCGCGTATAAATAGACGTTTTCGAATTTACGAGAATCAGTCGATTATTTGCTATGGCTCCGACAACAGTGGCCAGGGCTTCTATTGGAAAAAAAAAACATAGTCTTGCTACATGCTCTATGTCACCTCGATAAGCAGCAGCGTGCAGCATTATTGCGTACTACCGATAGAAACGATGTGCGATCCATCTGCGAGTATGCTTTAAATAACCATAAAAAAATTTTACGGCATCTAGTCAAGAAAGGTGGCTGCTGGAATTCGAAGAAGCGCGTAATTGTACAAAAAGGCAGCGGTTTTTTATTGCCACTTCTTCTACCCATCATAGGCAGTGTTCTCTCTAGTGTTTTCACGCGTAATAATAAAAAAAAAAGGAACGATGCAACACGCAAAGAAAATGATTTTGATGCCCGAAGACGCCGTAGAGCAGCCAAAGAGCGTTCAAACTCCTGGTACTACACTAGCTAGACTTGATGCGGAAATGGATGATATACTTCGCTCAGTAACACCTTCGAATCAGCGTGAAAAGTGGAAGCTTTTTCAACAAGTATTACAGCGTTATCAGTTCTTCAGCGGTGAGGAACGTTATCCCAAAGTAGCTGAAGAAACACCACAAGTTAAAGCAACTCCACTCGAGTAGCAGTAATAGGTTATCTTGGGATAAAACGGGGCTGGTCCGTATCAACAATGAGCCGATAAAAGACTCCAACATAATAGGTCTCGTGAATGAATCTATGCATAATAGAAAAACAGTGCGTGCGGCCGGTTGTGAACAGTTTGGTGCTGAGCTCCAACGATTGGGCATCCCTCGCGAATTCATCGGCAAGACAAGCCTATTGTATGAAAATCATTCATTGGACGCTGCAATAAACTCTAACTTGAGCGGGCTCGACGCGTCAACTTCGTCAAATATTATTCTTAAGCCTAACACGAGCTTTCATTTTTTCGGTAGTAGTGGCCGTCGTTGTACACCTACTAGTGAGCTATTAAATAGATCGTGGAAAAAATTGAAAATTTAATGGCTTTATTGAAAAAAATGTATTACGATCCGACACACCTTGCGGGATATGCCGGTGCACCAAATTTGTTGCGCATGCCTGCCAAAGAAAAGATTCCTCGCGACGATGCTATTAACTGGTTGAGAGCTCAGGATGCTTATACGCTATACCGACCTATACGTCGAAGATTTCCACGACGACACTATAGTGTTGATAATATTGATGATGTATGGGAAGCTGATCTCGTAGATCTACGAGCTCTCAAAGATGATAACGATGGCAATGATTATCTCTTGGTGGTCTTCGATGTCCTTAGTAAATATGCGTGGTTTGAACTACTACGTGATAAAACGTGTGCTGAAACTACAGAAAGATTTAAGAAAATCCTGTCAAGGAGTGGTGGTAGGGTTCCTGTATGGGTGCAAACAGATCGAGGCAAAGAGTTTGTAGGTACCATTTTACAAAGATTTCTAAAGAGTCGTGGAATACGATTTTGCGTTGCTCGAAATCCCGATATCAAAGCGGCTATCGTAGAACATGTCAACAGAACACTGAAGGAGCGAATGTGGCGATATTTTCCTCATTACTCATAAATTTACTCATAAATAAATTATATCGATGTATGACAATCTATAGTACAGGGCTATAATGATACAAAACACTACGATCAAGATGCCTCCGGCTGCATTAACCCACTACAATGCAGCGTTAGCACACGCAAATATGGTAAAGCGCTACAAATCATATTACAAAGGGGTTAAGGGGACTGAGTCACCTAAAAAACGAAAAGTAAAAATTTTTTTTTCCAGTATATATAAGTGTTATCAAAAATTCTACTTTACCTTCATAACATATATATGTTAAACTACAGCTGTACATTTTTTTTTGCAACGCACTTTTTTCCGCCCGTTCGTCCGCGTCTCTAAAAACATAAAATAAGAAAAACCAATTAGTAAAATGATATATTATCCGTTGAATACTTACCTGTTTCCCCCGAGCGTCGCGTTCCCCGTTGTCCTCGGCGTAGAAATCTGAAACAAAAAAGAAAAAATTAGTATGAAATGAAACATACGATTGTTACTTATCGCATAAACATAATTATTTAATTATTAGTTAAATAATTGTAAAATTATACTTACTTTAATAAAAACTTGAGACTCGGGAACGAGCGTCGT
This sequence comes from Buathra laborator, assembly GCA_934046635.1. Taxonomy (NCBI): domain Eukaryota; kingdom Metazoa; phylum Arthropoda; class Insecta; order Hymenoptera; family Ichneumonidae; genus Buathra; species Buathra laborator. Next base: position 17,474 of record OW203899.1, on the reverse strand, counting down.
AGCCGCGGCGCAATCTGATTGGCTCTCCGGTCGGACCGCTGCGCGCTTCCCCCAGATTGCCTCCTCGGTCAATCAAATCGCGCCGCTCTAATATAAGAGCCGCGCGTTCCCGGAGCTCCGTGCCACTTAGTCCAACGAAGCAGCAGCAGCAACAGCTCTCTCCTTACACCTACCTAGCTCTTTTCAAAGCTCTCATCGTGGGATTCATCGCCCATCTGTTCTTTTCAGAACAACGCATCAAAAATCGCCTCTCGCGAGAAATCATCGTGGGATTCATCGCTTACCCGTTCTTTTCAGAACGACGCATCGGATATCGCCTCCCGCAATAATTTCATCGAGGGAATCTTCGAAATTCGTTCCTTTCGGAACGGCTTCGTAAAAGAATTGTGCTTTTCAGAGCAACTTTTCGCAATCTTACCTTTTCAGGTCCTAACTCGGGATTCGCAATCTCTTCTCCTTTCCCTCGCATTTTTCGAGCTTCTCGTTCCCGGACGCACGCCTCGTGCTCGGGGAACAGGAACGCTCGCTAGTGAGAGTTAGTGCTCCGGAATCGACGCACGCTCTCGTGGTCGACTCGGACGCACTCATTCCCCATCCCCCGACGTTTCGCAGCCCCGGACCGTCACCATGCTCCTCCGCGGAAGCTCGCACGGCTGGGACTCGGGACGCTCCCCGAAATCTCGTACAAACTCCTTCCTGTACCCATACCGACACCACATGCCGAAACGAGCAGGACGAAAGAGGTTACAACGGCACCTCCAGCATCTCGCCGAGAAAAGCGGGGGCGTACGAGGCCTAAATTGGCTTCTTGATCTCGAAGCCAGGGAAAACGCCACAGACTCCCGCACGGTCCTCGCAGCAAAGGAGGAACCGCGCAACGTCGCGACCTCGGTAAATTCCCCGGCGATACCAGAGCTCTTAAGCGAGCCCCCGCGCAAGCCCCTCATCACTTCGGACATCGGGCTAGTGAATAGAGTCACCTTTTTGCGACCGGAACCCTACGTGCCGAGTCCGGTGGTTCCGACGCGGACGCCGGTGGTACCTTACGTCTCTGCCGGAAACCCGATGATTCTCCGCCGACTCTCAGCATCCAACGGGGCTTCCGACGCTCCGACCTCGTGTCTTTTACGAACCTCGCAGCCGAAAAAGCTCGTCGCACCGCGTCCGCGTGCCGCTCAACGTGGTCCCCTCATCCCCGTCACGGTAAGCGAGGTAGACTTTGCAGCCTACGCCAACGCACCGAGACGACGTAACCCCCGCGATCCACGCCGGTGCGTGGGCCGTCTGCTAATAGCAGAAGAGCACTTCCGACGAGACACCAACGGGGATTCACCTCCTTCTTCCCCGTAACATTCGACTCTCCCTCGCGGACACCCGCGACTCGTACCCCTTTCGACGCTCCCTCGCGGACACCCGCGACACGTATCCCCTTTGACGCTGTATCTCGGTTAACAATGCGTAACGGTCAAACATTTTTCCTTTGCCGCAGCTTTCGGACTGAACGAAAGCATCAATCTTTGTTTGCGAGCTCTTATTTTCTTCGTTAGAGAGTTTATTGCGGAATGAGTGCGGGGATTTTTTTTTGAAGCTTCGTTGGCGAAGCTATGAGTTAAAATCTAACAAAAAATCCACTTTTGCCACTTTTTTTCTTGGAACCACTCACATAATGGCTTGTCATAACTCCATTCTTGATCGCATGAAAAATTCCCGCACTCGTTCCGTAACATTGACTGTTACGAAGAAAATGACGCGTCGCAATCCAAAATTGGTGTTGCCTTTCTCTCTGAAACCTGCGGCAAGCGAAGAATTATATAACTGGCAAAAAATGAATTTCACAGATTGATGAAAATAAATTACTTGGGTGTTTTAAAAAAAAATAATTTAAAATTTTTTTTTTGTCACATAAAAATGTACACTTTTTTTTTTAACACATAAAGCTAATTGACAAAAATTGAATTTTTTTTCCCATATCACAAATCTCGTGAATGCAAAAAAATTTTTTAAAAATAAAAAGAACTCTTACGTCAACTCTACGTCAAACTCTCTCTCTTACGTCAAATGTGACTTTTAAAACGGAGAGGTTAATTTTGCGATCATTTCCCCTGTGCGACACTGTCACTGTGAAAATAATTTTTACACTATTTCGGGCAAAAATACAATATATATTGCGTTCATTTCGATAAACTGTAAACACTGACACAGAAGTAATTACATCGAGTGTACAAGCGCAGTTTTTTACGCGATTGACCCATCGAGTAAAAATGATTCCTGCTACATTACGCCGGTGAATCGTAGACACAAAACGAAGCGCGGTAGCGGCGGTAATCTGAGTCGCATCGATTAGACGTAACGACTATTTGGTCGGTAAATCGTTACCTACCGAACGCAGTTTCGACATCGATTGTTTTTTTTCTATTCCTCTCTCTATGTTTTTATTTTCTTCTAATACATTGTTGCATTGCGGCATTGTTTTTATTGCTTTTCGGCCTTTTCTTTTTTTTTCACGCAATAATTATTTCTAATCGTACTAAAATGCTTCTAACTTCGGTAATTTTTAGGCACTCAATATAACAATAGGCAAAGAGTGCCTATTAAAATGACCATCGAGGCTTCTTCACACAGCTTTCGATGGGGATTCCCCGCAGCGTATGCTCCAAAAAAATTAGTTTTTCAGAATTTACTTCGGTGTACCTCCAACTTCATGCGCAGTTAATTTGAAGTGACTCCGATGACTGGAAATATTTTTTTTAGCCTGCGGTTGAATAAAAATAGCTTTGTCACTGAATTTATCTTCTCGGACGTCCGTATCACAGTGTAACTTTGGATGGTGCGAACCAATTTTGTTCTCCTTCGCAGGAGTGTTTTATCACATCATGACTATTGTGCACAAACATTTTGAAACTACTGCGAAGCCTTTAATGAGTTGTTCCAAAATAAAAATTCAATTTTGTTCCGCTAAATTATGCTCCAATTATGAAGTCTACGAACCAAATTTTTTCTTTTTCGCAGCATTATTTTATTTTATCGAAAGCACTATGCACAGCAAATTTGAAGACATTCCGACGTCTCTGAACATTTTTTCCAGGCATTTTCCATTTAAAAATCCATTTTCTCCTGTCAAAGGTCCGTACGGCGCTGCAATTTTGAAACCTACGAACGAATTTTTTTCTAATTTTCAGCAATATTTCATTGCATCGAAAACACTATGCACAGCAAATTTGAAGACATTCTAACATTTCTTAATATTTTTATTCTACAATTATTTCTAGTGAGGAATTATTTTAAAGGTTATGTTACTTTAATTTTCCAAAAAACAATTTTTCATCATGTCAGAAAAGAAAATTTGGTTGCGAAAAATAAAACACGAAATATCACACATTGATTTACACATATTAGCCCTTTTTATTTCGAAAATAATATATTTTGAACGAAACCATTCACAATATTTTACAATACATCATTCACATTCGTAATAAAAATCATAAATTTCACGGGTGCACTGAAAAACTTGGTTATAATTTCACAAAGAAGAATCATCGAATATCCAAAATTATTGCAATTTGCCAAATAAAATTTAAAACAATCGCGACTATTTATTTTTTTTCCGTTCATTCTATCTGTCAATCTTTGGAAGCCGACGACAATTCCATAGCAGACGTGATAAAGTTCGCACACGCCGCGACATTGATATTCTGTGGCGGGATGATTTGAAATGAAAAAAAAAAATCTCAGCTTTTTTTTCGTTTTTAATGTAAATTACTTTAAATATTGGGAAACTGCAATTTAATTTTTTCAAATCTCTTTAAAATTTTTTCGAAACAAAAAAAAAATTCAAATTTTATCTCGAATTTTTCCAACCACTCTTCTACTTTCTTTTCAATTGTTTCAATATTCCGATCTTAAAACAAACAGTAGGTTCAGGTGAAACGCGCAGCGCGACGTATAAACATATTCGATCCGTAGCGCATAACGCGAAGTGTAATCACACTTGGTACGGAGCGCGTAGCGCGACGTGTGCCCCCGTGAGTTCCTTAAAAAATGTCCCCCCGGGACATTTTTCGGGGGGTGTGGGGGCGGAGCCCACCAACGCTTGTTTTTATTTCGATCTGAAATTCAGAAAAAAAATTATAAAACAAAAAAAAAATTACTTTTTAGGTGACGCAGCCCTCTGAAATACAAGGTCGGAGAGTTTGTACGCATCAGTAAAGCGAAAGCAGCGTTCGATAAAGGTTATGAACCCCACTGGACCGAAGAAATATTCAAGATTCATAAGGTTCTCACAAATACACAGCCACCGATTTATGAGTTGGTTGATCTACAAGGCCAAAAAATTGACGGATTTTTATATGAAGAAGAATTGAGTATCGTCGTAAACAAGACCGATGCTGAGGAGTTTGTAATCGAAAAAATTCTCAAAACTAAAGGCAAAGACCGTAATAAACAACACTTTGTTAGCTGGAGAGGGTAACCAAAAAAATTCAACTTTTGGATCGCCGCAGCGAATATAGTGAATAAAAAATGTCAGATCTGTTTGATCGCGTCTTGCCTAGTAATAGTAGTATGAGGTACTATCCCGAGAATACAGTAACCCACTACATTACACAGTTACCAAGTCCGCTGAAAATGTCTGGAGAATGGGTTGTGGCCCTGACGGAAATTCAATTTCCTCACACATTTCTTCATATAGATCCGGCTGAAGGCCAGCACCGTACGGCTACTCCAATTACAGCCTATACTACTCATAAAATAGATCACCCGAAATCATCAACAGATGTAGTGGCTAGTACCACCAATAAAAACAACAAACGAGTAACTAGGCAGGCTACTGGTGACCGTGAAAACAAACAAGTATCCGTTAAGATGCAAAAGACGAAATCCCCGCCGGAGTCTACGCGTCCGTCAGGATTCTAGTCGACACTATTAACAATACGGAAGTATTTAAAAATCATATTCGTGTTGAGTACGATGAGAATATTAGTGGACTAGCGTGTATAAACTGGATCCCCGATAGCTGCGTTACCGAGGAGTGTGAATTGCCTCATTTATTACATTTAGATGCTAAACTCTCCAAAGCTTTAGGTTTTATACCCGTAGAAGAACTCCTGGATAAATACAGGTTCATTGCCAACTATCCGGCAAACCTATCCATGAGTCTCCTCGACAAATTATTTGTATATACAGATATCTGCGAAAGCTGTATAACAGGAGATGTCCAGACGCCTCTGCTACGTATCGTACCTGTGGATAACACAAATTATGCTTATGGCTCTACCCAAACAAAAACATTCGCGCCACCGCTCTACATACCCTTATTATGCACTGAATTCAGTACGATCGAGATAGATATAAGGACCGACACAGGCAAGCCCGTACCATTTCAGCGCGAAACGCTGACTGTTACATTACATTTTAAGCGTGTGCGATAAAGACATATATCGCTATGGATCGATATATCGATCACTACTCAAGTCAGGTTGGGGGTGGGGTAGATCGAGTGTTCATGGGTGCCCCTTATCAGAGAGGTCATGGTCTAGGAAGCTTTTTGAGTGGCTAATTTCGATGTGCACTACCGTTACTGACTCGCGGGGCTCGTGCCGTTGGAAAAGAGGCTCTACACACTGGTTGGAATATATTGGAGGATGTTGCTCATAATACGCCATTCAAAGAGTCGTTTAAAACACGTATAACTGAAAGTGGGAGAAATCTTAAACGAAAGGCCGAAACATTTGAAAATCTCATGAAGGGTTCAGGATATAAAATACACGATCGTTCTTCACAGCATCATTCGTTGTTTGGTCACCCAGGCTCGCACATCGGTCCTTCAGCTCTTAAAGCTTTGAAATATGCTAAGGCCCATAAGGTTAAAAAATCTACGAGGAAAAAGAAGAAGAAAATGTTGCCTGTGTGACGGTGTGTGACGGACGGGTCCAGTTTTGCTTATAAGTAGACAACACGAATGATAGAAACATATGGGTGACTATAGCGCAGTGGTTAGCGCTCTTAATTAGTACCTGATCAACCCGGGTTCGAATCCCGGGGTCACCATATTTTCTATCATTTATTTCTTGCCCTACCGTCACATCATCGTCCACCATCACTTCATCGAAGATATCGGCCGTTCTGTTACATGGTGTCAGAAGTGGGATAGCCATCAAAACTCTTAGGGAATGCGGCATGAGACAAAGTCCATGAACCCCGCGTATACCAGACGGCAAAACGTAAGCCCGACTGACGAGATAACATGATGCCTCAGTCCGCGCAATGGGACACTCGCAACGCTGCACATTCGACGAGGACGTCGACAATCGCGAGAGGAGGTGTGTGACGGTGTGTGACGGACGGGTCCAGCTTCGCATATAAGTAGACAACCCGAATGATAGAAACATATGGGTGAGTATAGCGCAGTGGTTAGCGCTCTTAATTAGTACCTGATCAACCCGGGTTCGAATCCCGGGGTCACCATATTTTCTATCATTTATTTCTGGCCCAACCGTCACATCATCGTCCACCATCACTTCATCGAAGATATCGGCCGTTCTGTTACACCTGCTAAACGCAATAAAAAATGAAAAAAATTGAAGAAAAAATCGGGCAGGAAGACTAAAAATCGAAAAATTGCGAAGCGTAAAAAACGCACGGTTGCCGATATATTTGGGTAATTATTAATAAATAGTAAAATGTCGCTCCTACATGCACACTCTTGTGAATGTCTAAAGTCAGAACTGGATTTATTCGCTCTACCGCCAACTCAGACAAGCATAGAAGCCTCGCAAGGTCTTCATTACAAACCTATCTCATCGCTTACCGATGAAGCTTCCATTGAATTTGTTGTACCAGGTCATGGCGATGAATACATTGATCTAGCACATACTATGCTTAGTTTGCGTGTTAAACTACAGCCCAGGAGTGGTGAAATGGACGAGCACGACAGAGTAGCACCCATGAACAATTTGTTACACTCATTATTCAACCAGTTAGACGTCTCATTCAATCAAAAACTTGTATCACCGTCGAACAACGCGTATGCATGTCGAGCATATACAGTAAGGACCAGGTGAAACTAGACGGTCCAAAAGCGCGTGCGCGAAAATTCTCAAATCTGATTGGTTACGGACATGCTCACCAGTGCCGCTCAGCTCAGCGGCTACCGTGTCCCCACTCCGCGATGGAAAGGGTCCGTGAGTGGTGGGGGTTAGGGACGCTACAACGACGCGTGATGCCATGCGGCCCACGTTAATGCTGAACTCATTAAAGTATATGAAACTCCGTAATTGGCGTCAAACAATTGTAGCATATTTTATTTAATATTGTTTGGATACAAAGATTATTCAATATTTGTGAACAGTGTTCGAAACTTTAAGCAACCGTGAATTGAAATATCGAGTAGTGGTGTAAAGAATAAGAAGAGAATTCTACGCGGATCGTTCACTCTAATAGGATTAAAGTGAATCCTAATGGCGTTAATAATCAAGAATAAAACGAAAATCAATAATGTTTGTTTTAACATTATAATAGTGTTTTTTTTTAATTGAATACAAGATACAAGTAAGTATTTAAATTATTTATTAATAAATATCACAGTAGTTTGTTTAATATCTATGGAACTTTCAAAGTTCACTTTCTTATCCTAGTAACTAATTTTTTGTTGTACTTATTTGTTCTATCACAGATAGTATTAAATTGATTATCAATAAATATCACAGTCCTTTACTTAATATCTATGGATTTTTTGAAGTTCGTTAGCTTATGACTATTGACTATTGACCAAATGACTATTGGCCAAATGACTCTTTTTTTTGTGCTCGTTGGTGCTATCACAAATAACATTAAATTGACCATTCAAAAATAATGTTTCTTAATATTTAGGGAACTTGTAAACCTGTTTTTCTTAGTTTAGTAACTAATTTTGTTTGTCTCTCGTCTTCTCAATTTAGAGAAAAATCTCAAAGTGGCTACCTTCGGCTGCGGAGCAATAACTTAAACAGTCGTAAAATTCACGAACCGAATGGAGTAATTGATCGGGCGTTATTCCGTTTAAGATGTCGCAAATCCTTTGCCGTAGTTCTTCCTCGTCTGCGATTGGAGTTTCGTATAATTTGCTTTTCATGAAGCCCCATCGAAAAAAACCCAATGGCGTCAGATCTGGTGACCGAGGAGGCCACAACATTGGGCCAAATCTTCCAACCCATCGGTTCGGGAATCGTTCGTTCAGTAACGCTCGTAGAGCTAGCGTTACATGCGGAGGTGCTCCATCGTGTTGCAACCACGGCAGACCCTGAAAATAATTAAAGAAAAACGTGAATATTGAAAACAAGTAAATAAAACTTAAAATTAGCCAATAACTCTTAACGAAGGATTTGGCAACAAAATGTTGTAAACAGCAAACAACACTGTTCTGATAACACATTTGCTCCAAAAAACTTTTCATAACAATTTTTCACAGTGTTGTACCGCCGAAACCCGGTTGATCCCTCCGTGCTCGAAGGTTGGGATTTTAACCCGAAATAATAAAAGGGATAGGACCAGTTTAGGAGTTAGAACTCCAGTGAGAACCACTGAACGTAGACCAAGATGATAATTTATTGATGAAGGATAACAACAAAAACAGTTTAACAATCGAATACAATTCGTTATTCAGTATTGCTTTCAGATTAATTCACAATAATCACGTACAATTCGTAAATCAGTATCGCTTACTGAACGATTCTCTATTTCGCTTTTACGACATAACTCACTCTTTGATAGTACCCAGGTTCGACCCGCTATCACGTTCTATACTTTCAACTTGGATTCCTTGCTCGAATCCCTTGGACCAGACGCACAGTTTCAGGAGTCATTCGGACCCCTTGTTTCACGAGTCATTCCAGACTGTCTGATGCTCGCGCTCGTATCGATATATACGGAGCGAGCGTGTCAACATAATTTTAAAGACGAAGCATTATTGCGATAATCGGTAATATTGCGACCACCGGATATATTGCGACAATCTCCGCTTTTCGATGCCTGTTGTTTATTATTTGACGCTCCAGATTCTGTTCGAGAATTTGCGTCGATTGCACAATCGTTCGCGAGGCGTTCGGTTTCGGCGATCGCGCCTCACGTGTCGCCTGCATACTTCTATTATTGGGCAATACACGTTCGGTATTGCCTGTGATATTCGGGGTACAACAACAGTGTGAAGTATTATTTTGTGCAAAAAGCTCAGCAATACACTATTATTGGAGCAGTCTTTTTATGGTAAAAATATTACACTTCGTTAGTGGAACCTATTTTTCATAGTTCAGTGTAGAGAAATCTGCTAGCAGAAAACCTATTCTGGAGAGCCCTCTACAGAAACTATTACATTCCGCAGATCAAAAACTTTAGCGTAAAGAATGTACTTATCAGAGAAATTCTTTCAAAGAGCCTTTTACATAAAGTGATAGACTTTGTAGAAAAAAAAGTTCATAAAAAATTTCAGCGTAAAGAATGTGTAATTAGAAAATCTCTTTCGAAGAGCCTTTTAAAAAAAGAATTGCACTCTGCTGACCACAAGTTTTCTCCAAAATAAACATTGTAAAGAAAAATTCTTCCAGAGTGCCTTTTACAGAAAGTGTTGCACCCCGTAGATAAATAATTTGTATATAAAACTTCAGTGTAACGAATTTAATATTAGGAAATCGCTTTCGAAGAGCCTTTGATAAAACCATTGTACTCCTCTGACTACAAATGTTTTCCAACGAGGACAGAGTAAAGACAAACTCCTCCGGCAAGCGTTTTACAGAAACTATTACATACCGCAGGTCAAAAATGTTGATCAGACTACCAGACTCAGCCTAAAGAATGTGCAATTAGGAAATCTTTTTCAAGGAGCCTTTTAAAAAAATCATCGTTTTCTCAAAATCGGTCAGGTTTCTGCTGACCACAAACGTTTTCCGACGTGGACATTATGAAGAAAAATTCTTTTGGAGAGGCCTCTACAAAAATCATTATACTCCACATGTGATTTTTTTGCTACAAGCTTATCATAGTGCACTATGCAAGCAAAATATTCAGGACTCTATCAGAATGCATTTACACTTTTATGATAAATCCTAATGAACTCATTGTGGTAATCGCGAGACTACTTATAAAGCATGTTCTCAAAAAGATTTGAATTACAATTCACGTGAATTTTGTCTTTCAAAAGCTCTTAGTAAAAAAGGATCAGCGGATATCATATTCTAAAAAAATATCAGGTATATTTTCCAATGAATTTGGATAAGGTAGTGCATTAATTTCACTTATGTTTAGCTCCAGATCCATCAATGCAGGAAGCACATGTTGTTGAAGGCGTTGAAGATATTTTTAGCCGGTCAAATTTCCATCGATGAAGAATGGGCCAATAATACGATTCTCGATTATTCCGGCCCACACATTGACCTTTGCTCGATATCCGTTTTAAACTTATACGCACGTCGCGATACGCGCTCCGTGTCGAGTATGATTACAGTTTGCGTTATGCGCAACGTATCGAATATGTTTATACGTCGTGCTGCGCGTTTCATCTCGGAAGAACGTATGGGGAAAAATCATTTATCAATTATGTAAATTGATTCATAGTTTAATCTTCATCGAATATAAACATTTCGTTTTTATACAAATTCATTATTATTATTCAAAACTGATATTTCCTTTTTGTTTTACGATCAATTGTCAAAAATTCAGACACGAGACAAATATAACGAATTGCAACGCGTAGAATTTGATCAAATTAATGTAACCAATCAAATCATATCTAGTAAAGGTCGTTTTATTGGCTTAACACTTATGACCAGATTAAATGAGTATAAAACAAACACACAAAATGTTTACCAACACGAACACCATTACCATTTACCATTCGGGTCTAATGTCCCCTTTAAATGCATCTCTTTAAATGTTTTTTTCTTCCCTAAAATACATGGAATCACTTTATTATTACCTCTGGACAGGAGCCGAAGTATTGGAGCCGAATATTCAAAAAATTTGCTTTTTGTTACGATTTTCAATGAAATTAACTCGATATTAATCGTTGTAGCAAAAAAATTATATCTCGAGAACGAACATAGATGTCGTCTTGGTTCTTATCGTGTATTTAAGAGGAAGTAGTACGTTGCTCAAATAAAAAGTTGTAGTGTCTTGGATGCGTCCAAAATAAAAAAAATAAAAATTCAATTTCTCGATGAATTCGATTGCGAGGGCTTTTCGTCTGTCGATGTATAAGAGAATTCGGTTATAACAATTTAAGCATTTTTTCTCTTCCCCATAATAGACAGAATCAATTCGCTATTGTCACTGTCCGAGAGAAATTCGAGAAATTTTATTTTTTAGCGTTTTATTTTGTTTTGAGATAGGTATATTGAAACAATTGAAAAAAAATTGATGGGTGGTTCGAAAAAAACGAGGTAAAATTTGAATTTTTTTTTGTTTCGAAAAATTGAATTGCAGTTTCCCAATATTTAAAGTAATATACATTAAAAAATAAAAAAAAAATGAGATTTTTCTTTTCGATTCAAATCATCCCGTCTCAGAATACCAACGTCGCGGCGTATACGAACTTTGTCACGTCTGCTATGGAATTATCGTCGGCTTCCAAGGTTTGACAGATAGAATGAATGGAAAAAAAAATGGTCGCGATTGTTTTCAATTTTATTTGATAAATTGCAATAATTTTGGATATTCGATGATTCTTCTTTGTGAAATTATAAACCAGTTTTCAGTGCACCCGCGAAATTTTTAATTTTTATTATGAATGTGAATAACGTATAAGGTAAGAGACCCAGTTTCGGAACTCGTCCCTATTTCGGACGCTACTGTCGTATTTCTGCGTATACTAAAAGAATTAGTCTCGAATCCAGTCATATTAGGGTACATGCAGATCGCCTAAATATTCATGTACATTGTGCAACTATAATTGGGTTTAAAATATTTCCTTTGAAAATAATAAAAATTAAATGAGCGTCTGAGCACGCGAGGAAACTGGATGAAATCCGTGAAGGCAAATTTCGTTAAAGGTAAGGTCAAGAAACCACTTAAATACCGATACACGATTCTTTGTTTTGCAAATACGTAACGAGGTCGGAGATGCTTGTATCGGTCGAAAAATATAATATTTCATACTAGTATACGTAAAAAACTTATGTCTAGTTTATTTTTTCGCGTAAAAACAAAAGTCCGTTTCTGGTACTGTGTTCTTGCCTGTGGGCTCATTTTCGGACCGTCCGATCCGAAGTACGGACGAGCCCGCACTTTTTTTTTTTTCATTCAAAATAAATGTTTAACGTATCAATAATAAATCAAAGAGTTTACATAACATTTTTTAAAAGTGTAATGATGCATGTAAGCAGAGTAGAAGAAAAAACAAATCGTGAAGCAAGGGGCACAAAAAAATGTACGGTTTTTATTCTTAAATATTTAAAATTGTTTTCTAAATGAATATATATTTTATTCGACTCCAAATATTCTTTATATTCATTTTCGCTGCTTACCTTTATTTATTTTCCAACGAATAATTACGGTGGCGACGATACAGCACAATGTCCGAAACTCGGACATATAGTAGTTTGGAATTGGGATAAGAGGGAATAAGGCTGTTCCGAAAATGGGACATTCGAACTCTTCCATATTTTTATTAACATAATATTTCTAATTGATTGAAAACGATAAATAAAGGACGATTTGAATAGAGGAAATCTCAGCCTATAGAGTCATGCAAAAGATATACCTCAATAAGCACGAACACAATTTATATCTTAATAATTATTGACCGGTAACCCAAAAGCGTCCGAAACTGGGTTTCTTACCTTAGTGAAATATTGTGAATATTCGTGAATATGTGGGTCACACGATTGAGAGTCAGTACATCCCTCGTACCATTTAATCATTCATCATCATAAAGAAATAATTTCTTCATCAACAATTCTAAAATACGTTTCATACTCCCACACGCTTTCTAACATTTAACGATAAACGATAAAAATGATCGATGAAAATTCGGTAGCTACTTAATAAAATATAGTATGAATTGAATCAAAGATAATAAAATTGTCCAGGATGTTAGGGAAATTAATCAATACGATTTGTCGACAAACGCAATTAATATATAAATTCGAAATCGACAATATTCAAAATCATAGAAGTAATATTCGGTATAACTTGGTCATAAATACAGTCAATACCCCAAAAATAAATTATAACTGAACAGAGACCAGATCGTAAATTTGTACGAAGCCATGGAATTTGACACGAATGAGGGGCCACTAACTTCGTAAAGTGCGCTCTAGTTGCAGCCAATATAATATACGGCGGGTGAAGAAAAGTAAAAGATGCTCGAAATTCAAGAGATAACAAACTAGTAAAACCGAAAAACCACGTCGTCAGGCTAAACATTTAAGGAAAGACGGTCGTAAAAATTTTACGACCCACCGAACCGAATTGCGGTAGGACGTAGAATGCAAGACAAGTGTGCCTCAACGGTGACACATGAGGGGGAGCGGTTCGACCCCCCCCGAAAGAGAAGATGCAGTCCACTTTAAAATACTAATGCACCGCGCGCAAAGAAATGGCTCCCTACGATAGGAAGAATAAAAAAATAACATTTTAATTACATCAACATTTTAAGGAAGATTTTCTCTATAAAATATAATTATTATTTTTCCGATTATGCTTACCGTTAAAGCGGAAATTAAGAACAAAAATTTACTCCAGGGATTGCGTTTTCTCGATTTATGGTAGGAAAATATGAACCGATAATTATATCAAATTAATCAGGAATATCCCACTAATCTAACGCTGTTATTATTTTTCCGAAATTATATGCCGTTTGCGGGAAATTTATAAAACAAGCGTTACGTCGCGAATCGTGAATTTACGGGAGGAGCCGGCCTTATCTCTGTCAATGAACTAAATCAATTTACGCGTTATCGAAGCGGCTACGATTCGCGGGTGCCTCGTTTTGAGCCTAACCTCGCGGAAAATTGCTGGGAAGAGGCTAGCGCTTATTCGCGAAATGAACATAAAGGATTTTACAAAGCTGGCGGATTATTGATAGAGACTCGGCGAGGAGCAGACGACGGATGTATTCGTACACCCGAGTGTACTATAGGGGTTTCACGGGTGATTCTAGAGTCACGAATATTTACGGTAATCTTCACGGAGATTCCGCACAAGAGAATAAAAATTAAAACAATTACTATAATTGCCAGAAGGGCGATAATAATCTGAGATCCGTACATTGTTCGATCGCGACACTATAGAGGAACGGGTTACGAGGGAAAAATCACCAAATTAGGAAAAAAATAAAACTTACCGAAGAACAAAAGTATCCGGCGAGAATAAACGAAGAAGCGGTTGCTGCTGGTAGTTGTCGGTGGTTGATCGCTGGTCGATACCCTCGGCTTGTCGAGAAAGTTGCCGAGCGGTCAAAGGTTTTCACGATGAAAAACGAACACACACAATTGCGACACTGAGTTTTTTTATTTTTATTAACTTCGATTGAAGTTAATAACGAAACAAAACTTGGTACAAATCACACACAAAACACGAATAAAGAATAAGACTTGGAACTTTCCAGTCTTTTAACAAAGATGCAAAACACAAAACTGTCGCGGACACAGTAACGTCGGTGGTTCCAAAAACGGTAATGAGCAATGAGCGTAGAAGTCAGCACAACAGTCAGGATTTTTAAAGCATGTCCCTCCGTAAAGGGCGCAGTTTAAATAGGCTTGACATAGACCGTGGTGGAAGGGGCAACTTTTTGGTCGAGGCGTGATTTTCCACGCCTCCCTTGTTCTCCTTCTATTGGCTGTCAATTATCGATAATTATTCTAATTAACTATTTCCAGATTGATTTTGGATTTGTTAATTAACAATTTATTCTTTTTATTTATTATGGAAGTGTCTCAAATTTTTTCCACCTTTTTAGGTGGAAAATTACGGATTTTAATTCTTGCAAAAAGGAAAATTTTCTTGATAAAGAATTAATTAATTATCAAATGCAAAAATATTAAAAATTGAACTCTATTGATATTTCGCTCTCATTCTTCACTCTATTACATGCATTCTCATTCGGTTTTTACTATAATATGTGAAATATCGATCGATATCGATTTGACAGATCTAATTAAATTGAATTTAAATTCGATATAAATTTCATAACTACCAGGGTGTTCTGGTATTCATTCTTAATGGTTTTTCGTCGGCTTTCAATATAAAATGATGAATTTATTAACTTAATTAATTAATTTTGTCATGTATGCTAGCCGCTTTACTACAGGTTTCGTACTAACCGAGACATGAGTCATCATTCGACTAAACGCCGAATACAGACGAACACGCCTCAGTTACCCGCTGGTAGTTGAGCCGTGAGCATTGTATTAATTTTGAATCTTAAATATACATATTTGTTAATATAAGACCATAGTTGCTTATTCCTAGCCACCTTACTCCCAATATATAACAACTGGCGACGAGGTTTTCTTTTACGAACTCGGAGTGCAAAGTAAGTGGTTGAATATTCCAGTGGAGAACGTGCAAATTAGAATTGCCACGCGGTCGGCATTCGCACAGCTACGGGGTAGCTCATGGAATTTGGAGAGGCTCACGCGCGAAATCGGAGAACTCAGCTACCGGTATAAAGAAAAGAAGCATGTGCGATAAATGAAAAGACGCGCAGCGTACGTTACGAATAGTACGTGGGACGTACGGAAAAAGTGTAATGGGTGGAACTCGTGAATATCGTTACAGTTGTGTGCACGTGAGACGTGTGGACTTTAGTAAAGTGTGTTGCACGTGAGACGTGTGCATGTTGTGGACATTGGACAATATTAGGGCAACACGTGAGACGTGTAATTTCGCGAAACGCGTGAGACGCGTGCGTGCTCGGGAAAAAAAAAGGAAATTCGAACAAGTATAACTGAAAAGTGTAATCATGAGTAACAAGTAACGAACGGTGGAAAAAGAACGAGTAAGAGTGCCATTGGTGTAAAATCGGATGTCGGGAAAAGGGAAAAAT
The DNA here is from genome assembly GCA_934046635.1 of Buathra laborator. Classification (NCBI taxonomy): domain Eukaryota; kingdom Metazoa; phylum Arthropoda; class Insecta; order Hymenoptera; family Ichneumonidae; genus Buathra; species Buathra laborator. Next base: position 1,462 of record OW203899.1, on the reverse strand, counting down.
CCGATAGAGATTGACTATACGCGTTTATCATGGATTTATTCGTTGAATAAGCCGCAGATTATTGAAGTGTTAACGCGAGCGCAGGTGGAATTCGATGGAAGCGATAGCATTGACGAGCTGCGGAGAAGGCTTCGAACTCATGTGTTAGAAGTCAACGACGCGGCGGAAGAACAACAACAGCAGCAACAGAGCGTAGAGACACATGACGAATCCGAGAAAGAAAGGGTAACTCACACGATGGCAAGCTCCGATAGCAAGGATGGCATCTCAAAGATGGAATTTCATCTGAGGAGAGATGATTGGGAGACATATATCGAGAGGCTAGAACATTATTTCGTTGCAAACGACGTGAAAGCAGAGAAACAGGTGTCAGTGTTATTAACGAAAATAAGCCCAGAGACGTATAAATTGGTACGAGGATTGTGTGCTCCGGCTAAGCCAGGCGAAAAAACACTGGCGGAGCTAAAAAAATTAATTAGCGATCATTTGAATCCGACGCCACCGGAAACGCTAGAGAGATTCAACTTTTATAACGCAAATCAATCGCAAACAGAGACAGTAGCAGAGTTTGTAGCGAGATTGAAAAGTTTATCGCTGTATTGTAATTTTACGAATCTGAAAGAGGCAATGCGAGACCGGCTGGTGTGTGGACTCAAAGATCACGACACGCGGGCAGCGTTATTCAAAGAAGAGGGATTAACGTACGACACAGCTTATAAAATCGCAACAAATTTGGAAGCAGCAGAAAAGAACGCGAAATCGACAGATAAGAAGACCGGTGAGTCATCGTCGAAGACCGAAGTAAATAAGATTCAAGAGAACAATAAGCAGAATAAGAGACCGTCTAATCCGAGGGGAAGAGGTTCGCATCGGGGCAGACGGGGAGGTCAGCGGTACAACAACAGGGCACCGGTAAATACGGGCAACCGAGCACCAAGCGATGGCACGAGAGAGCAGAATTCAAGACCGTCCGGCTGTTTCTGTTGTGGAAGAATCAATCACTGGTCACGTGATTGTAGGTATCGAGACAGCACGTGTCACACATGTAAGAAGAAAGGACATCTATCTACAGTGTGCTCTACGAAAAGAGGCACGATTCAACATCTGGAAGGAGAGGCTTCGGGGAGCAACGAGAGTCAACAAAGCGACGTGTATGATTTCTACATGATGGACGAAGGAGAGAATGTAACGCGACAGACAACCGAAGCGAGTGTGGGTAATGTAGAGAATGCTTACGAAAATATAACGGCTAATCCGATGCATCTAGACGTAACAATTAACGGCAAAATAATAAAAATGGAAGTAGATACCGGATCGTACGCTGCGATTATGTCAGGTAACGATAAAATGAGATTTTTTCCGGAAAATACACTAAAGGCGTCAACGAATGAATTAAATGCATATGGCAAAGTGCCTCTGGAACAAGAAGGTATACTGGACGGATTAACAGTACAATTAAACA